>JARQZK010004363.1:732500-756886 GCA_030704885.1 Cynegetis impunctata | reverse complement strand
CTTTCGTTCCTGTATTCGTTCGAATTACCAATTGAGATAGAAAGAGACAGATTGATGATTCCTGCAGAGCCGCTGCCGTGATCCAGTCATTACTATTTAGATTATCAGTGCCATGAAAAGATCAGCATGCGAGAAGTCCGTAATTATAGGCGCAGCGGCGTACCCAAAATAAAACCCTCTCGTTAATGAAGGAAGCGCGAGAAGCGTTTGTTGAACCGACAAAATTTGGTACCAAAATGCTTCGTTGCGAAAAAATCTCGCACAACCTTTTCTCACATAAAAACTTTTTCGATTTGGAGTGGGGGAATATTGTGTTTTTTCGCAAGGAAAAACTGTTTTATTTTCAAAAGTATTACGCGCGCGGATTACGATTCAACTCGTCAGATTTTTTCCACGCTTCCATATAATTTGAAATCCGAAACTTTACACGGTTTGATCGCTGATATTAAAGACTTTCAAAAAATGTGTTAGCATTTGATTAACCAAAGTTGACATGTTTTGATGTTTACGTAACTTAAATTTAGCTCTGGATCATCACATGCATTTTCATCGCATTAGTTTTTACTCATATTGCAACATGCCATTCAGAACAAGCGCATCATAATATCACAACAGCTCTAATTCAGATGCAAAACATGGGCACACAATCATTTGATACAGGGTTTCATTTCTGCCTCTTGCATGAACAAAAAATATTTTAGCAGATATTTCCAATCGTGGTATTTCCTTCGAAAATAATGTGGCAAGCTAACACTTCCATCTTGTTGAATCCATACCCATCAGTTCGTTGCTTCAAAACATATAATTTCTCGACACAGTAGCTTGATCTCCCAGCTCATTAATTTGCCACATAGATCTTACAAATATATTGTTGTAATGCTGATTTCCAACTCGTTGCCAGATATTCTATACGACTATTTTTCTTCAGTGGCTAAAACAATATCTAAGAGAAGAAATTAACACAATACCTATCAGCTTTTGAATTTTTTGAAGGGTCATATGCTGAAGCTAGGAAATTACTTACAATCTTTATAGCTTGCTGTATCTGTAAAATTTGTAAAATTTGACTAAAGTTCGTAAAATCATCGCTCACTGTCATTTTTTCTGCGAAAGTTAGCGTACGCTTTTCTTCGTTTCCAGTGGAGAAGAAAACTGGACAGTTAGTTATCACACTCCAATCTACTAGCTGTGAAGAGGCAGAACGTGAATCACGTGATGCTTGAACCAAGTGTGGTTAGCTGAAAAAAAGCATACCGCTGCTTTTGCAACAAAAATGATGGAGAATGAATTTAACGAACTTTTTCAAATTGCACAAATTTACAGATACAGCAAGCTAATAAAGATTGTTAGTAAGTAATTTCCTAAGCTTGCCAGCTCTATGACCCTTCAAAAAAATCAAAACGCTGGATAGGTATTGCTGTAAATTCTCTTAGATACTTGTTTAGCCCATTGCAAAAAAAATTCTCCTATAGATAAACTGCAACCGGTCGGAATCAGCATTAAACACACAATAGATTCTAAGCATCTATGTGGCAATTTAATGAGTGGAATCAAGCTACTTTATGCTCAGAAAGATATTTTTTGACAGTAACTAAAACTATGCGTGCGATTCAAACAAGATGAAACTGTTACTTCCAAATTCATTCGAAGGCAAATACCGCGATGGCAATATTTGCTAAAAATTGTTTTGTTTCATGCAAGAGTAGGAAATTAAACCACTATACAAACATTGTCGTAGCCCCATGTTTTATGCATCTGAATTAGACTGTTTGTGATATTTGATCTGTGTTCTGAATCAGTTGCAATATGGAGTAAAAACCAAAAATGCGATGAAAATGCATGGTGATGATCCAGAGCTAAATAATGAAATTTCTGTTCCAGTGGAAACCATATAATAATAACAAATAAATGATAGTTACTTTTCTTTCCCTTTGTCTATATATTCCATGTTCTAATAAACTATCTATACAAGAAATATAAAAAAATGGTATAAAAATAATAAAAAAACTTGATGGAGAATAAAGGTTTTCTAAAAATTTGTTTAAAACATTCCATCCACTTTTTAAAGAAGATAGTTACAATAAAAAATTTCGATTGATTCAATTCCAGCGATAGATAGTGAAAGGATAATTAAGAGCGAGTGTACGTTCAAACGCACAATCGCGCGCATTGTATTCGAAAAGTGCTATAGATTTCGTTCTTTGCAACAAAAGTTCTTGCAATTTCCCCAAAAACTTCTTAAAACTATATTAAAAAAAGCTTAATAATTGTAAGCATCATTTAAAAAATTCCTCGACTCTTCATTCGACGAAGATAAAAACCCGATTATTCGTTAAATAAATTATATATATATAATATATATATATAATATATATATATATATATATATATATATATATAATAGTTACGTAACATCAAAACAAGTCAACTTTGGTTATCAATCTAAACATTTTTTGAAAGTACTTAATATCACGATCAAACCGTGAAAGTTTCATTTCAATATATAAAAGTGGAAAGAATTGACAGCGAGTTGAAACGTAATCCGCGCGCGTATTACTTCTGAAAAAAAAACAGTTTTTCTCGAAAAACACAATGTTCCCCCACTCCAATCGAAAAATTTCGTTGAGAAAAGTTGTGCAGATTTTTGCAACGAACATTTTGGTACCAAAATGTGTCGGTTACCAAAAAGTTATGGGTAGGTGTCATAATTCATATTATATGCGATATGAATTAGCTCCGTTTCCGCTGTCAATTTTTGAAGGGTAGGTACCTGCGTAAGGGAAAAAGTCAACTTTGTTTGCTATCGGTAGCTGAACTTGATTTTACAAAATTTAAATACGTCATCGCCGGAGAATTTCTCTTACATCGGGTTGTGTGGCATCTGAATGAATCTTTCGATTCAATTTGTTCGAAGTATTTTGGTTATGTACAAAGGTATTACCGTTTAAATGCTGTCATAGTTTTCGATGGTACAACGTATAGCCACAACAGCGTGAAAGCTTATTGAAAACACACGTCGCTGGAGGTGCAAAATCTTCATCCTGCTGACACTTACTTCGACGAGACGGATGATTGTCGCCAGTGAAGCCAAGGAAAAATTCCATTCCAACCGTAACAACAAGCGTAAATTGATTTCGATGCTGTCTGCTAAGTTTGAAATGAACAATTTGTTGTTCAACACGCTCAAGATGATGCCTAATAATTGAAACAGCCTTGGAACGTTCACGCACAAATAAACGTTTTGTTGTTGGAGAAGACGTAGATCTCTTGGTGATTTTAAGTTGCTCGTCACTCCATTCATGAACAGGGAACTTCTTCTTCAACCGAGCAAGCGGGACAAGTCTGAGCGAAAACTTCACTCTTCGAAATTTTAATGATCACAAAAGAAATCGTGGATCATTCTTCTACTTCTACACGCTTTTAACTGGATGTGACACAACGTTGCGCTTTTTCCATAATGCGGAAAAAACTGCAGACCTGCAACTTTTCTCAAAACGTCAAGACCTACGTGCTGCAGCACAAATTTTCAAAGGTTATCGGGTGTGCGGGTCTGTTATATATAAAAGAAAACTCTATTTTACCTAGTTACTCAATAGTTCGTCAAACTTTATTGACATGTGTTTATTGTTTATTGACAATGGTTATATTTATTTAGTAACATTATTATTACAATACTATTATTAAATCGCCTATTTTCGTCCATGCTAATAAGTGATTGTTCTGTCCAGATTTTAGTAACTTTATTGTCAAACGAAATTGTACACATTCGCATTAATTTCCAGAGTGATGACTATGCGTATGAAAATATCAGCTCAAGAGCTGAAACAATGGAAAACTAATTACGGAGCATTAAAGGAAACGAGCGAACTGCTACCAGTTAAAAATCGAATTACCTTCGCTTGGCTGCGACATAAAACGCTTATGGTCAGGAAGCTCCAGATCCGAATCAGAATAGATTCCTATCTCTTCTCAGAAGACAAGAAAAGGATAAGAAGCACATACTGAAAAATGGTGGGTAATATTCAATTATCAATCTCCATATAATAGGAGAAGTTAATTTTCAAGTAAATAATAATTTTATCGTATGGTGAAATATTGGCAATGTTACATAACCATGAAATCCATCAAATACCACACATATATATTCTATATATATTTATATATATATATATATATATATATATATATATATATATATATATATATATATATATATATATATATATATATATATATATATATATATATATATATATATATATATATATATATATATATATATATATATATATATATATATATATATATATATATATATATATATATATATATATATACATATATATATATACATATATATATATACCTATATATATATATATATATATATATATATACAGTGCGGAAAAAAAGAATGGACTTACCCTAATAATTTGGTAGCCTTCAGGTTTTATGGAAAATGCTCGAACAGGTCGATTCAGTTTTTTTGTTTTCTATATTTTGACCAAATTATTTTGTTCCTCTAATGACATCTGTCAAAAATATGACGTCATCATATTTCTTTCTCAAATAACAGTGCCTATAGCCATGCGATGTTTCTTTTATGATTTAGTACTGTTTCCTAAATTTTTATGCGATTTCTGCAGTCCGTTCAAGAATGGGGGCCGTCCAAACAATCAGTGCGGCTTCGTGAGGTGTGTGGTTTAAGGAGGCTTACAAAAGGTGTTAAAAAATACACCATAGGGCGAAAAATTTTCAGAATTTCAAGGTCAAACCGCCCTTATCATTTTAAAAGGAAATCAAAGATAAAACAAGCACTCCAAAATTTTAATTTCTTCCGCGAAAAAAATATCGTTTTTCACTTCTTCTCGAGTGTCTACCTTGAAGACCTACACTTCTCTATTTACAATATTAGCGAAAACTCTTCTCAGCACCAATTAATAATTCATCTCTATTCAATCAAACGTTTTCAAACCTATTCGAGAAATTAATCAATAGTTGCCCAGCAAGAACATAAAAATACGGGGAGGTGAGAGTTTTTTCTTGCCAAAATATAAAATAGGAGACCTCGCCAAAAATGATTCAAAATGAACACCAAACAGAGACATTTTCCCTAGTTGAAAATACAGTAAACACACTGCCACACAGAATATAATTTATTTTTTACCTGTGATCCGTTTAGCCAAGGATGTCTCTCATAACTTTCTGATATTAAAACCCGCGATTCTGTATGTTGTTTGTTACGCTGCACCAAATTGTTTAATTCCGGGGTAGGTTTGCAAATGTTTTTACTAAAACTTTATCGTGCACAAAAGTTATGGGATAACAAATATTCCACTAAGTCACTATTGAAATTTTTAAAATAACCTTTCAGTTAACCAACTCGTTTTAAAAACAATACGCGAGTCCAAATAAATTGAAATTTATCACCACCGGCATAAAATTCAAAACAAACTGATCACGATTAAGTCTGCACCGTGCTTGCTACGTGCACAGTAATAGAATAAATAAGGTCTCGAATATCGTATACTTTGAACTGAGCAGGTAGGTTCAATCGGTGTTTGCCATTTACACGTGTTTTCCTTTTCTTTTGCGATAAAGTATTTCATTCGCAGTATAATTCGCACCGTTGTTTTGCTTTCTATAGACATGGCATAATTGGCATAGATGAACGCTGAAAATATACCTTTTTAAGCCTCTGCAGCATTGCCACTGTTGAAATGAAAATCTTGAAATGAATAAAAATGTAGTAAGGCTCAGTAAATGTAAATACTAACGCTTCTATCGTAATTAATAAATTATATTATATAATGTAGGTTGAAAGGAAGGTAGGTGCATAAAATAATATGATTTGATTAATATATAGAATACTGACCTGATGCTGACTATTTAATATAGTATAGTAGTGATACACAGAATATTGAGGAGGGCGGCTTATCCTCCTTAGCCGCCTTTCGAGTAGCCGCCCCTGCCAAAACTTCTATTGTAATGCCTTTGAAGATTCATCGAATTTTGTTTTTTCTCCATGAAATTAAAAAAAGCTCTTTCGCTGCCAAGAAACTTAATGTAAGGAAAGGAAATTGAATGATAAAGCCTTAATACTGTCTGAGTATGAGCCATTGATTATTTTTTTCTGATAAATCGAGAAAGAGTTATCAATTAAAACTAGAATTTTTAACAATTTTACCCCGTCATTTTGTAAACGAAGCTCACAGAATCGCATAAAAATCTAGGAAATGAGATACTTGAGTGAAGCAAGAGCTTTCAAATGGGTGTTGCATGCTTTATACTGTCATTTGAGAATAATAAATGTCCGATGACCGTCATATTTTTGACAGATGTCATTAGAAAGCATCAATATAATTTGGGTAGCAAAATGTAGGACAGAAAATAACTATAATCGACCTGTGTCTAGAGAGTTTCCATGAAACCTGAAGTCTACCAATTTGATTAGAAGGTAAGTCCATATTTTTTTCCACACTGTATATGATAGATATTATACGTATATATATATATATATATATATATAATATATATATTATATTTATTATTATATTATATATTATAAATATAATATATTATTTATATATATATATTATATATTATATATATATATTATATATATATATATATTTATTTATATTATATATATATATATATATTATATATATATATATATATATATATTATATATATAAGTGTACCTAGCTTATTGATCTTAATATAATCTATATCAGTTATAGAGAATACCAAGTCAGAATGAGAAATGAGTTTTTGACTTCATCGTCACTATATTATCATAATTACACGAATAGGAAAAATGTATAATACTGCACATCTCAATATTTTTTTGTAACTACTTGCTGACATCCATAATACAAGAGATATGTACTGATATTATCATTCAGAGGCCAGCTTGTAGGATTATTCGAATTGCTTAACAATTGGGCTATTTGGTTGAATTGGGTAAATATGAAACTTATCACTCACATTTATCTAATTGAATTTATTCTGTTATAGTTAATAGTATAAATTATCCTATATAATATAATTATAATAATATATATTATTTATATATATATATATATATATAAATTAGTACAATTATATGTATATATAATATATATATATATATACATTATATATATATATATATATATATATATATATATATATATATATATATATATATATATATATATATACAGTCATGTCCACGTTGTTGGCTTTACAAGAGGACAAAATGGACCAAAATGAAAGTTACACGAAAAAAAGTCACTCTTAATGAACGTTTCTGCTTGTCTGAAAATACGATTCATTCTGAGGAATTTTAATTTTTGTATAACAGGTTGGGTACAAACTGCAAAAATGTTATATTTTCCTTAAGACTATACACATAACCTTATTTTTGCAAAAAAAACATGCACTCTTGCAGCATAAACGTTTTTACTTGTCCAGAAAATACGATTCAATCATACAGGAACAACTTTCAATTTTTTTCTATACAGGTACCAACTGAAAAAATGTTATTTGCTTAAGAGTACAACATACATTATTTTGAAAATTATGAATAAAAAATCACTCTCATAATAACATTTCTGCTTGTCTAGAAAATACGATTTTATGATAAGAAACTATAATTTTTTTATGCAGGAATGGGGTACAAACTGAAAAAATGTTATTTTGCTTAAGAGTAAACATAGCTTATTTTGAAAATTATGCAAAGAAGTCCCTCTAAATAAACGTTTCTGCTTGTCTAGAAAAAACGATTCATCATAAGAATCTTTAGTTTTTTTTATACAGGGTGGGTACAAACTGCAAAAATGTCATTTTCCTTAAGACTGAACATACCTTATTTCGAAAGTTACGAATAAAAGGCACACTTAATAAACGTTTTTAATTAATGATGTAATTATAATAATAATATTACGAACATTTTTATTAACATGAAAATAATACGATAACGAGCTCATAATTCAAAAACTCCACCGCCGTACTCAACACACTTTTCCAATTGCTTTTTCAAATGAGTGAAAGATTTTGTGATTTTTTCGTGACTTTCAAAAAAAGGTATGTTTACTCTTAAGCAAAATAACATTCTTGCAGTTTGTACCCACCCTGTATCAAAAAATTGAAGTTTCTTATGATGAATCGTATTTTCTAGACAAGCAGAAACGTTTATTAAGAGAGACTTTTTTTCTTAAATTTCAAAAAAAGGAATGTTTACTCTTGAGCAAAATAACATTTTTGCAGTTTGTACCCGCCCTGTATAAATAAATTAAAATTTCTTATGATGAATCGTATTTTCTAGACAAGCAGAAACGTTTATTAGGAGGGACTCTTTTTTGTATCTTTCAATTTTCAGTCCATTTGTGCTCTTGTAAACCCCATCCGTGGACGTACTGTTTATATATATATATATAGATATATATATATATATATATATATATATATATATATATATATATATATATTTATATATATATATTATATATATATATATATATATATATATATATATATATATATATGTATATATATATATATATATATATATATTTTATATATATATAATATATATATATATATATATACATGTATATATATATATATATATATATATGTATTATGTATATATATTTCGGAGAAACTCAATTTGGTTCACATAAACCAAATTGAGTTTCTCTGATGACAAAGATTAAATTTATTAATTTATAAAATATTTACACTATTTATAATTCCTTACCTGAAGACAAAGAAACGACATTAAAAGTTTCTAACGATGTCGATTACTTCAAAAATATTTACAAACAGTACCTACATACTAATGTCATACTAACATATTTAAATATTCGAGTCATTGAACTAACATAAATTCTCAACATTAACATAACACCTTAGAGCAAGAAGTTCTGTACTGGAAAGTGCAGAACCGAAGAAATTCAATTTCTTTACATATATATATATATATATATATATATATATATATATATATATATATATATATATATATATATATATATATATATATATTTATATATATATATTTATATATATATATATATACAGGGTTTATTTCACTAGGTTAATGTCATCATTTAATAACTATTTGCATAAAACATTTACTATTCATTAAAATACACTATAGTTTACGCGTTTCGTACTTTCTAGTCATTTTCAAAACAATTTCACAATTAATTCAATATTTAAAAGTCTCTTTATTACACAGCAAGGTCGTCGATGTCATACTGGTTATCTCAACGTGATTAACTCCTCTCTCTTAATTCGTATTTTTCCTCGGTTTTCTCGGTGAATGATGTTATGGTATATTCTTCCGAAGTTTTCAATGTCAGCTCTTGAGTTTAAATGTTGTTTTTTCTTCTCTTTGGATGGCTATCATTCCATTATGTTTCTTTTTTGTTGTTGTTTTTTCTCTTCCAATAATTTTTCGTATTTTTGAAATCAAACGAATGGCAGTTGTTCAATTGCATGTTTTGGCCAGCGCGGTTGTTTTTTTGTTTGTTCGTATTGAGTATTCATGTTCGTATAATCTTCTGTTCAAATACTGTTTTGTGTTACCTATATAACACGTATCACAGTCAATACAATCTATTGAATAGATCGTATGTGTTTCGTTTTGTCGTTCTATTTTTGGTTTCATTTTTGTATATAAACGAGCCAGTTATTTTATTAGGTTTGTGGCCTATTTTTATATTGTACTTCTTCAGGACGTTACTTATTTTGTAAGATATTTCTGGTAATGAATTCATTCCACGTATTTTATGTCCAAATCGACATTTTCTGATTTTTTGGCTATTTTGGTTATAAATTTGTTGTATTCTTTTTTTAATAATTGGTTCGTAAAATTTTTTTGGATAATCGTTCTTGTCCAATACTTCTTTTAATTTTTCTATATTTTTAGGTCTTAACTCAGGGTTGGATAGTTTAACTGCTCTATCTGTGAGAGAATTCACAACACTTTTCTTATATTTCATAGGTACGAGTGAATTGTAATTAAGGTATCTTTCCGACCAAGTCTTTTTGTTGTACCAATCTGTGATAATTGAAACCATCTTCTCTTCTAATTAAAGTCATAATCTTAAGAAATTTATTTTTTGTTGTTTTTCTTCTACTTCTTTTGTAAATTGCAATCTATTATGGTATGAGTTGAAGGCCTTTATAAATCTTCAATATGTTCAGGTTTTATGATGTTATACAATCATCTACAAATCTCTTGAAGAATTTTGGTTTATTTTCTAAGTTGTTTATAACCGATATTTCAAGTTCTTCTAATACTAAGTTGGCTATAGTTGAGGAAATGGTGAACCCATTGCTGTGCATAAACTTGTGAATAGAATGATCATCAAATTCAAAATAAGTAGATTTTAAACAAAATTCGACACCTTTCCTTGAATTCTTTTTTTTGGTAATACAGTATGATTTTTAATTCTTCCGCATTTTTTATCTATTATATTTATTGCTAATTCTATAGGTACATTTGTGAATAGGGAAACTATATCTAGTGAAACTAAAATGTAAGATTCAGGTACTTTTATGTTTTTTATGTAATCATGGAAATCCCATGAGTCTTTGATGTAATATTCGGATTTGCCCATAACTTTTGTTATTATTTCGGAAAAGTATTTAGATAAGTTGTAAGTTGGTGAATTTCTTGTGCTCACAATTGGTCGACATGGTATGTTATTTTTATGTAATTTTGGTAGTCCGTACATATAAGGCGCATGTCCATTGTGGCATATTAATTTATCTTTGTCTTCTTTATTAATTATCTTATTTTTATACCATTCATTTATCATTTTGTTAAGTTTTAATTGTTTTGAAAATGACTAGAAGTCGAAACGCGTAAACTATAGTGTATTTTAATGAATAGTAAATGTTTTATGCAAATAGTTATTAAATGATGACATTAACCTAGTGAAATAAACCCTGAATATAAAAATGTCAGTAAATACCAACGAATTATATATATATATATATATATATATCAAAAAAAATTATATTAGGTAAGTAATTTCAAATGCCAATATAGACATAAATCGTTGATAAATATTGAATCTACGTTTCTTCAAATAAACAAAAATTGATAATCATTTCAGCAGAACTACTGATTTATGGCTTAATATTGTTAAATATTCTGAATAATTGACTTACGTATCACAAATGATCCCATAATTCAGTTAGTATTAGTAGAATATTTGAAGATTGTTTCAATTATTAAATTATTTTATATCATCACCGGCAAAACGTCATATCTTCTATTCACATTTCAGTAAGCGGTGTAGCTTACCCAGGGGAACTATTGGTCCTGATGGGATCAAGTGGAGCTGGGAAAACGACCCTAATGAATTGTATGACCTTCAGAAACCTTAAATCTCTAACAATCTCAGGACTCGTATGCATCAATGATCAACCTGTTACTCAGACTCAACTTGCTGCCCAATCTGCTTATGTTCAACAAGATGATCTTTTCTTCGGTTGTTTGACAGTCAGGGAACATCTTATCTTTCAGGTAATGAGACGGTTTCATCTTGGCACTGATTTTAAATCAGTGCTGAGCTAAACGCCATCGTAACTCTGACTTAAATATATATATATATATATATATATATATATATATATATATATATATATATATACTTATATAGATATATATATATATATACTTATATATATATATATATATATATATATATATATATATATATATATATATATATATATATTTTATATATATATATATAATTTAAGATTTTTCTTTTAGTTGGGCTATACGAAAAACTACGCTTTACCAAGTTAAACATCTTAAAACATTTTCAACTTCCATCTATTTTCAGTTTTGCCAGTAGTAGATATTAAGTTTTTCAGTTCGAACCGCAATTTCCACGTTGCACACAAGATAATGGAGTTATTTGGATTCTTTGTATATTAGTCATTTTTTGCAGAAAACAAGTGAATTTGAAGATCATAATATTTTTTTTTTTTTTTAACTCGAGGGACTTACAGTTTGACGCCGGTTCCGAACGGCCAATGGGCTTGTAAACAATGTACATTACCCAACACTCAATCTCATAACTAGAACCACTAAATTCAGGACATACACAACGCCCAAGAGCAAGGTGGGACTCGAACCCACATCCTCGGTCAACAAACGGTACAAGGCGGTACTCGCTCACCGCTGGTCTACCGAGGCCCCTGTCCTAATAATATTTACTACACCGAATGTTAAAAATGTAATGATTTCATTTTTATTCAGTTTTTTTGAAAAATAACCTTGTTTTAAATAGCAGCCATATGTTTTCTGAACATCTTGGTATTCTTCACATAAAATGAATAATGAAGTTATTCAACTCATTTTTTTGAATTTAATACCGTTACATAGATTATTTCAAATAAAACTCTGAATAATAAATAAAAATACTTTTATCCAAATACATATTTTTGTTTGTTTTATTAACAAGAAAGAATTATAACATGTGTTCGAAACAACTCCCTTCAAATTCAGTACACTCAAAAGCATATTTCAAAATTTCCGAGAGGCAAGTGTGTCCCAAATATATGTATTGGTTGACTTTCTCTATTTGTTGTCCTTCTAGGTATACTTCGCCGGGATCTGGTGTCAATAGTTTTGTTTGATCGATGTTCATTTTTGAACCGATTTTTTCCGACTCTCTTTTTAAGTCAGCCAACATTTCGATGTGTTCTTCCTTCGTACTGCTGATTAAAACTATGTCATCAGCGAAGCGCAAATTGCTCAGATATTTACCATCCACGCGCAGGCCCCTTTTGTCCCAAACTTGTCTTTTGAATACGTCCTCCAATGCAAAATTAAATAATTTAGAGGATATTGTGTCTCCTTGTCGGACGCCTCCGATTATTGGTATTCAATTGGTTGTTACATCTTCTTACACTTTAGCTGTGATGGTTGCCTCTTTGTATATGTTTTTGAGTAGATTAGTGTACCTTGAGTCTACTTGAGCATTATACAACCCTCGGATTATTGCCCAAAGCTCAACAGAATCAAAAGCCTTGTTAAAATCTATAAAAGCGAGATGGAGCGGCGTATTGTACTCGTTACACTTTTCTATAAGAGTCCATAGCGTTTGAAGATGCTCTATAGTAGGTACTGTATCCCTTGTGAAAACCAGCCTGATCACTTGACTGATATTCATTTAGTTTACGCGTAAGCCTGTTTGTAAGGATCTTGGTAAGGAGCTTATAAGGATGATACAATAGGCTTATTGGGCGAAAGGTACTAAGATTCAATTTTTCTCTCTTTTTGTGTAACAAGATGACTTGGGCATTTTGCCATGTTTTTGGAATATTACCGATGTGAAGACATTTGTTCAGTAGGATTTTCATGGATTCTATTGTGGTTTTGCCTCCCATTTTTATCATCTCACTAGTGAATTTATCTTCACCAGGGGCTCGACCATCTTTTAGTTGGCTTAGGACTTTTTCAATTTCGGTGGAGTTTAGGAGTCAGGGATTTCTTCTGAGCCGACATTAATGATATTACATTGAGTATCAGCGCTCTCTAGTTCCGGTGCAATTGATACATATCTTTATAATATTCTTCGATTATATTTACTATTTCGTCACTTTCGTATTTTACTTCGCCGTCCTTGTTTTTCATTTGATAAATGCGTGCTTGTCCATTTTTATCAAGTGATATCAGCACCCTCATTGTTTTATTGTTTTCAATTACGGACTCTATCATGCTGTTGTTGTGATCCCTTATGTCTCTTCTGATGCTCCTTTTAACCTTTATTTTGCCTTCTCTATAGCTAGGGTTGCTTCTATGTGTGTTTCTTCTTGTATTCATGAGGTCTCTTGATTCTTTTTTAATCTTACTGCGTTTTGGGTTTTCACTTGAACAGATCGGTTTTGTCGCTGTCTGCATACTGTTTCCTAATTTTTGTTCCAATTCATCTCGGTCATCTGGGCAAATATATATATATATATAAATAAATATATAAATATATATATATAGGTATATATATATATATATATATATATATATATATAGATATATATATATATATATATATATATATATATATATATATATATATATAAATATATAAATATATATATATAGATATATATATATATATATATATATATATATATATAATATATATATATATGTATATATATATAGTAAAAACGTTAAGGGTATTCCGACTATGGGGCTCTCCAATTACCAGTCAATTTTGTACTAAGAACTCTATATTTCGTCCAACTTTGCTTACTTCATCAGGAGTAAACTGAAATTACATCAAAAGTTACAATAACATCACATGTGCTTAGAATAGGACTTACGATACTATGACAAATTTTAAGCTGTACATTTCTCAGAAACAGACAATTCCTTCGACATACAATTCAAAGCGGGGGTGCTAATCACCACAACGCCACATGACCCTGATATCCGGAAAAAACCATATTTAAAATAGTGCCGTTTCTACAAAATTCAATAAAACATACGTGTTTACCTACGGCATCATATGGAAGACATCTTGTTTAGTCATATGACGTCAGAGTGACCAACCTCAGTGCACAAATTTACAGTAACTAAACGAAGGAGCTGGTTAAAAGACATCATTATATTAAACTTCAGTTGATCTGAGCCAATATTACAACATACTAATTCTATTTTATAAAACTGTAGGACCGGCAAATTCAACCATGAACCTACATTAGTGGAATGTGATAATTTTCATTAAATAATCTCAATACCTGATATACACAAAACAATAAGCCGACGCAGATGAGAAATGTACAGCTTAAAATTTGCCATAGTATCGTAAGTCCTATTCTAAGCACATGTGATGTTATTGTAACTTTTGATGTAGTTTCAGTTTATTCCTGATGAAGTCCGCAAAGTTGGACTATAAAGTTCTTAGTACAAAATTGACTGGTAATTGGAGAGCCCCATAGTCGGAATACCCTTAACGTTTATACAATATTGCTCTTTACGACGACTATTACTCCGCTTTCTCATATTTGTATATACATATAATATATATATATATATATATATATATATATATATATATATATATATATATATATATATATATATATAACAGAATAAACACAAAGAGTTTAATCGATTTAATAAACTATAAAATATTGAAGTTGTATAAAGGTTTCCTTGAATTCAGTTGAGAAAATATATATTTATTTTTGTACTCAATTTTAGTTCATAAATTTTTATTTCACAGGCGTTAGTCAGGATGGACGCACATTTGACCTATAAAGAAAGAATCCAACGTGTTGAAGAAGTGATGGGAGAAGTAAGTAAAACTTCATGACTCTATCCACTTAATGGAAATAGCGAATAGTAATCAAGCTGTAAATGAAGCTGTGAACAATCTTTATGTTTCAATATATTTTAATCTTCCATTCAATATTTTCGTTTTATCTTTGCTGAATACTATCAATATATCAATTTAGCTTAATCTATGATACAAGATATTCTTATGGATGGTTTAGAAAATATATGCGATCGAAGCAATTTTTTACAGTTACTACTACTCATTATGAAATCTGAATTCTAAGCATTTCATGTTAGGGTTTACATTTAAAAAAATGCGTGAGCGGCGCTGCTCTATCACTAAGGTCGTATTGCTCCTGTTTCTTTTTATATATAAATTTTTAACTCAATTCGGAGGTGATGTGGAGGCCATTTTGGTTGTATATTATAATTCATTCACTGCAAAAAAAATTTTTAATAGTATTGATTTTTTATTATTATGAATACAGGAACTCTGTATATTATAATTAAAATCTGTTTCATTTATGAATTTTGTGAAACAAAAGGACTTGGTTTTTCAATTATACATAACAAAACATCTACAGACTCAGAATTAACGGAAATTTGTCTGTTCTTTTGATAAATTCGTAGTAAACAGTGATAAATAATATTCAAAATTCAAGTCAATTTTTTTTATAGTATGGTTTTTCAAGAATAATTTCATTTATTCTCTGTTTGTAGAATAACTCATGGATAGTCTTTTCAGCTTACTGTTGTCGTTCAGTTTATATTTTATGAAATACGAAATGATAATATTTTATTACTTCCAAATAACTGAAATATACTCGAACTGATTTCATTAAAATGCATGCGTTTCAAATTTTCACCATATGCTTTCTTAACCAACCAGATATTACCTACTATGTCCTCAATAGAATACATATTGGCAAGTTATTTTCGAAATTGATTTACTTCGATTCTCAAACATTCATTATTAATGTAATAAATAAAATATACTTTTAATTAACTTCACTGATAGTGAAACTTCATAGTAACATTTACGATGAAGACAAATTGTAAAAAATTTTTAGGTTTTCAAAAAATGAAAATATCTCCAGGCATATGAATCTATAACTAAGCTTTCTTGCCAATAGTTTCGTTGTTTGTTATTACATCAGCCGATATTAACTGTGTGTCATTTTCAGTTTTGCTTTTCGGGGTTATTAAAATTACTACCATATAGATGAGGCATTGAAAAATATGCTTCACACATGTGCATTTTTATTTGAAAATAGAAATGTTAATGGTTACTTAATTTCGTTTTATATACTTTTTTTGCGCCAGATTTTTGGACACATTTTACCGAGATTATTCTGTATAGAATACATCTACTAGAGTGTAGAAAATTATACCTTTTTCAATAATGTGGCATAATTTAATCTATTGTATTCTGAATTTTTTTTTTTAGATATCGCTCAAGAAATGCGAGAACGTTCAGATCGGTGAACCAGGTATAATAAAAGGAATTTCCGGAGGTGAACGTAAGCGATTGGCTTTGGCGGCTGAATTATTGACAAATCCGTCCCTGCTTTTTTGCGACGAGCCCACATCAGGTTTGGATTCGTTCATGTCACTCAACGTAGTACAAATGTTGAAAGCTATGGCTCAAACCGGCAGGACCGTAATTTGCACTTTGCATCAGCCCTCATCCGAACTTTTCCAAATGTTTGACAAAATTGGTTTGATGGCAGAAGGAAGAAATGCCTTTTTAGGGACGCCACAAGAAGCAGATGATTTTTTCAACAAGTAAGATAGGAATCTTAATACTTGAAAATAATATGAAGGAAAAATATTATTTATCTACTTTGCCGATAAACTCAGAACATATAAATTATTATGAATTCTATGTATATTGCATTATTACATCTCAATTCATTTCGAAATTAATATGCTATTAATTTTTGTTGAAATTTCATTCAAACTCAACAATACTGTTGAGAAAATTTCAAATAACTTTGTTTCATTCGCTTGATTCCAAAAATTATTCCAGACCAGATTATTATCAACAGTAAAAACACAAGGGCTTTTTTTTTATCGGATAAATTTCTCTTTGTAACGAAACAGTTTTGTCAATCACTAATTTTATCAGAAAAACTGCGACACCGAAGGTGGAGCGATTTTATCTAATGTCAGTTTTTCGAGTAAATTTAGTGATTGGCATAACTTTGAGTTGAAGAGAAATTTATCTGATAGAAGAAAAGCTCGAGTGTTTTTTGGCAAGATAAATTAACGACAGAATATATGCTCAGTCGAAACTTCACCAAAACGACTCATCTTTAAGGTTTTTATATCAACAAAGTTAAATAATCACCACTGACTGAATAAATATTTAAGTGACATCCACGGCTACTAGATGTAGTCTAGTTATGAGGAACAGGCGTTTTTATCGGTGATAAAAAAGGATGCACCTTTTTTATCGCTCTCAAACTGACAAAAATGTCATCGTTAAATAGTACATTATATATAGGAGTTAATTTATCATATATACTCAATACCACTAGAGATGAAATTTTGCCGGCAAAATTTCTCGATTGTTATATGAAAGTTTGTTGCTTAGGCAATTTCGCGAATGACATTTGTATCAAAATTCTTTTTGATAAAAATGTCATGAGCGAAATTGTCTAAACTACAAACTTGAATGTTACAAGAGAGAAATTTTACCTGCTTGAATTTCATCTCGAGTGGTATTCAACATGACTATTTCACGAGAAAATATGTCTAACA
This sequence comes from Cynegetis impunctata, assembly GCA_030704885.1. Taxonomy (NCBI): domain Eukaryota; kingdom Metazoa; phylum Arthropoda; class Insecta; order Coleoptera; family Coccinellidae; genus Cynegetis; species Cynegetis impunctata. The sequence continues at coordinate 738,822 of JARQZK010004363.1, read as the reverse complement.
GTAATATTATGGTCACATTTGAGAAAGTCACGAAAATAACGATTCATGTGAGAAATGTCAAAATATTATCGATGAAATAATAACTTGCTAAGTTTTGCCGGCTTTCATGTTTTATCGCTGTGAAAGGAGAGTTGCTATGGAAACTTCCTCACTGAAAAAATGAGTGAAATAGTCACACAAAAATATAGTAAAACATTGAATGAAATTGTATTTCCACAGAGAATGGAGTAACATAAAGTAGTTACATAAGTTCTATGCCATCAATTATTTCATTAACCTTCATGAACCCGAGGTCAAAAACTTAAAGTAAATACCAAAGGGGGTACAGATGCACTCCATGTTTTATGAAGTAAAGTTGAAAAGAGACATACTTTTATATCTAAAAGATTTATTATTCACATAAAAGTGCAAAAACAAATAGAAAAATGGGTCGAGAGTATTGATAAATATATAGTATATGCTACTATTAAATCAGAATATAATGATCACACTTATTATAGATAGTTTTATTTTTTGTATGCAGTAAACATACACATTGATTGCACCTTATATAACACTTTCGAGAGTTTCTGTCGTTATTGTGCATAAATAACATCGACCCTGGTTGCTCATTACTGGAGGAGGTTACTAGTCTCTTACGTTTAGTTCTGGTATAGTATGTACAGTGAGAGTTGGCGTGCACGTCACAGACATGCGCAAATAACGGCGCAAGGCTGCCTACCCAAATAAATAAAATTCGAAATTGTCAAAATTCATATTTGTCGTAAGTAATTTTCTGAAAAAGTAGTTATATGGTGATAGTGACTGGATCATCCATTTCGACAAGTATTCTGTCCATAACATATCAAATCGTATGTATCTCTCAAGAAAAATTAACATTCCGAGTAATGAAAATAAATTGAATAGTTAATTAAGTTGTCATTCTATTTCAAAATTTGAAACGTTGTCGGACCCTCTGACCAACGCGCCGGAATTTCACGTTTGACATTCGTCGCGTCGCCGAGATAGCCTAGTTCTTCGGAGGTTTTGTTAGTAAAAGTTCGATTCAAAATTATTTATTACGTCTGGCGACAGTGTTCACGATCGACGCCATATTTGATTGATGACGTGCACGCCAAATCTCGCTGGACAGACTATAGGATAACTATTTTGTGTTGCTTTATTGTAGAATGCAATGATTTTTCATGATTGTATCTACGAATCATATTATTTCTAGTCAACTGTTCCCCTAGCTCCAACAAAAACATCCTTCTATTATCTAAACAATTGTTTTTCTAGTCTTGGTTTTTTTTATCCGAAGATTATAAGCTTTAATACCACCTATGTTCAATAAATGAAAAAATCTTGCCATCGTCCACCGATCACTTTTTTTTTTTTAGTATATTCTGAGGTATGTTTATACCGCACTTGCTCGTTCAAATAAGAAAAAACATACCTGATATTAACAACCGAGTGGGGTGTAACTGTACCAAAAGCAATAAAACTTACTATAATTTGTTGAAAAGAATAGCAAATAATTACATATTTTTTATGCTACATTGGGAATATTTATTTGACAAATAGCTAAGAGGAAATGAAAAATAAAAAATTATTTTGGCATTTATTCACAAGAATTCATGACTGGGGTGCACCTGTACCGCGCTTGGGGTTCTGCTCATCGAATAATTTGAATATTTTATTTTGTCCTCAGGTTACAAGCCCCTTGTCCCATAAACTTCAATCCAGCTGATTATTACATTCAAATACTGTCTATCATTCCTGGAAGGGAAGAATCATGTAAGGAAGCTGTGAAATGTATATGTGATGCCTTTGATACATCTTCAGTTGGTCTTAGTATAAAGAAGAGTACAGCTGCAACTGTGAGTATACAAATCCAAAATAAGCTGATATGTTATAACGAATTTGAATGTAGCAAAAGTTAACTATCTCCTCAGCAAGCATAGCATAGACGAACGAATTTTTTCCACTAAGATAACAGGCTAAAACCTGAGATATTTTATGGGAGTAATTAATAATTCAATAAAAAAATACATGTGCATAGTATATGCTTGTATAGAAATATAATCCATTTTTCGACTGGTAACGTAGTTGTTATTGAATAATTCTTTTTTGTTATAATTTCTCATTAAATCTTTATTTGTATTTTGAAAATAAAGTTTCTCATTATTTAGCAACAGTGATAGTTTTTTCTTACTTGCGCAAAATATCAAGGTTTCTTTAAAAACATTCCAGCCAGTGCCAGATTAGCCACGTAGCAAGAGTAGCAAATGCTACGGGCCCCGCGCTCAAACGCCTGTCCGACAGTAAAAAAAATAAGTTCATATAAGCGTAAAATATCTTGCATGCCTTAAACGCGAAGCGCTTAGGCTATGCTTCACTCACACCTGAAAATCTAAAACTCGATTTCGTCACGTTAAATCGGTTAAATCGTAGGTATAGGTTGTATAATACCTACCACGAGAAACGTTGGTGTCAAAATCTACAGCAATGATTTTAAGTTTTACCACATTTCTAAAAATTGAGCGCTGGCTGCACAAGTTATGTGTTTGTGCTACTTGTACTGTACTACACAGCAAGTTTGTAGCACTGCAAAACTAACTTGGGAATTCCCTGATATTGTCATATATAGAGCTAGTCGTAAAACCGGGAGCTAGTCGTAAAACCGGAACAAGTAAAATAGGATTCTATTGACTATCAAACTATTATTTGGTTACTTATTTGGTTCAACGTAAAAAACTGTAAAAAGCTCTTTAGATCTTAATCTAGCATTGTATTTTAGTTGCTTCATTTTACATTTCACTATATTACTGTAACACCAACCCTTGTGACCCCCTGGCGAATGAAAAAAAGTGTACGAAGTTTCTTGTCATTCTCATGGCTCAACCCCAATTAGCTAACTGACCGTAGGCAAATTGGCTCAACTAGCTCTTTCACAAGTATCATGGTTGTCATTTACTTACATGAATATAAATTTGAATTTGATTGTGCGTATGTAGCTTTGATTGTATCTAATGAATATCTATAATAATATATGAACTATTTTATTACTTAAGTTAAAAAAAGCCAACTAGTTTGATTTGTAAAAGTAATAAAAAAAATATAGAAATTTTATTTCAAAAACTGGTATCATTACACGCACACAGATATACGTGTTCCTAAATAGCCACTCCGGGTTGTCACGCACGCACATTTTCGGTTTTATTCTCTAATCTAAGTTTAATACCATAAACTTAAGAACCTAAAGCGAACCAAGGGCCTCTTGGCCGAATTTGCTACAGGCCCCGCGCTGGCTTAATCCGGCACTGATTCCAGCTGATAAACAAAGAATTTCATTCAAAATATCTTGAATCAATAAATATGATTGAACATGCAACTGCTCAATAGTAATTTGCTACATACGCGTTTTGAAAAACACGCCGTCAAAGATGAAAAAAGATGTATCGATAATTTACGCTGAAGGAAAACATAATCAATAAAGAATAGGCTGCAAGCCTAAGTGAAAGCGAAAGAAGAAAAATAAATTAAACCAATATATACTATATTGGCTCTTTATAATTATGATACCATGTTTTATAATAATATTTTTCAGAAAGCTTCTGTGAATGAAGATCCATGGAGTCACAGAAAAGAGCTTCTAAGTCCATATAAAGTTTCCTGGTGGGCTCAATTCAGAGCTGTTCTTTGGAGATGTTGGTTGTCCATCCAAAAAAATCCCAGATTGACGAAAGTTAAATTCTATCAGGTTTTCGTGAGTATAATTTTCTTCGTTATTAATATATCGTTATATGGAGATTATGTCTAATCTCTTGAATATATCCTGAAAAATACATAGATCTCTCAATAACTACAAATAACCAGCTAAGAATTATTAACTCAATGATAAAAATACCCAAAATATATTGCCTATATAATGAACGTACCTAATCAATTCATATTAAATTTTGAATCCTTCAATTATTGTATAGAATTACATAAAGAAAATAAATCAACTACCCATAATTCGTTTTTCACACTTCAAGAATAGACTTTACCTAGTATAAATGAATGCACTTGATTTTTAATAGAAGGGGAGCCCAAGCGGGTATTTTGGGATTTACTCGAGCGCGGCAGAATAACATTGGGGTAAACCTTGCACCCTGTTGAGTATCCTCACCATACATGAACCCTCAATATGGGGGCGTTTCGTCTAGGGCAGCCGATCAGATTAGTAAAAAAAGAAATCGATCGTTCGACAAACTCGAGCGCGTCAGATTAAGGCAAGATGAGTTAATTACGTGCAGAATAGTATGCATTTCACTAATCTGATGATTTGCACGAGGCATAAGGAAATAATAGACTAAAAAGGTTGCAAAAATAAAACGTCACCTTGACATTCTCGAGCACGGTTGAATTTTTATTTTTATTTTGAAGGAAATGTCATAATTTTTTTTTTCGAATTTTTGAATATCGGCGATGAGTTTTGGTCTCGTAAGGTCACCCCCACCATGCAAACCGGCAGATTAACTTACCTTCGTTATCAGAGACGATGTGGGGTGAATAAACTATTAATATCTGACGCGCTCGAGTAAATCTATATAACGATTTTTTTTACATTTTTGAAGATCTGCACACGTGTAATTTTTTCTTCATCGTCGAATTGGAGAAAACAGTCGGTCATTGATTTTAAAATGAAGAAAACTGATGAGTATAAGAAGTAACTATATTATTTGAGCAAAACATTTATTCAATAAAGGAATATATGCTGCTACTATACCAAAACCGATAGTTTTACATGCAACGTTCAAAAAAATATAAAATATCGATTTTTTCATTTCAGTTCCTCTCAGTTCTGATCAGTTTGTTATTTTGGGGCCAAACCTATGACCAAGTAGGAGTGCAGAACATTAATGGAGCACTTTTTTTGTTTTTGACTAATGCTACATTCTTGAATCTCATGGGTGTTATCTTGGTAAGTATAATTTGTCTTTCACTGAATACTTATAGAATATCCTATAGGGAGTAACCCTCAATAATAGAAGAATTGAATCTTTTTTCGTGAAGAAACTCAACAATCACAAAACAACTCTCTAATATTTTAAGAAAAATATTCCGTTAGTTTTACAAATTATAGTCGTCCATCATTTCGGATAGTAGAGTTAGAAATACTATCAGTCAATCAAAGGAGTATTCTACAAACATAAAGGTAATATAAAAAGTCAAATCTTCAATCAGTGACCATCCCCACTTCCCTACTAAAATTATTTCAAAGTGTAATACGTATTAAGATTTTATAACATAAATAAGTTCCACATTGAGAACAATAACTTATACAATATATAAAATTCTCATGTCACGGTGTTAGAAATGGCTCGACCGATTCTCCTGAAGTTTTGTACGCATATCGGGTAGGTCTGAGAATCAGCCAACACCTCTTAATTAAATTTTTTTATTTTTCAGACAAAATTTTCTATTCTATTTTTTTTATGATACAACATTCAAAAATACATACAACTCTAAATTTTCACCCCTCTGCGATCAACCCATATTTTTTTTTTGTTAGACTCCTCCGAAATGGCTCGACCAATTCTAATGAAATTTTGTGTGCATATCGGTTAGGTCTGAGAATCGGGCAACATGTATTTTCATCCTCCTAAATGTTAATTTTTTCATTTTATTTTTCAGACAAATTTTTTTTATGATACAGCATTCAAACATACATAAAACCCTAAATTTTCAACCCTCTTCGACCAACTCCTATTTTTTATTTGTTCATATAGACGCAAACAAAAATCTATTTGTTGAACACTTGGATGGTTTGTCTATTCATTTTTCGAATTATTTTGATGATCTTGATTCTACAAAACATAGCGTGGATACAGAATCCATTTATCGACGAAGAAGATGACGAATTTGAATTAACAAGTATTGAGAAAGGAAACTTGATTGGATTATCTTATGATTCTTATTTAAAACAAAAATTTCAGAATGTATCTGTGATTCAGTTCTGGCTAGATATTAAGAGTGAATATAATATTTTGTCAAATAAAGCTATAAAAATCTTACTGCCGTTCGCAAAATCTTATTTATGCGAAACAGGATTTTCTGCATTAGCTGCATGAAATCGAAATATCGTGCACGTATGGTTGTAGAAAAGGAGCTTCGTGTAGCTATCTCATCAATGACACCAAGATTTTATAAACTTGTGCAACTAGACAATCACAAGTGTATAAGAGATAATAAATTTTTCAGTACTAAAAAATGTTGTGTTGTAGTATTTTATAAAATGGAAGAGAAGCGCCATATGATAAAATTTTTTTAAAGGAGCCGCGGTGAAATAAAGTTT
>JARQZK010004363.1:575000-730000 GCA_030704885.1 Cynegetis impunctata | reverse complement strand
AGGGTTGTATGTATGTTTGAATGCTGTATCATAAAAAAATATAACAGAAAATTTTGTCTGAAAAATAAAAAAATTAAATTAAGGGTTGTACCACACTTACCATTCAGAGGGATGAAAAATAGATGTTGGCAGATTCTCAGACCTACCCGATACAGACCGGACTTCGACGGAATTTGTATAAATGAAAATGATTTTAATTCTTGTGAAAAATACCTGGGGATAGTGATCGATCAACACCTAAAATGGACATATCACATCAACTTTGTAGTAACAAAGATCAGAAAGCTTGTATATAAATTTTACATTTTAAGAGAAATACTCAATAACAGACTCACTCTATTAATCTATAAAGCTTTAGTAGAATCTTTATCACGGTACGGTATTACAGCATTGGAAGGTGATAAGACTACCTTGAAATCATTACAAACTGTTCAAAATTATGTACTAAAAGTTATTTCCAAAAAAAAAATAAATTATACCCCACTAAGCAATTATACAACGAAAAAGTATTTGACACACAGCAACTTTACATTTTGTTTGCCTGCAGTTTTATGTACAGGCTGTCCCATTTTCGATGTCCTTACGGGATAACTCGCTTATTTTTAAAGATAGAGATTTGCGGTTTTCGCGAACGTTGGTTACTTTTTTGTGTTAACGATACCGTTAACAAAATTTTCATAGCTTGCTTCGTTTTTGAGATACAGGGCGAAATTGAAAATATTGTATTTTGGTCCCCCTCCTGTATCACAGCTGTCTTTTAACTTAAAGGAGAAGTGAAAACTGTTTTTTATACAATTTTTTACGTAGAATCTAGTGGCGTAGCAGATTTTCGAAATGAGCTGTCATTGTTAAGATATAACCCAATGTTATAATTTTTTAAATGGAACACTCTGTATATTTTTCCATATTCAAAACACAAATGTTTTGCGCTTTTCAAAAATATATAATACTTATATAAAATTCTAAGTATTATCCCTGTATTTAGATAACTTTCTTTTTTTTATGGCAAGTCAAGACAAATATCACTTTGATAGATCGTTCGGAGCAATAAACAAAAATATCACTTCCATTTATATAGGTTAAAATGAAAAGTATTCATTAAAAAAATATTATTTAATATAAGTTACTAAACAGAAATGCATTCAATAATTATTATAACAAAAATAGAAACTTATATGTAACACTGCTACAAAACAAAGTTCTATTATTTTTTTGTTGAAAATGTTTTGTAAATATTGTTCAAATTACTGCCCATTCTGTTGAAGACACATCTTCTGAGGATAGCGCCAATCGACCACAGTTACAACAAAAGTCTTATACCTAAGTATTCGAAAACTTCTCTCGGAATTTCGTCAAGTAGTTCAGAAAGAAAATCGACCAAAATTTCCAAATATCTTTGGTGATTCAAGTTACCGTCGAAAATGCGGTAGCCTAATCTTCCTCCTAAAACGAAACAAGATACATTAAAGCTTTAATGTATTTTCTTTCTGAACTACTTGACGAAATTCCGTTGGTTCAATATAGAAAAGGTTTATCCTAATGAAAGATTCCAAAACCAGTGGATTGGTAATAATGGTTCCATAAACTGGCAACCAAGGTCCCCTGACTTATCTATATTAGATTTCTTCATTGGGGCTATATAAAAAATAAAATGAACCACACGCAGCACGAAAATCGAGATGCTCTGATGAATGCCTCGAGAGAAGCTTTCGAACACTTAGATATAAGACTTTTGTTTTAACTGTGGTTGATTGGTGCTATCTTCAGAAGATGTCGTTTGTGTCTTCAACAGAATGGGCAGTAATTTGAACAATATTCACAAAACATTTTCAACACAAAAATAATAGAACTTTGTTTTGTAGCATTATAACATCTAAGTTTCTATTTTTGTTATAATAATTATTAAATACATCTCTTTTTAGTAACTTATATTAAATGATACTTTGTTAATGAATACTTTCCATTCTTACCTATATAAATGGAAGTGATATTTTTGTTTATTGCGCCGAACGATCTATCAAAGTGATATTTGTCTTGACTTGCTATAAAAAAAAGAAAATTATCTAAATACAGGGATAATACTTAGAATTTTATATAAGTATTATATATTTTTGAAAAGCGCAAAACATTTGTGTTTTGAATATGGAAAAATATACAGAGTGTTCCATTTAAAAAATTATAACATTGAGTTATATCTAAACAATGACAGCTCATTTCGAAAATCTGACTACGCCACTGGATTCTATGTAAAAAATTGTATAAAAAACAGTTTTCACTTCTCCTTTAAGTTAAAAGACAGCTGTGATACAGGAGGGGGACCAAAATACAATATTTTCAATTTCGCCCTGTATCTCAAAAACGAAGCAAGCTATGAAAATTTTGTTAACGGTATCGTTAACACAAAAAAGTAGCCAACGTTCGCGAAAACCGCAAATCTTTATCTTTAAAAATAAGCGAGTTACCCCGTAAGGACATCGAAAATGGGACAGCCTGTACAGGAGGGATAGATCGGGGATTGTCATTGATCACTTGCATAATACGCGTATTATATGACTATACCAAAGAGTCAAAAAATTTTAAGCAGCAGATCTCTTCATAGCTTTGCAGCAAAGTTTTATAAAGTATTACCCCTCACAATAAAGAACATATCTAATGTAAAACAATTTAGCATAAGTTGAAAATAGTTTATTTTTGATAACCTAGGGCATTTTGAGGCCATGTTTTAGCTCTTTTTTAGTGGTAGGTGAACGGTCTCTCACTGTTTCTGTTTTTGTTTGTTTTGTGCTGAGATGAAGAAACATGAAAACATCATTTACTCTTCTCACAATATAATACTGTATAAGACACAAACAGCCATACATGTTATGCCTAGGTGTCAGAAAGAAAATGTTTGTTAGATTGAAATAGTCATCATACTGTAAAGTATATGAACATTGTGACAATATGTATTTTTGAAATAAATATATATAACTTATTTATGTTATAAAATCTCAACATGTATTACATTATACAATAATTTTAGTAGGGAAGTTCGGGATTCAGTTTCTAATGGTCAGTTATTTGAATTTTTATATTATTTTTTTAAAATTCTCCTCTGAAGAATTAATGGGAATTCCATGAGACATGGAGAGTCTCATGAAACGAATGAAATATCATCAAGTTCAAGTATGATAAGAAATCGGAAATGCTGCTCTGCATCTGAAATAAACAATCCTTTAAAAGAATCAATTGATATATCTCAAACTTCAATTGTATGATATTTACAGGAACTATCCTAATTACAACTCCATTCAAAAGTAACAGAATTTCCCTCCTGAGAGTACAAATAATATTCATTCAAAACTTATATAAAGTGACGTTACGTACTTATTCTTCCATCTTCCATTTAATTAATAATACCTAACGTAAACTGAAACACCATGATAATACATATATTATAAATTTACTTTCATATATTTTAAATTTACCTATAGCATTTTTGAAATACAAATTGAATAGACAGAAAGAGAAATTGACATAGTTGTTAGATTCTAACTTAAGAAACAGAATTTCCATGCTTCACATCAATAATTTATTCCAAAAAATGGATTATAAAGAACCCAGTGTAGCATTGAACTAGTTCAAGCATAAAAATATATAGGCCAAGCTACAGAGATTTAGAGTGAACATTTTGTGTGAAAAGTGTTAGAAGAAAACCAGTTCCGCCATTGTTTGTAAAATAGTTCCATATGATTATTAACAATTTTATGCGAAAAATCCCAATTTTTTTAGTTTTTTGCTTTTGAAATTGAAACTAACATAGCAATCGTGATGGTGTCAATAGACTAATTGTAGAAAATGGAAAGGCGAAGAAAATGAGAGGTCGAACGACTCAATCGGAGCCTTAGTTTAGGAGAAAATCGGAAAAAACTGGCCAAAATGCAGTATTTTCAAAATTTCATAACTCGGTTGTTTTCTGAGTTTTAGCGTAGATCTTCCGGTAAGTATTAGTTATTATTATAAACTTCATTTGTGCGAAGAGCAGGAACTGCCCGATGCATAGTTTTTGATCTGTGGCTATTTGAATATTTTACCATGCAATTTTCCAGCAGACCTGAATGCGACAGGTATGGTCCGGTTTCAATTTACAAAAAAGATTTTGAAAGTAAAATTCTCATTGTTCAAAACATTCATCTTGGTTTTACATGAAAACGCTGAAAAATATGTTTAAAATAAAGCTGAACTTTACGAAAAACGACCGAGAAATTTTTGTCATGTTCAAAATGCCGACGATTTCGAATGTCATACTTCTTATCCTTGCCTGCTGCTCTACCCCCCCTCTTCAACTAATCTCACGCAATCGGCCGTTTTTCGTCATGTTCAGCTTTATTTTCAACATATTTCTCAGAGTTTTCATGTAAAACCAAGATCAACCATTTGAACTATGAGAAATCTACTTTCAAAATCTTTTTTGTAAATTGAAATCGAACCATACCTGTCGCATTCAGGTCTGCTGGAAAATTGCATAGTAAAATATACAAATGGCCACAGATGTAAAACTATGCATCGGACAGTTCCTGCTCTTCGCAAACATAAAGATTATATTATTAGCTAACACGTACCAGAGGATCTACGCTACAACTCAGAAAATAACCGAGTTATGAAATTTTGAAAAACCTGCATTTTGGCCGTTTTTTCCGATTCTTAAACAAAGGGTCTGATCGAGTCGACCGACCTCTCATTTTCTTCGTCTTTTCATTTTATAGAATTAGTCTATTGACACCAGCACGATTACTATGATAGTTTCAATTTTAAAAGCAAAAAACTAAGAAAAATGCGATTTTTTGCAAAATATTGTTAATAACAAAGTTATAAATAATAAAGTCGAGTGAAAAACATATCACTATATCATATGGAACTATTTTACAAACAATGGCGCAGCTGGTTTTCTTCTAACACTTTTTACATGAAAAAATTTCTGTAGCTTGGCCTAATAAAGATTTGTGACTTTTCCTTACAGATATTCTGCGGTGAATTACCCTTGTTTCTTAGAGAACATAAAAATGGTATGTATAGAACTGACGTTTATTTCTTGGCAAAAATAACAGCGGATTTACCGATATATACAATTATCAATATAATGGGTACCACAATTTGCTACTTCGCAATTGGACTCAACCCTGGGATAGTAAGATGGCTTATGTGTGTTTTCATATGTATACTCGTGACTTATGTTGTAATGGGAGCAGGTGAAACATAAATAGCTTTGTTTGAAAGTTTTTCTAATCGAATATTTCATTTTCCAGGTTATGTGATCTCAACTATTTCTACAAGTATTCAAATGGCACAGACCCTAGTGACGGTTGTTGTAACTCCTTTCCTTATTTTTGGAGGAATGTTTCTGAGTATTCAGTAAGTATATATTAATTTCAACAAAAGCAAGTGCGAATTAATCATAATTTATAATTTCGATACGATAGATTTATTTGGAAGAAAATTTTAGGGAATCAGAGTGAACTCTCATTTTATAAAACAGTGAATTGAATTGACCATTCCCTCAATAACTTGGCATTTCATACTTTTCAGTTTATACATTACATAAAGTGAACAAGGAAAATTCTTTAATAATTTAAAAAAATTATCAAACAACTTTCCAAGGAAGCTGGTTATACGTATTCAGCAACGCAAAATCTGCATTCACAATCGAACGGTGAATTATAGAAATTGTCAAGTCACCCCGACTCAAAATCTGCATTCGATCTTATTAGATCTCATCAGTGCAGCTTATTTGACTCGGAGTGAATTAACAAGTTTCTAATTGTTCCCCAATACAAATCGTGGTCAGTAACAATGGACGGATAACAATCCAGAGCGCCATCCCACCAACGATATTGGGAAACAACAATTCACCGCTTAGACTGAAAATGCAGAAATTCGTCGCTTAAACACGTAACTCCTGTCATGAAGATATCTACTCTACAACAGTGGTGTATATGATTCCAAGGCACACTAACATAGTGATTTAAAACCTTTGGATATACTCACGAGATCACTATGTTAGTGTGCCTTGGAATCATATACACCACTGTTGTAGAGTATATATCTTCATATCAGGAGGTACGTGTTTAAGCGACGAATTTCTGCATTTTCAGTCTAAGCGGTGAATTGTTGTTTCCCAATATCTTTGGTGGGATGGCGCTCTGGATTGTTATCCATCCATTGTTACTGACCACGATTTGTATTGGGGGACAATTAGAAATTTGTTAATTCACTCCGAGTCAAATAAGCTGCACTGATGAGATCTAATAAGATCGAAACAGCTGTATGCAGATTTTTAGTCGGGGTGACTTGACAATTTCTATAATTCACCGTTCGATTGTGAATGCAGATTTTGCGTTGCTGAACAAGTATAACCAGCTTCCTTGGAAAGTTGTTTGATAATTTTTTTAAATTATTAAAGAATTTTCCTTGTTCACTTTATGTAATGTATGAAATTGACCATGGTCGACTAGTATGTTTTTAATGATTTGACTTTTCAGTTTAATTTATATCACTTATTTCAAATATAATTGGTACCTATGTAGTGTTTTCAAAATCTCCATTTTTTGAAAATGCTGCTCCTTAATTCAGCGTTTATTATTAACATATCAACTATGAAGTATATATGAAAGCTGGTCTACTGAATAATATGATTATTGAAATAATACAGAATTACAGGGAGTAATACGGAATATCTCGAGTTCATAAAACTTACCATTAATTTTCATGCAAGCTTGTTCATAATTTCACGAGTTCGAAAAAGGAGTGCAATTGGACAAGCTTGAATGAAAATTATCCTGTTACCGCACAAGCTGTATTTGGGGAGAATATTCTGGAATAAGAATACAAAATATGTACTAGCTCCTGCCTTGGAAGTTTCTGCTGGAAAATATCACGGCAACGTGAACGATATATTTTCATCATAGCCGTTGGACTCCCTGCATGATTTGCTACATATTTCACCCAAGTTCTGTTATCTTATAGGCCTACCACACGCTCAAGCTTCACGACAGTTTTGCTTGCGCAAGCCGGCTTGAACACTGAACACTGAGCGTGCGGTTGGGAAAACTGTATTCGGCTTGGCTTGCGCAATTTTCGACTTGCTTGAAATCTTGCTTGTGCAAGCCCGGCTTGTACGTGCGGTTGACGTACAGTGTACAAGCCTCATTCTGCCTTTGGATGAGAGGTGTAACTAAACGTAATAAATCAGCGTATGCATTTTCATCCATCCGTAAATAGTTTCGCCAATCATTTGGATCCTCTCTTAAATCCTTCAGTAGATTTACGTGTGAATGAACGTTTCTCTTCAAAAGCCATTGTTTCGTCCATTTAGAATGTTTTAATTTTGAATTTTCATCAGCAAACACTGAAAAAATTGCAGCTGAAGAAATAGTTCTTCGTTCGGACGTATTGTTATCGTGTCGACGACTTCGTCAAGAATGAGGCTTGCAAGTGCATAACTGTGAAGTATGGTAGCAACTGTTGTGTTCAATCTTAATGTACGAGATGATTGCGCTAGCCAAACTGTCGTGAAGCTTGAGCGTGTGGTAGGCCCATTAGTTGCTATGGTTACGCAGATATAATAAATTTGATGAAAAACTGGCGGCTTGTAAGGGTTCACTAGAAAAATCATATCTTTCGAACGGCTTATGAGAGGAAAACAAAAGGATCAGCGGACAATAGCCAATAAATTACGCTTTCCAATACATGATCTCAACTTGATGTTACTTTATAAAGAACTCTTCAATAAATTTGTAAACTTGACCAAATTCAAATAGTGATAACTAATTTTTTCAAATGGAACCCCCTATTTCGTTTACAAGGATCCATAGACTATTGAATTTATAAAAAAATTTCTAGAATAACACATATGCCTATCGTGAAGCGTTTTTGCGTAATAGTATATTATTCAACGAGCGGTAATGTAGGTCATAACTCACGCAGATGAAGTTTGCAGCACGAGCTGCAAGCGAGTGCTGTAATTCATCAAGTGAGTTATGACCATTACGCAAGTTGAATACTATACTTTATCTACGACTATAACAATAAATACTAAGATAAAAATACAAATTCACAATAATTAGGTAGTATTAATTTAATTTGAAAACGTCAGAATTATTCAAGTGACATTAGCAGATGAGTGACAGTCGATCTTACTTGGGATCTTAGTAGACTATATAGGGAGTTTTAGCAGTGAGTTATTATTACTCACGCTGTTTGGTAATAGATACTATTAATTGCTAGAACGCAGTTGAATAATGAATATATTATTCATTAACTCGTAGGAGTAGATAATAGTATATTATTTCATAAGGAGGAGAAGTGTCACTTTTCATGGCGAGCTTGAGCTTAAAAGCGAGCCATGAAAAGTCACTTCTACTCCGAATGAAATATGTTATTTTATTTTCAAACGTTTTGAAATTCATAAAAATCTGAATATCCATTTTTGAATTGATTCACATTTACGCACATAATTCTATCCACTTACGATCGTTATGAATTATGGAACATTTGCCTAGTTACGGTTGCCACGCAAAATTGATTCTGACAGATATAAAGTAAAATAATTGATGGTTATAATTCGCAACCTGGTGAGAAGTGGTTGAAAGTGAAAATGACGTTTGAATTGGAGAATTTTTTGTTCATGGTTACCAATTCATCTTTTGCATAGTAACACTGCCGCCGGCCGGAAAAGTGTTGCAACACTTCTCCTCCTTGGCGGAGAAATAGAACTTTTCGATGATCCTGTCAATCGAGAAATGACGTTATTATTGTACGTTTGAAAATAAAAACATTTTCTGAAAACTTATCGGTTTATTCAATTTATTACCAGTAGGTGGCCAGTTGCTATGGTGACTGACATAAATTCGATTACTTCTATTGAATTTCATTATTGACTTTCATCCTTTTGACTTGGAATCGGTGAATTATCATAATTTTATGAGAAATAGCAACATTGTTTGAGGTCACTCCTTCGATAATAATATGTAGGTATGTATACGGGATTATTATAAATATATCAACATAAAAAACGAACAAACAAAAATGTATGAAAACTCATTACATATTATATTATAATGAATTCTCCTTTTTTTATAAACACAGTTATAAGAGCATTCGGACTGCAGCATCGGTAGCCCGTCTGATTTCGTCTGGCAGTAAACTATTCGTTATACGAGAAATTGGCGCTGTAAAATCCTATTTACACGTCCCCATAAATAAAAGTTCATGGGTGTAAGGTTTGGAGTATTTTTATCTGGAATTTTCATCTAGAGTTCTTCAATAATAAAGCTAATTAGAAATAATCGAATTTAGGTCAGTCACCATAGCAACTGGCCACCTACTGGTCATAATAAACTGAATAAACCATAGAGATATTACAGATCGAGGCGACAAGCCATAGGCCGCTCTGTAAGTGGCAACGTCAGTCTCGAAACTCAGTGGGAGCGAAAGAGAGAGATGATCGCAGGGTTTTTCTGTCCTTATCAGATGTAAACATAGACAGACGTAACTGTCAGAGTCTAACCTAACCTTCAGATTCTCCCTCACCCGAGCTGACAAGTTTCAGGCTGGCTTGTCGCCTCTAACTGTAATATCTCTATGGAATAAAAAAAGCTTACAGAAAATTTTTTTACGAAAAAACGCTTTACTATAGGCATATGTTATTCTAGAAATTTTTTTAAATCGTAATATATTAATAGTCTATCGATCCTTGTAGAGAAAATAGGGGGTTTCCATTTTAAAAAATGAGTTATCGCTATTTGAATATAGTCAAGTTTACAAATTTATTGTAGCGTTCTTCATAAAGTAACATCAAGTTGGGATCATGTGTTGGAAAGCTAATTTTGTTGGCTATTCTCAATCATTTAACTTTCAAACTTAAAAATTTATAGCGTTCTCTATTGGTAGAACTAGTGCGAACTGAGTGCAATTTTTATGATCCATTGGAGAGCTTAGTGTGAGGGTTCTTGATCCATTGTTAAACTAGTGCAGTAGAAATTGAACTGAGTGCATGTTTTTTGGCACGAGGTATGAGAGCTCGTGCCGGGGTCAGTGCATTTATTTGATTTGAATGGATAACAGAATACTTAATATTGAGAACTTTAAATTAATAATTTTATAAAGTTTTACAAGATCTAATAAAAAATTATTCCTGTACTTTAAATACCTAATTGCTTCGTGACGGTTAAATATAATGGAATATAAATTTTGTTGTGTGAAAATAAGCCAGAAAACTGTTATTGAATGATTCAAACTTTATATAGTTACTTGAACCAATTGTTAGAGAATAAATGTATGTACTTCAATAGTTATAATATTAATTAGTTGTTTTGTCAATTTTTTTCAGCTAACATATAATAATAGTTAATTTCATCACCTTATAGGAAATATCTTGCATTTTATAATTGTGTAAGGAAAATGGAAAAGGCTGAAAGTGCCAAAAAATAAAAAATTGATTTTTTGCTTGGAATGTGTTGCAAGTGACATCGCCAATAACCTAGAGAAGGTTGAAAGTGCCAGAAAAATTCCTACTAGTTACTAGAGCAGTCGCAAGGAGCAGCACTGTGAAAGTGCCCGCTGACTGTCAGTGGAAAAGGCTGAAAGTGCCATCCGCCATGATGAATGTGCCTTTCCATTGCATTAGATTTTTTCAAACCACTATGAACATTCATCCTCTACGTGCAATGAGCACTGGACTTTCAGCCTTTTAACTAACAAGATATGGCACTTACATCGTTTCCCAAAAAAAGATATGATTGCACTTTCAGCTTTTCACGTGCAAAATCAAGTTATATATGTACAACTAAAAAAAATACTCTTGAAAAACAAATAAAAATATATTTTGTATTTCTAATGAAAATTATAGATTTTCAAAGAATACAGTATAAGTTTTATGAAGTTTTTATTGAATACTGAAAATTTTACTTTGTGGCACTTTTCCATTTCCATTACACAATTACTAATGTAAAGTTTTACAGATCAAAATTAGAAAAAAATTTCAATCAGTGAATCAATACACTTCTTATAAGGTAAATTACTGACTGCATGGTTACCTTAGCATATAACCTACCTGTCAAAAGCTTCCATTCTATAAATATTTGGTAGAGGTTCTTTCATTGAAACCATACCATTATTTATTAAATCAATAATGTAAGAAAAAATAAATTGATCGTCATCTCTCTCAAGAAGCAGTCTGACCAGAAAAAGTTTAAATTAAAATACTCAGTTGTCAACTTCAAAAGAGTATCCCAGTCGTCAATAGGGACCACAAAGGGTTACTAATTCGTTATTAATTTCAAATTGAAGGTTTATTTCTTGCGTAATTCTTTTACATTTCATAAACAAAGAAAAACTCTAATTTTACGATTAAAAATAAAAAAGCAGAACTTAACTTACATAACCTCAAAAAACAAACAGCTGTAGTGTTACCGAAGCCCGAAATGGAATTTATAAAATTTGTGATCCAGGCAGCTTTGTGAGTATTTGTGACAGAACTAATCGAGTTCCAGTGCCGCACCAGTTTTACCAATGGAGAACGCTATTAATGAGTTACAGCCGAAGTTGGACCAATGAGCGCCCACTAATTTGAATAGTCAGACATATGGAAATTCAAATAGTGAAACACTTTTTTTCTCTCATAAACCCAACTTTTTGAATATTCGGTTATATAAATATACAAATTAACAATTTCATCGTCGCTTAAAAAATACTTTCTATTCGTCAGATCCGTACCTTCATATCTCCAATGGCTAGCAGATTTATCTTGGTTTAAATATGGCAACCAAGCTCTTCTGATTAATCAGTGGTCAAATATTAACCACATAATTTGTGATGACTCCTCATTCTGCCCACAGAATGGATTGGTAGTCTTAGCTTCGCAAGGAGTTTCTGTGGTAAGTAGAATTGTTTTAAACTTAGGTAAAATTGAAACAATTTTTTCCAATTTTGTAAAATATCATCTGATATTCGTTTTGTTTCTTTATAGCTCATGTATCTAATTCGAATATGTTGGATAATATATTATCAAACTTTGATAAGTATTGTACTCAACAGTAGATATATGCATTATATGAGCTAGGGATATTCATTTTACATCGATGCATCGAATCCATTCGATGTATACGATACGATGCATCGGATTCATTCGATGTTTTGACAAAGATTTATCTATTCGATGCATCGAGTATTTTTTATCAAAACATCGAATGTTTTTTTTGCTATTTGTTCCAGAAAATTTAGCTAAACCCAAAAAGTAATCATTCCAAACACTAAGTACAAATTTTCTTGTCTGTCGCCAACATCCGGAACGTTTAGGCACATTTAGAAGAAGAAGACCTTCTCATATATCTATGATTTGGCTATCTTGTTCTTGTTTCTTGTGGTATATATTTAAAAAACGATTAAGCAAACTTTTGTTTCTCCGAAGTCAGCCTAGAAATCATTGGTATTAAGTGTATTTCACATATTTGTATTTTTTCTTTATATTTTTTCTTTGTAATATAGTATTTTCTTTTGTTTAGCATTGGGTATTTTTATTACTAATTACAAATATTAGAAATGTATGTACATTAGGATGTTTCGCATTTCAAATAAAGATTATATATATCTATTTTTATGTATGGCCAATTTTGCCTCCTATAGGTCTTTTTTTTTGTGAAAGGGAATTTTTTTTATAAATATCTATTTCAATAAAACACTTCTTTGTAATTTTTACTCACAAAGCTATATCTTACTATTCTTACTGATACAATGCTATTAAACCGACGCACAAAATCTTAAAATTTAAAGAAAAAGAAAAAAGTACTCGATGTTGAAAAACATCGATGTTTTTAAGCGATGCATCGAAAAACATCGATGCAAGGATCCGATGTTTTACATCGAGTAGAAACATCGATGTTTTTTCTGAATGAGCCATTAAAATTTTTTTCTTGTTCTAAAACTTTTTTGTTTGAAATTGAAGAAGCTTTGCCACATATTCGTTGTTTCATTTAATTAATATAAGTTTTTGTTTCAGGATCAACTTTGGACTTCCATAATCGCACTCATTATTTTATCTATAGTTTTTAGAATTATTTCTTTTCTTGCATTGTTACATAAAGCTTATTATTTTGAATAAAAAGATATATAAATATATTTATACAGTTTGAGATTAAATTGTTATGCAATAAATTTTGTTAAGGATTGCTGTGATTCCTTTCAATTTGCAATATTTAACTATGAATGTTGGAAATATAAAGATGAGTTTGAAAATATTTCCTTTGTTTAAAGCCCTAATAATAGTAATGCATTTGGGGTGGTAGTAGTAACCCAGTTCAAAATTAAGATTTTAATATTCTCAACATTCTAGACTTCCTGAGAATTGCCCTTACACTCCAAGATATACATAACATATTCCAAAGTCCTAATGTTTCACTTCTATATATATATTTACATTTATATACAAACACAATCACGACATTAATCCGTACTTCAAAAATTCATTGTGAAAACTCAACCTCACTTCCTTATCCTGCGGGTACTCCTTCTCTTTATTAGCATTAGGTACATAGTGCGTGTGACAAAAGTGAGAAAAATGCCTGCCGACGTCGTCGTTGAGGTATAAGAAACCCGTATCGTGTGTAGGCTGCAAATTTTCTTGGGCCACATACCTGCGGAAAAGATTGATAATTTCACTACGCATGCTAGATATAATAGTCCGGGGAAGTAAGTATATAGAGAGGAAAAATTAAAAAGTAGGGGTCATAATTTTTTTTAAGTAAGTACACTGACCCCTCATAGCTTTCCTAAATTTCTGACCAAATCCCGTGAAAGCTCGAAACACAGCTTGCAAGCACATTTGAAAGCACTAAAATTCGATGATTTTTTGCTTATAACTTTTTCTGATGTACTCGCACACGTAGAGATCAAATTCACAGTAAATTTTATGCCCTACACGATGACGTAAGTCGACTTTGGAAATGAAAATTTTTTCGACTGAAAATTTTCCAAAAAATTAAAATTGTTTCGACAAGGTCGTGTTTTAACCGGCAACCATACTGAAAATAACCATATCGAGATCAAAACATAGGGAAACATAGATGGTGTGCTATAAAAAATTTACGTATTTTCAGATTTGGAAAATTCAAAATAGCGGCCGCAAAAATCGAATATATATGCTTTTTTTTCAATCACGCTTCCTCTTGAAAACATTAACGATATCGAAACGCGGTTGGTTGCAATCGACAGGGGAAAAGTAGTAGTTTTAGGCATAAAATAAAAATTTTATAAATTTTTTTACATAACTTTTTTTAAAAATTTATATAAAAACAATTTTGTTTGTTGAGTTTTTCCTCATTTTTGCATTGAAATATGAAATCATTATACTCATACTCGAAATGTATTTGCCGTTAAAAACGCGTATTTCAAAAAAAAAATTGTTTAAATAGAATAATCAGAAGCCGAGATATAGAAGCTCAAAGTTCGCTTCGTACTGTGACCATACTATTAAAAATTTTCAAATTCTTATTGTTGCATTAGATTGTTTCACCTGTGTGGTGATTAAATACATATTTAAAAGAACGTTGGGTCACTGGCTGCATCAAAAATAAATCAGTAGTCTTGCCGCGTTCGCCCGAATATGAACGCGGCAGCTGCTCGGCGTAGTGGTGGAGAGACCATTGTCGCCGAGCACCCCAACGGGTCTTCTAACTAATACACGCGCATTTTTAATTTTTAATAGTATGGTCACAGTACGAAGCGAACTTTGAGCTTCTATATCTCGGCTTCTGATTATTGTATTTAAACAATATTTTTTTTGAAATACGCGTTTTTTAACGGCAAATACATTTCGAGTATGAGTATAATGATTGACTTTATTTTTCAATGCAAAAATGAGGAAAAACTCAACAAACAAAATTTTTTTTTTATAAATTTTCAAAAAGTTATGTAAAAAAATTTATAAAATTTTTTTTATTTTATGCCTAAAACTACAACTTTTCTCCTATCGATTGCAACCAACCGCGTTTCCATATCGTTAATGTTTTCAAGAGGAAACGTGATTGAAAAAAAAGCATATATATTCGATTTTTGCGGCCGCCATTTTGAATGGAACTCAACTGAGGTAATCACTGAACAAAATGATTAAGATAAAAAACATTATAGATGCTCTGCTGTCAGAGTTTTCCTGATATTCTTCAACAATTCCACGTATTACATGGCGATGAGTCGAAATTATAGAATTTCAATCAAAAGTTCACAAACTTGTCTAAGTTAAAATAAACACCAATATTTCCTATGAGATAAATTAATATAGTTTACAGTTAAGAATGCATTATTTAAGTTGGTATATCGTATATCATCCTAATACATTGGACAAATATTTCATGAATATTATCATATTGTATATGACAGTATACGTGTATATTGCTGTGAAGTATGCTGATCTACATATACTACAACAAAATAGCGTTTGAGGACTATCTTTAATAGAGAGATATCGGTAAAACGAATAGCGCCTGTGAACGTTATTAACGTCCTGCGGTATTGGTTTTACGTCAAGCGGTATTTTAGTTTTATTCAACAGTTATCGGCAGCGATGTTTTACCGTGCCCCAATTCACAGAAGAACCCGCGCTATTCGAAAATGTGACTTAACCTTTTAACCTAGCTTTATGCTTTGTGTATTTTGTTTGTCTTGTCAGTTTCTATGTTTTTAATTGAATTTGTGCGTTTACCTTAGCCATATCATGGGTTTTTTTGAATTATTATTGTTCCAATAAAAGACGAAAATTATATTTGTTATATAAATTCATTTTATTTTCAGACCTTTTTCCTAACTTCCACTAGAGTCTCCGCAATGGATGAAGATCGTGAAGTGATAATTATTGGTGGTGGAAATGATCAAGACATTGAAGCCGCTATTTTGATGAACATTATAAGGGATCAACAAGATGATGCCCAACAGCGTTTTTCATTAGACGAAGTTCCAGATGAAGACTGTAAATTTTTGATTAGGTTTGAGAAAGATAATATTTACAGATTGTATCACGCTCTACAGATCCCAGAGTTTGTATTTTATTAATTCACCATCACTTAAAAATCAAATGAAGGAATTAAAACAGTCGTACGTTTATATTGGTAGTAAGTACAAAAAAACAACAAAGATACATAACCTTAAACTTAAAAAAAAACGCTGCACATGCCCGGCATGTTAATTTGTTAGGCGCTATTTCAAATACCGTCTGTCGTTATGCTCCGTAAATTAGGGCTGGCGGTAACGTTATTTAGGGACGTTGCGTTAAGAATCGAATCGCGCATAGGTTAAATGTCAAAATACGTATGCTCTAATACTGCCTAACGCTATTTGGGTTACCGATATCTCTCTAATATCAATTAAACTTAGGTGTTATCTGAACGTAGTAGTAATTAATTAATTATAAACCATGTTCCTGATTCTCTGAAGCTAAATCTTGTCCTGACACAGCACCACTTATGTTTTCACATAAACTGATGAAGATCACAGTAAAGACAATAATTCTATTTCAAGGAAGTTTATGTGTACTATAAATAATTATTGAGGCATAGAAAAGGGACTAACTGACTTTCGTAGCAATATACTTGTAAACTGCATAAGAGATGACCAAGGTATCATAACATTAAACCTTCAATTTTTTCTGGTTGTGGTAATAGCCACCCAATTGCAGAACTAGTGATGAAGATGGTTCGGCGGTGGATTTTACTACCTATCCTACGATTCACAACTGACACCACCACTGGAGACGTTGATAAAGATATGTGAAGCTGATCCTTGCAGATGAACTCAAAACAATTTGTGAAGTAATTCAGATTATGATTGGGAAAAGCATCTAATTCAAAATATTCTCAATCAGCCAGTCTCACATTACCAATAAAGGCAACGAACTCTGTGACAGAGTAGAAAAAACGTAATACATTAATTTAAAGTAGACTTAAATGTTCTCAAGACAGTCTACTACTCAAATTTTCAACCCATATTAAGTTATCTGGGGAAATAGCTCAAAAATGTCGATGATTTTCTCTGCTCAGAAAACAGCATTGTGAATAATTCTCGAAATGAAGTTTTGCGAAATTCTCCATGGTAGGTTTAAAATTTCAAAATTTGTTGTCTTCTGTTTATATTTAAACATAGTGAATAATTTCAAATACTCAAAAGCTTCATGCATACCACAAATATTAAACATTTTCAATTTCTAATTAATTCTCTTACATGATCAGAACAAAATACAACTTATATGTACATTAAACTTCATATATTGAAACGTGAATATCAGATTGTTGAAAACTTTAAACATTATATCTAATATATAAAATTCTCGTGTCACGGTATTAGAAGTTAAACTCCTCCGAAATGGCTCGACCGATTCTCATGAAATTTTGTGTGCATATCGGGTAGGTCTGAGAATCGGCCAACATCTATTGTTCATCCTCCTGAATGTTAAGGGTGGTCCACCCCTTAATTTTCATTTTTTATTTTTTTGACAAAATTTTCTGTTCTATTTTTTTTATGATACAGCATTCAAAAATACATACAATCCTAAATTTTCACCCCTCTACGATCAACCCATATTTTTTATCTGTTAAACTCCTCCGAAATGACTCATGAAATTTTGTGTGCATATCGGTTAGGTCTAAGAATCGGACAAAAACTATTGTTCCTCCCCCTTCATGTTGAGGGTGGTCAACCCCTTAATTTTTTTTTCAGACAAAATTTTCTGTTCTAATTTTTTATGATACAGCATTCAAAAATACATACACCTCCAAATGTTTACCCCTCTACGATCAACCCCTATTTTTTATTTATTTAATTCCTCCGAAATGGCTCGACCGATTTCCATGAAATTTTGTGTGCATATCGGTTAGGTCTGAGAATCGGACAAAATCTATTTTTCATCCCCCTGAATGTTGAGGGTGGTCTACCCCTCAATTGTAATTTTTTATTTTTCAGACGAAAATTTTGTTCTATTTTTTTCATGATACAGCATTCAAAAATGCATATAACCCTCTACGATAAACCCCTATTTTCATTTGCTGATTATAAACTTCAATATTTTTGCAAGATTTTTATTTTTATTTTGTCATGAATAAAATCGCGATTTTAATTTCTTTTTATGTTATCCACAGATCCACAATAGGGTTTCAAGATGGCAATCGAAAATAACAATAGTCGGTCTGAGAATAGGTCGTAATATATTTTTCATACACCTAAGTGATTAGGGTAGTCCACCCCGAACATTTTTATAAATTTTTTGGACAAAATTTTTTATTTTTATTTTTTATTATGTTGCATTAAAAAATACATACAACACTTAATTTTCACCCTTCTATCAACAACCCACATTTTTTAATAGCCAATTTAGTAATTTAAACAACGTTTGCCAGGTCAGATAGATTCATAGATAGATATAATGATAGATAGATAGATATAATGATAGATAGATAGATATAATGATAGATAGATAGATAGATAGATAGATAGATAGATAGATAGATAGATAGATAGATAGATAGATAGATAGATAGATAGATAGATAAAAATAATTTATATGGCAGAACAACGTTTGTCGGGTCAGATAGATTGATAGATATGTATATGGATAGAATGATAGATACATAAATAGATAGATAGATAGATAGATAGATAGAAAGGTAGATAACTATCTAGATAATAAGATAGATAGATAGAAATAATTTATATGGCAGAACAACGTTTGCTGGGTCAGCTAGTATATAGTCTGTCCAGTCGTAAGTTGGCGTGTACGTCACCGTCATGCGCAAATAACGACGCAAGTACGCCTACCCAAATGAATAAAATTCGAAATCGTCAAAATTCATATATGTCGTAAGTAATTTTCTGAAAAAGTAGTTATATGGTGATAGTGACCGGATCATCCATTTCGACAAATATTCTGTTCTTAACATATCAAATCGTATGTATCTCTCAAAAAAACTAACATTCCGAGTAATGAAAATAAGTTGAATGTTTGTTAAGTTGTCATTTAATTGAAAAATTTGCAATGTTGTCGGACCCTCTCGACCAACGCGCCGGTAATCGTCATTTCACGTTTGACAGTCGCCGAGTAACCTAGAAGATTTTGTAATTAAGTTTGATTTATCGATCGATGAATATGGATTCCATATAGATAGACACTTCTGGTAGGGAATAATGGTCAATTTGAATTTACCGCTAAAAATCCCCGCCATGTCAATCATGCAATATATATCATTATGTTGAAAATTGGGTTAGCTATTTAGATTTAAGATTATTTATTACGTCGGGCATCAGTGTTCACGATCGACGTCATATACAATTGGTGACGTACACGCCAACGGTCGCTGGACAGACTATATATATATATATATATATATATATATATATATATATATATATATATATATATATATATATATATATATATATATATATATATATATATATATATATATATATATATATATATATATATATATATATATATATATATATATATATATATATATATATATATATATATATATATATTTATTTATATATATATAAATATATATTTATATATATATTCATATATTATATATATATATATATATATATATATAATATATATATATTATATTATATATATATATATATATTATATATATTTATATATATATATATATATATATATATATATATATATATATATATATATATATATATATATATATATATATATATATGGCTGCATACCTATGAGATCCGTCCTCGACTAGAACGTTATAGAAAGGCTGTTTGTTGCCGAACTTCAAAAGATCTACGTGCATCTGCTCCTGCCAGTCTTCTGATGCGAGACATTCGGGGTCCCAATCGTAGATGACGCACTTGTAATCTAGCGCCAAATGGGTCATGACCATTCCCACGGCGAACTTGAGGTCCGGAGTTCTTCTGGCCGCCTCTACCGGACTGTTTTGCTCTGTTCTAGATCGCGACGGGTGCGCTTCATAGTCTCTGAGCATGTGGACCACTCTCTGAGCCTGTTCTGGAACCTAAAGCGATATTAGTAAAATATGTGACTTATTGCAAGTTGAGTAGCGTCTGATAAATCAGACAAACAGATATCAAAACAACAAGATCGATGTTTGGATAGTAAATAATAAATCTGAGCAAAGGAATAAGCTTTATAATCAACAAAAATTGAATAAAATATTTAAAAAATATAAATATTAGGTGATCTGAAAGGAATAATCACTTAAGTATATCGTTCAAAGAAGAGTTTCCCTAATCCCGTCAAATTCATTAATAATGAAAATTTTACACTACCTGTTCCAACTAACATTTAAATATGTCTTTCTTTACTTTATCCTTTTAATATAGGTAATAAAAACGTTGGGATTCCTTCAAGTTATTGAAAAATTGTAGATTTCTGCAATCATGAATAAAACTATAACTGTTAACACAGTTTTTGTCATCTTTAACATTTACTGGAATTGACATTGGTTAAGGACAACAAATGAATATGCAAAAAGTTAGAAAAACACATGCGTTCACCACATAAACGATTTGCAAATTTTCACCAAAATTTTCTTCAATATAATATGACATAATACATTCGTACTTTCAAGGTCACTGGAGGACATTACCAAATAACTGACCGAAATAAAATATATCACACGAGAAAATACATAGTTAAATTATATATATTTGACATTAAACGGTACTCAATATACAGTGTGTCATGATGATTGACACCAATCCGTATAGGTGAAAGTGCTAGGAATTGAAATCTAAAAATTTAAGTGTAACAGATTTTTTGTGTGCTCCATTCATCTGAAGTAATGGAGTCCTTCTATCACTTCCGGTTATACCGGAAATGCCCATTAACTTTCTTAATTAATTTTCTTGAATGCCCTAATTTTCATTGAATATTCAGATTCTGCGGAAAATTCTAATTGATATTCATCAAGCACACCCTATTCGCAGAATCAACCGTTTTCGAAATAAAATCAATTTAAAGAACAAATTTAATTTTACAGATCAATACAATTACTGTAAAACTTAGAAACACAGATTATATAAAGTAAGTAAGATGACTGCTTTTTATTCTCTAATGAATGGGTTTTGATTTTATCACGTTGTTATTCGAAATTATTCTACAGGGTAATTTATTTTCAAATGGAACGCCCTATATATTGATCCTTTGTTCAATTCCTCATAATATTGAATGCTCATTTTATATAGCATACCCTTAACTTATAATCAACTATAAGTCTGTCCAGTCTAAGTTGGCGTGTACATCACAGTCATGCGCAAATAACGACGCAAGACTGCCTACCCAAATAAATAAAATTCGAAATGGTCAAAATTCATATCTGTCGTAAGTAATTTTCTGATAAAGTAGTTATATGGTGATAGTGACCGGATCATCCATTTCGACAAATATTCTGTTCTTAACATATCAAATCGTATGTATCTCTCAAGAAAAACTAACATTCCGAGTAATGAAAATAAGTTGAATGTTTGTTAAGTTGTCATTTAATTGAAAAATTTGCAATGTTGTCGGACCCTCTCGACCAGCGCCGGTAATCGGCATTTCACGTTTGACAGTCGCCGAGTAACCTAGAAGATTTTGTAATTAAGTTTGATTTATCGATCGATGAATATGGATTCCATATAGATAGACACTTCTGGTAGGGAATAATGTTCAATTTGAATTTACCGCTAAAAATCCCCGCCATGTCAAACATGCAAGATATCTCATTTTGTTGAAAATTGGGTTAGCTATTTAGATTTAAGATTATTTATTACGTCTGGCAACAGTGTTCACGATCGACGTCATATACAATTGGTGACGTACACGCCAACGGTCGCTGGACAGACTATATTTCCGAAATAAAATTAATTTAGCAAAAAAAAACGCGTGAGCAGCAGAGCTCCGCCACATAGCTCGTATTTTTCGCGAAGTGCATAGCAACCTGATGTAATTCGAACGGAATAAATTATAGTTTATTATAAGTATAAGTATATATAGTTATTAGTGAAAAAAATTTCTGAAACCACGAAGAAACAAAAAATCTCAACGAAAAATAGAAGCGGAGGAAAAAATTCATAATTCCAAAGGGAACTTACCTAACATGAATTCAATACACGTGCAAATTTTCTACCCTCTAACTCAATTTGGAGGGGTTTGGTAGTGCAAAAATCCTTCAAAATCTGTTTTTTTTTTTCAGCTCCATACAACCTTTAAAAAACCGAGAATACTAAATTTCGAAATGTTATTTATAATCAATTTCCATATCTGGCAAAAGATCGGTTTGAAAAATTGCCGCTCACGGAATGATAGAAGGAAGCCATTATTTTAACTTACCTACTTCGGAAGTCTCCCTATTATGAAGCCAATACGTTTAGAAAAATATTCATGAATGCTCACCTGAAATTCCTGATTAAGTAGAAAAAGTTCCAAAGATCTGGTATCCATACTATGCAACATGTACAACCTAGCGAGGCTGACCAATGCCGAGATGTCCTGTGGACTAACCAATTTCAGCAGTTCCAGGCTCGATCTCAACCTAGTCACCCTGCCATTAACTTGCGTATGTTGTCGTGCAGATACCTCCAAGTTGTTAGCCATCCGCTCCACAACCTGAACAGCGCTGGCAACGGGATATTCCGTCTGCGAGCCGTCTACCACTCTGTTTCGCGCATGCGGGCACCCGCCTCTCCTCACTATATTACCGCCGTTGAACACATCGATATGGTACCACTCACGCCCATCTTCGGTGAATCGCAGCATGAAGTGGGCCGGGAAATTGATTGGAAGACAGAGAAGACCCAGTCTCCTAGCTACGGCTTCGTATATTATGGCGAGCGTTATGGGAAGACCTTGTTTAAAATCCAAGACCTGAGAATGTTAAAAGCAACGCCGTTGCCGCATTACACAAGAAGGATGACAATTCTATTTTTATATACTTGAAAAGTGTCTCACTTCACAAATAGGTACACAAATTGAAGATAATATCTAGCAAATATAGTAGAACGAAAAATTTTTGTGATTGAAGGAATTTTGACACAATAGTCCGTAATTATATATATATATATATATATATATATATATATATATGTATATATATATATATATATATAGATATATATATATATATATATATATATATATATATATATATATATATATATATATATATATATATATATATACTGGTGCTATTATCGAGTGTAATCTTCTGGCTACCATGGGATTACCTTCTACCACCAATATGAAAGATATACCTACCACTATACCAGTAAAATTGACCAATAATTGACCTTTCATCTTAAAACTCTTTTTTTATGTCTGTACCTTAATCTTTCTAATAAAGTCACAATGATAAATCACCTAAAATAGTATTTACTTTACTTTTGTTACTGTAGCCTTACATATTTTCAGATCTCTCAGAATAATAACCTGTTCATCAACAATTGCAACTGAGGTAAATGATAGTAAATAATAGCAACAATCATTTTTTTGTTCTCCTTGGTTGGATTAATCAGCTCCTGCTGTATCCCACCATTTAGTACATAAGACATAGGACAATTGAATGTTAGTATAATCTCAAATATGTATTGCAAATGTGAATATAACACCATGTTTGTATGCTTTCTGTAATGAAGTGCTAATAAAGTTCTATTATTATTATGATAAAATGCTGGCGCTTCAAAAGTAGTGGGTGATAATAATACTGTACAATTTCATATAATGCTGAAAACTATGTTAAAATTTGAAAAAACATTCCAAAATAATCACATTTTAAAACATTATGTGTTGCCTAGAATAATATATAAGATCTGTAAAAGTTTTATTTAAGTTAGAGCAGAATTTCATACACTAGATAGACTAAATATTTCTTGACGTCTTATACAATTGAAATTCACTATTTTAAATAAGATTACAAAAAAATTGAATTTGCTTAAAAAAAATTAAATAAAAATCATTCAATAGCATAAAACTACCTAACTGTTCTCATGGTCATCAAAGTTTATTACAAAAAATTTATTTTTAGATCATATTCCTGCTTTAATCATCGAAAATAGACATGTACTATTCTTCCTCAGAATATATTTTATTGTAATTGATATTCATTCTAATGCATTTCATTTTTAGACTTCTAAAAGTAGAAGTCTTTTACAACGGCTTTGTCTGTCTGTCCGTCTGTACGCATGCTTCAGCGGAAGGACAGTAAGGGATACAGCTACAGCTGTCACCAGTTTCGGATACCGTTAAAGTAGAAAAATTCGGTGACCTATGACCCTCAGGTCGATCACGTGATCTAAGTATCTCAAGAACAGTAAGAAGAATTTTAAATTATTATTAAAGCTTATTAAAAAAAATTAATGGTTTACTTCCGGTTTTAAAAAAAATTTTAAGTTAGTCCTATACACGCATAACCTAAATGTCTTTAGAAGTCCCGCTTTACACTCACTTATGTGGCATTGCGAACTTGTTGTTTCATGAGGAATATTTTTATGTGCCTCATTTGTTTTCACGATTACAGCAAAAATTATTATGCAATTTCTTCTTAACTTTGGTTTGTTAAATATGGAAATTACGGAATTTATTAAAGAAATCTTAAAAACTAGGTGTTGAGGGTGGGAAGGAGCTTGATAATTTGGTTGACAAATTCACAAAATTGCCAAAATTTTATTTTTACTAAAATTTAGTTGGATATTGTACATTTTGGTGAGTGTTATATCCCTTGAAAAATATCAGTTATCAACTATTTGATTTAGAGATGCTAAAATATAACATAGCAATAAAAGTATATAACAATTCAATTATTGAAATTTGTTATTTGATTCCAAATTGAAGAGAATGATTAAAGATGTTTCTTAAATTCAAATAGGTTACTTCTTTTACATTTCAATATTATATTCTCAATAAAAAACTACATATGTTTTAAGTTGTCACCTAATTCTAAAAAGTAATACAGTAAGTACTAAAATAAAAGTAGTTTGATTTTTCTTTAATAAACGGCATTTAATGAAGACAGTAAAATAAAGTTCACATGCTTGTTACAAATTGAACAATTACTTTTTTGATTTTTCATAAATTCCATAACTTTTAGGATCTTCAACTCCTACTACCAGTTAATTAACAAGAGAAATAAATGTTTTTATAGATTGAGAAAATTAGGAAGGTTTATTGAATTACCACAATTATATTGAGCAGATATGAATTGACGTATATTTAAGTAAAATTAGCCTACTTTTATTTTGTTATATTATTACTCTTCACAAAAACTTTAACTCACCTCATTAATGAATGAATTCTGGGGCATATAATAAGCAACATTATTTCCTGTAAATCTCATATCCTCAAATAGCACCTCTTTCAAAACTTGCATAATTTGCTTGCACTCTGTCTGCACCCACTGGCTTCCATCCAAATTGAATTTTTTCCATTTATACAGTTCCTCCACAGGAACAGAAAATATGGGATGATTTGGGAACGCATATCTTAATTTCCGTTTAACAGCATTGGCAATTTTATCAAGCTTAGCTGAAATTTTTTTCTGAGTTATATCCAAATGAGGCTGACACCATTGTGCTACAAATGTAGCACCAATCTCTAATAATTGTTCTTTTTGTGGTAAGGTGATAAATACAGCCCACTCCTTTGTAAGATGGATCTGCCGTATGTGTCTTAAAACTTTACTAGCATAATATTGTTGTGTTTTATTACCAGGAGTACTGAAAATTCATCAAGTTATGATGGTTCCCAGAAGTAAATGTCCTTGATACTCACTTCAGAGGAACAACATCAACACTGTGTATAGTAGCATTTGTATTAACTATGTCCATTAAATATATAACAAGGTACCAATAATTTTCATGTTTGTTATTCAGAATATCTGACCACTCCTCAAGTTCACATTCTGATATTTCATATTTTTTACAAAATCTACTAGGCATCAGTTCTAACTTATTTTGGGTCTGCCTAAATATATTATGAATATAAATAATTTCTTCATAATAATAATTAAAATTGTTATCAAATAAGTCTGTTAGCTCTGGCCACCTAAAAAAATTTTATTAATAAAAACCTTGATTATATATGAAAATTGATAAGGCTAGACAGTAAACAAATAAGGCAAAATTTACTTACTTATCTCGAAATTTTTGTTTCCACAGTGTATTGTTTGAACTTATTATTTCTCTAAAATAATGACAAGTAGAAGAAAAATTAACCACATCTTTTATACTTAAAATAGGAATTGATAATATCAATTCAATAATTTCCAATGGTAACATGTCCATTTTGACTGTCAGGTGGTAGACTACTTTCTGGCTATACAATTACATAAACATTTACACAATTTCTGGGTTCGTAAGCGAGAGCGCAATTTCTTTTCTTTCGATTTCAAAACACTTGCTATTTGCCAATACCAAACTACCAATTTGCTATTTCAATTGTGTAATGTAAACTACTCTAAACTGAATAGTGTGGGAGGCAACGAACGGTACAATTTGAAATGTCAAACGTCAACACTCAACACTGAAAATTGGACGTGTCTATAAAAACATCAAAGGTCATTTAATCTACTCCAATATAATAATTGAGTCATAAGTTGAACAAAGATAAGAAATGAGCTCCCAAAATATTAATTTGACAAAATTTATGAGAATAAAATGTAACTTAATTATTTTTCAATTATTATATCTGGTAAGGCTATGTGAAACCCGATGTAATAAATATGTTACTACAAATAAACAATGTATCCAGTATCCAGAAAAACTTGTTAAATGTAAAAACTAGTAGTTTGCATGAAAACTGTAAAAATGATGAAATTGATTTTTGGTAATGCTCTATTAGTAGATCGATTTGACTTTGTGGCATAGGAAAGGTGGATATGAAGCAACGAATGACAACAATTTATTATTGCATGTTGATTTTGATTCAGATGTAGAGTATTCTATTGGTAAAACATAATAAGCGATACGTCTCCTACCGGTGTCGAATATTACTAGAGCATGGGCCATAGATTGCTTTGTTTACATCTGTTTACGTGTATTTTATATGAGAAGTTGTTAAGATTTAATTGTGTTTTGGATCAATTAAAAACGTTCAAAAGAGATGAATCACTATTGTTGTGTATCCCATTGTTCATCTTGGGCAAAAGATACCCGAATATAGCTTACATACCTTTCCGAAAGCTGGACAATTCAAAGTTGTATTCCAAACAAAGTTGGGAAACAAGGAAATGATGGACAGAAGAAAGGTGAGGATTCATAACTTGAAGATTGAAAAAAATGTCTGAACATAAGAGAGTTGTTTTTTGCAGTTTACTGAGAATATTTATTTTCCCTGCAGTAAGTTTGTGGATTTTTCCATATAGAATTATACATTATACCAACTAATGATGTGCAATTTTCAGCTAACCGAAAACGTAGAGTTTTTGAAGTCCAATGCTATTCCAACGAAAAATCTTTCACTTTTATCGGAATCTGAACCTGGGCCATCATCCAGAGATTCTAGATAATTGTATTTTCTTTCTTGTAACAACCAGAGATACGATTAAAATAATAATAACAAATAATGTTTATTTGCACAACCAAAATAACAGTTCAACATAACATCAAGAATATGAAATAAAACTTGACTCTATAGCTAGGTAAAAACTAAAATATTCAATTATATAATCAGAAAAACAGAGATTCTATCAAAAAACCAGACTCTCAGAAGTCCACCATACTTTTAGAAGAGCTGTTATACGTTAGGAAAATTCAAAAAATATAATAACTCATTACGTTCAAACCATTCAAGCAGAGTATTCATGTTAATTCTTCTTCTATTTCATGTTGTTTCTTTCAGTTTTGCTGGTAAATACTTAGTTTTGTCCATTATACTCTAAACTTCTTCTGTTGGTAATGAAAGTAGACATGTCAGAGATGTTTTCTTGAAACTTTTGAAAGTTTGTTTATCTTTTAAATAAATAGGTGTTCTATCATACAGCCTCTTCATGATGTATACATAGTTCCTCTAAGGAATGAATTTATTCGTCCTCTACTTTATTTGATTATTGATTTTCATGTACAATGATAAAAACTCAGTGTAGATTTCAACTTGATGTAGGTAGGTTATCTACTGTTGAACAGAGATAATATTGTCCTCAATCGAAACACAATGAATCACTGGAAAATACTAAGTCCAAAAAAACACAAATTACGAAGCTAAACGTTCGAAAACTCAAAATGAAATGAACGTAAATACCATTACCAATCAATGTATACAAACAGCTAATGGCCCATGCTCTAGTACCGATATTAGCCGTTCCAGCGCTACGATTTTAATTTCAGACGCCAATATAAATAAAATATACCCATTCTTCATAATATTTTTTAAATTTGATGAAATATGTTATTAGAATGATTATCTATATATAAAATAAAAACAAATGTGAATATTCATATATAATACCACTAGAGATGAAATTTTACCGGCAAAATTTCTCGTTTGTAATATGAAAGTTTGTTGCTTACGCGATTGTCTAAGCAACAAACTTGAATTTAACAAGAAAGAAATTTTACCTGCTTAAATTTCATCTCGAGTGGTATTCGACATGACTATTTCACGAGAAAATATGTCTAACAGTAATATGGTCACAGCCGGCTTGCATGTTTTATCGCTGTGAAACGAGAGTAGCTATGGAAACTTTCTCACTAAAAATGGAATAAGTGAAATAGTCACTCAAAGACAAAAATTTTATTTTTAAAGAAAGTTCCCTTTTTCAGATAGATGAATATAGTAATGTTTTCTACAATAGGAACACACTCATACCTAACCTATACTCTAACTGTCAAAAGAGATTTAAAATATCCAATTCTTCAGTTTTCCAAAATTAATGATGTTAATTCCCGTACGGTAAGGTGATTCATTTGGATATAATCTATTAATCGTAAAAGTTGAGGAAATCAGAATTCCCTGATGGAACGAAGTAAACCCATACCTGGAACTAGAGGTCCTAAGGCGAAGATTACTCAACAACCACCAGATTTATTCATTGCATTAGGAGCCAAACAGTCATCTACTCCAAGAGATGACCCGAAAAGAGCTGTTCCTCTATCCAAACCTTCTTCCTCCCATATAACAACAACTACAGGTTGTATTTATTTGCCTTAGAGTTTCATAATATGAATACAAGTATGTTGTAGGTGAAAAACTGAAACGAGAGGGAAGTTCTTCAAACCTGGCTAGTGTTCCATCAAAAAAGTTAAAGGTTGCTCTACCTGGGTCTCGACCCAGTGCTGTATTACCTCTCTTATCAACAGAACGTAATCAATCAGGGAGTGAACCATGGGAATCTTTAGCTTTGGAAAGTGAAATTTCGGATCTTTTTGAAAATATTATCAATAATTTTAATGTTGGAAATACAGAAAAGGCTGTAAGTTTGCTTTTCTAAAAGATAAGACAAATACCTTATACATCATTTTTTTTATAGGTAGGTTATGTACTTGGAGCTATTAAATCAATCAGAACTCAAAGATTCAAATTGTGTAAAATAACATACACTTCATTGCTCTTATCTTGTGGTTGCAAACCCATAATTTTTACTAATGATAATGTTCTAGCTGCAATAATTGGTGTGATTAGAAAAGATGTGAATAGTGGATTTAAAGCAACAAATAAGAGCAATTCTTATATTCATATTCTGCTAATAAATTTATTAATGCATGCTTATTCTGATGTGGGACATTGGCCAGAGCTTTTTGTGAAGGTAACTTGTTATGAAAAACTCACTATGCTGTTTTTAGGATGTTGACTATTTTTACTCATTCTACATACATTTTTTGCAGCTTTTTGTGGAAGATGCAGTTGGAGATAGAATATGGATTGATAATCCATATTGTAAACCTTTTGTAGATAATATAATCACAGCCTTCAACACAAAATTACCACCAAAATCACTTCTGTTATCAGAAACTTGGACTTCTGGAATTCGGGATACATCAAGTCCTCTTACTATTAATAGCATAGACGATGAAGAAGGTAGTACTTTTTACAGTTGTCATTATACTATTTTTCTATAATAAGAAATATAAATAGAAAAGCAATAATATTAATAATTCGCACAAAAGTATCTTATGCAAAAAAATTAATTGCGAGATTGACTTATTTGTGCATAATTTTAGTAATTGCAATTCCAATGTGATTAAAAATTTTTTACATGAATTCAAGTTATAGAATTTCTTTAACTTTTCTCAAACAAACTGTTGATTACAAATCCTGCTTAAGGGTAATTTTGGTAATTCTGTAATTTCTATTCAACAGATCATTTTCAAAAATTAATTATTATTGAATAATCATTCAAGCAAATCATAATATAATATTAAGATATTGATATAACATTAGACAGTAGAACTAACACATAAGTTATTTTAATGCTATGTAAAAGTGATATTTATTAGAATGAGAGCAAATCGTCCATTGTTAAATCAAATGTAATATATTTACTTATACAGAAGACAGAGATAAAAACTGACTATTTTAATTCAAATTCAATTTATTTTATGTCAGTACAAATAAAAATATTCACACTCGTTGATAGTTAAAAATAATCATTCAAAAATACAGACAACATAGACCAATGCACAGTTACAGAGTGAGAGAACCCTTGAAACGTAAAGCTCAACCATTTAGTCAATTTTATCAATTATTTACATCCAAAAACTGAGGCCAATGAGTCAAGTAAGTTTTTTGATCTAGTAGTTGCGTGAAGATTATAATCATGATTTTTCAATTTTCTACAATTCTTGCACTGGATGGCCACTTCGTAATTGTATGTGAATATGTTCTACCTTATCCTTATTCAAAGAAACTTTAATTATCTTAACCGTTTAATGATTATTGATGATTCAAATAAGAAATATTTGTAACATTTCTTTGGTTTTTTTGATACACTCTCAGTATGACGAAGCGAATAATTGTAAACTAGGTAATTGAAACAAGTTCAAAATCCGAAATTACACTAATACTAGACAAGTTTATGCAGAAACAAAATTACTGCAGTTTAATAGAATCATTTCCGAAGGTTTGGTTTCCCATACTATTGTTCTTCATGAAATCCTTTTGTTTATGAAATTAATATGAAAATATATCAGTGCAGATGTATTTATAGTAGATTAATTTATTACAGTTGATGGAAATTTAATTTTGTTTTTATTCTTTCAATTTAATTAAATGTTGTAATGTGAATCCTCACATTTACTTTTTGTTTAACTTGAAATGAGTTCAGTTTATTAATTTGAAGCTTGTACTCAAATTGAAATGTAAATATAATTGAATTTTTTTTTTGATTTATATATTTCAATAGACATTCTAGAAATTTAAATGGACCTGTTTTTATGTTAAATATCAGTTTTAAATATGGTTTGAATTGTGTCTTTACTCCAATTTTCCTCTTTGCCTTTTTTAAGTACAGAGATATGTCCCACCCTTCATTGCTTACTTAGTGAAGAAATTCTTCCAGCTTTCAGTGAACACAAATCATTGGTAGACACTTGGAATACAAAGGTTTATTCAAGATTTAGCCAGACTCAAGAAAATGTTGAACAGATTGTTCTAGAAGCAATCAAAGAACAATTGAATAGAAGACAGCAACCAGAGGCTATCACAAAGAATTTTGTTAGATTTTTGAGCGTCGCTTGTGGTCTTGTGGAAATCAGGGTTATTGCTGTCTCTAGAATTGAAACTTGGCTCCACAATCACAAGTTGATGAAACCAGCTCAAGAACTTTTGGCTTATTTATGTTATAACTGTTCAGCAAGTTCGCAAAGAGATCTTGAGGTAAATTTTAATAATTTATTCCGCAATTTTATTGTTAAAGAAAATATATACATATTTATATACATATATATATATATATATATATATATATATATATATATATATATATATATATATATATATTTTATATATATATATATATATATATATATATATATATATTTATATATATATATATATATATAATATATATATATATATATATATATATATATATATATATATATATATATATATATATATATATATATATCGGCTCCTTTTGCGAAGCCATCTTCAGGAGAATTAGAAAGGAAATAATTCAGATACGTGGCCTCAATCTGCCTACTCCACGAATCGAATTAATAGGAATCGGAAACAATACGATTGCGTGGTCTCAACCTGCCTACTCCACCAACCGTACTGCTTCCTGTCAACTCTGAAGTCTCAACCTGCCTACTCTTCAGAGTCAACTGACGGGCCGTTTTTTTTTTTTTTTTTTTTTTTTTTTTATATCGAGGTGAAAACTTCAAAAGCGATACCGGTTGCTAACCCGGTCTGTGTGGGATTCAATAGTTGATATATATATATATAAATATATATATATGCAATATTGCCTACACACCTCTGTTCTTTCGGTTTCCGGGCGTTAGCCTACTGCGGTCAGCACTAGAACCTGTTCTCTTCCTTGTGTCTATATTTCAAGACCCAAGTGTATGTCTCTCTGCGTCGCGGCGCATTAAAAAAGATTCCATTGCTCGCCTAACTAATTTCCGAAGAAATCTAGGTACAGCTAATGGATGGAGTTCCTGAAAATAAAATAATTATTAGTCCAGTTGATCTCTAGGTCTTTTGTAATAGACTCTCGTTCTTAGTGCGTCCTCTTCTGGATCGTAGTTTGTCAATTCTCTGAGCTCTTGATTTTGATGCTCTTTTATTGCCGTAACTATATTTTGCGCTTTTCTCTTCATAAATTCTTTGATAGGTTCCCATTCAATATCTCTGTGTATTTGTTCATTTCGAACATACCATGGTGCTCCCAATGCTGTTCTAATAAATCTATTTTCCGTACTTGCTATCCGGTCTAGGTTGGTTTTTGCAGTGTATCCCCACGCTACTGATCCGTACGTCAGTTTTGGTCTGGCTATGGCCCTTATCAGGGCTATCTTGACTCTGTTCGTCATCTTGCTCTTCTTATTGATGAGTGGATACAGCTGCGCCATTGCTGCTTTTGTCTTTTGTACTGCTTTGTTTACATGTTTTCTCCATGTTAATCTCGCATCCATAGTTACTCCCAGGTAAGTAACTTCCTTAGACCATTGAATATCGTTGTTTTCTATCTTTATGTGGTTCTGAAATGATCTTTATATATATATATATATATATATATATATATATATATATATATATATATATATATATATATATATATATATATATATATATATATATATATATATTATATATATATATATATATATATATATATATATATATATATATATATATATATATATTTATTTATTTATTCCAGAAAAAATTTTTACAATGTTGGTACATTATAAAACCTATAGAGGTAAACAAAAATTACCTATACATAGGTCTGGATATACTTAACATCTAACTTAAAAACTACACCTAGACAATGTATTCTGTGTGAAGAGCCAGAAATCAGAGAAAAGATAGATTTATTATACATTAATTTAAACCTGTTAATGCTCATTTATGAGCTAATGTAATTACATTTAACCCACTTTTTCAATTTTTGCTTAATAGTATTTTCACTGTATACTAATGATTTACATTCTATTGGTAACTTATTGTAAGTTTTAATAGCTGTTAGCCAGCTACTTTTATCAAGTAAGGTTAGGTTTATTCTAGGTAATCATCATCATCACTCAGCCCTTTGCATCCACTGCTGGATATAGGCCTCCCCCAATCTTTTCCACTGACTCCTGTCTTGAGCGCTCTCCATCCAATTGCCTGCCATTCTTTTGATGTCGTCGGTCCATCGTGTGGGCGGTCTTCCTCTACTTCTCTTATCGGCTCTCGGTCGCCATTCGAGCAATCTCCTTGTCCATCTACCATCAATCATTCGGGCAACATGACCCGCCCAGTTCCACTTAAGACTAGCGATCCGTGATATAACATCAGTAACACCAGTTCTCCTTCGGAGATCTTCGCTTCGGACATGATCCCGCAACGACACCCCAAGCATAGATCTCTCCATTTTTCGTTGTGTCGTACTCAGTTTCTTGGCAGAAGCGGTGGTCAGGGTTAAGGTTTCCGCACCGTAGGTCAACACCGGCAAAACGCACTGATTGAAAACTTTCCGTTTTAGCGATATTGATATTTTTGCTCGAAATACATGTTTTAGTCTTCCGTAGGCAGCCCAGGAAAGTGTTATTCTTCTCTTCAATTCACAGGTTTGGTTGTCTCTTGTTATTCTTATTTCATGACCCAGGTATATGTAGCTATTCACAAGTTCTACCTCTTGCCCACCAGCAGCCTAACTTTCGCTAGGAACCAGGTTTGTCATGTATTTCGTTTTTGAAAAATTGATCCTCAAACCTATATCAGAGCATACTTCCTGTAGTTCCTGTAGCATGTGCTTAGTATCTTTCAGGTTGTCTGATAGCAGTATTATATCATCCGCAAAGCGCAGATTTGTTAGGCGTTGACCATCTATGTTTATGCCATTCTCTTCCCAGTTCAGCTTTTTGAAGGCATATTCCAGGACGGTGATGAAAAGTTTGGGCGACATTGTGTCCCCCTGCCGCACACCTCTCTCTATAGGGATTGTGTTGGAATGTTCGTGCAATTTGACCTTCATAGTGGCGTTTTTATATATATATATATATATATATATATATATATATATATATATATATATATATATATATATATATATATATATCATGTATTAGGCTAGTGTATCGGTAGTCTATACGACACTTTTGTAATGAATTCACGACTGCATCCCTTTCGACCGTGTCGAAGGCCTTCTGGAAATCCACAAAGGTAAGAACGAGTGGTCTGTTGTATTCGACAGATTTCTCTATCAAAGTTTTGATACTCTGCAGATGGTCATTGGTCCCAAAACCAGCACGAAATCCCGCCTGCTCTATCGGTTGGTAGAAATCAAGTTTGTTTTCAAGCCTTGACGTTATAATTCTCGTGAATAGCTTATAAAGATGGCTAAGCAAGCTTATTGGTCTATAGTTTTCCAGTTCAGCCATATCCCCTTTTTTATGAAGCAGTATTACAGTGGCGTTATACCACTTTTGGTATGGTATGGTCAGAGAGGCACATATTGAAGAGCGTTTTGATCTTTTGAAGTAGAGATGTGCCACCAATCTTAATTGCGTCCACCACCAAACAATCATCACCAGAAGCTTTGTTGTTTTTTGCTTTTCTTAGTGCTAGCCTTATTTCATCGATAGTGATTTCCGGTAATACCTCTGATCCCTGGTTAACTATTCCCTTCTTAGATGTCATTATCTCTGGCTCTATATTTGAGACATTGTTTGTTTCGTTTTGGCTCTTGAATAGTACCCGATAGAAGTCCTCAACTATTTTCAGAATCTCCTCTCTGTTTGTTGTAACTTGTCCCTGTTGATCCTTTACTTTTATCATTTCTTTTTTTTTCCATTTTGAAGACTTCCACGCAGTACTTTCATGCTCTTGTTGTTTTCTATTGTTAGTTCGATTTGTCTCTGATTAAATGATCTGATGTCTCTTCTGATGGCTTTTGATATTATCCTGTTTGTTGCTTTTAACTGCTCAGATGTAGTCATCTCGTCGCTTCTCATAGCTCTCCTTCTTTCCATTACTTGTTTGGTAGCTTGTCCTAGCTTTTCTTCTTTCTGTAACTTGGGGCAGCATATTCTTTGGCTTTCTAACATAGCATCAGTTATTTGATCATTTAAGCTGTTTATAGTTTCTTCTTCTCGTCCGCATCCACTTAGCTGTTCTGTAATACATTTTTGGAAACTCTTAACATCTGTTGGGTGTCTCCATAATGCGCTGTTGTCTGTTTTTCTTATCATTCTGTATCGTTCCTTCCCAGTATTTACTACTATTTTGGCTTTCACCATTCTGTGGTCACTTCCAGTGGTCATCCTGTTTAGGACTGTTACATCCCTTACTATATGTCTTTTGTCGGTAATAATAAAGTCTATTTCGCTCTTCGCCCGACCATCCGGACTTTCCAACGTCCATCTTCTATCAGGTTTCTTCTGAAAGAAACTGTTCATATCGTATAGATTGTTTTGTAGCAAGTATCCTAGTAGTGTCTCTCATCGGTCATTTCTTCCTTCCGACCCGAAATTTCCTAGTGCGGTCTCTGTATCACTTTCTTTCATTCCTATCTTGGCATTAAAGTCAACACATAAAATCGTAAACTGCGTATGATGGTCTCTTAGCGCTGTATCGATTTCCTCGTAGAACATTTCTACCTCTTCATCTGAATGCTGTGTTGTTGGCGCATAGATATGAATGATTTTCATCTCATATCTGCTGCTCAATCTGATGACTAGGTATATTACTCTGGTTGATATTTTCTTGAGAGATATGATGCTTGAACCGTGCCGTTTGTGTATTAGGAATCCCGTTCCCCCTATTGATCTTTCGTCTTCAACTCCATAGTAAAAGCTATGGCCTGATTTGAGAGTCGTCAATTGTTCGCCACGCCTTCTAACTTCGTTAAGGCCTACTATGTCCCATTTTATGTTTTTCAACTCAGACTGTAGCTCAGTTAAACGTTCTTCTGACAGGTGTGACCGCGCGTTATATGTTGCTACATAGAGTTCTTTATCCGTGGATGTTCCTCTTTTCTTCGCCAGGTGTTTGTCCCCCCCAGAATTCATGGGACAGACTGATGAAACATCAGTGCGAGATTCTGAAGATATTCTTCTACTCGCCTGGGGTACTCTAGTTGCTGCAGCTGGCATTTTCATGGGGAGTATTTAGCCATAAAACACCACGTTGGCTAGACGTGTTGGTGAGTTTGAATTTCAGCCGCCCATTTTGGGTCAGACGCTGTCTGTAGCCGCCCAATCTGGGTCAGACGCTACATGAGTTTGCTAGTTAATAATATAGATTTATTTCTAGTGACACTGTTAGACTGCATAAAAGTCTTTTTAAGATCATTGTAGTGAAAAATAAGAGATAAGAGAAAACCTGATGCAAGTTTAGTGGTGAGGGGAGAGTGTTGGTTCCTTTGAATACTATTTTTAATATTCTTTTTTGAAGATTTGGCAATATACATTTAACATTATTATACGCACTTCCCCAAGGTATTATTCCATAGTTACATATACTATGAAAAAAAGCATAATAAATTGACAGTAAAGATTTAGAATGCAATAATTTAGCTAATTTTGTGAATATGAATAGTAAATACTTAGTCTTTTTAATAATATATTCAATGTGCACGTCCCACCTAACTTTAAAATCAATATATACCCCCAGGTACTTATATATATATATATATATATATATATATATATATATATAT
The DNA here is from genome assembly GCA_030704885.1 of Cynegetis impunctata. Lineage (NCBI taxonomy): Eukaryota > Metazoa > Arthropoda > Insecta > Coleoptera > Coccinellidae > Cynegetis > Cynegetis impunctata. The sequence continues at coordinate 692,657 of JARQZK010004363.1, read as the reverse complement.
ATATATATATATATATATATATATATATATATATATATATATATATATATATATGACAGAAATTCAAACTCTGGTCGCAAATATTATGTAAAAATATAAGCAATAGATGTAAAATAGCTATTCTGAAGAAGAATGTGTATCTTTAGAATTCAGGAATATTTATTCAATTTTAGGTTATTGCACAACTCAGTAAACTTCGATTGAAGAATAAACCAATGGTTAATTTCTTCAACAATTGTTTAAGAGAGATGGTCTTTTCTTCGCCTGAGAATCTATATCCTCTTTTGAAATACACAATTTATAATGAATTATCTAATGCAAGGAATACCAACAATTTGGTAGTGGTGGGAGCCCTCTTTCAAGTTGCCCCAGAACCCAGTGCTGATGCTTTTGCGGATATTTGTCTGGTAAGTACCAGATCGGGATTCTATCTCGTCGATACAAGTTGGCTCGAAAGAAGTAGAATAATGAATAAAACTTAATTTACTCTGGCGTACCTGTTAATATAGAAGCGAATCATATTAAATGAGTACGAAAATTTCCAACTAATTCTGTTATACATTTTTTGTATAATTATATTGAGGAGATTCTAAAACTGTTTGGGTACCTAATAAAATTTTTCTACTATTAATGTAGGCTAAAAATGCCCTTCTGATCTACAAAATGAACCCTCACTTATTATGAAACTTAAATTTTTGTAGATATTTCTATTGAGATTTACCAAGACAGCCAATTTAGAATGAAAATTCCTCGGCTTTAGAAGCTCCTCAGTATCAACCTAGAGTGGAAATGGAAGCTCGACCTTTCATACATTATCCATAAAGAAACGATCAATTTCAACGCATATAGTTCATTGGACAAAAAAGAAATTAGTTTGTATTATAAAAAATGCTAAGTTTGAAAAATCGATGGACTTGTGCATAATTTGAAATATCCAAAATTATTATGATTCATTACATTGGGGTATTTTTTTTCATTAGAGGTATAAGACCTTAAAGTAATGCCCTTAAATATTAAATAACATCAAAAGATATTACTCATTCTTATCTTATTTGAAATGAAAAAAAGTTTGTAAAATTAATCCAAGTTGAAAACCGTGAGTTAAGCGCATTTAGATGGAGAAATACTCCTAGTAAAAACATCTCTGCTATCTCTAATTTTCAATCCTAATGCTCTGTTACGTCCTTTAACATTCGAACAGTTTCGACTTTGCATCAAACACCACCATTCAGATTATGTATGTTCAAGTTACTAAAAAGAGAGTCCATGTTGATTATTCGACATCTCCATCATTATTTTTATACCTTTTCTGATTATATTGAATGCAAATTTTATCGGCGTTTCGAAGTTCTTGGAGAAATTTGAGTATACCCGCTCAATGAAGAGTTTTCGAAGTTTTTGCCGTCAAAAAGTATTGGTTTCTTTTCAGTTTAATATTACGCTATTATAAAAGTAGAAAGGTCGATTAATACCTAGGGATGTTCTCTTAATAAAAATATTTCAAATAATTTTTATATCTATGCAGTGTTGTGTATGTGTTGAATTTCAACTTTTTGTTTTGACGTCATGTGATGAACAGTATAACACACTTAGTTGCCATTTAATATATAAAAGGAACAGTACGTTGTTTTGATCTAGGAAAAAAGTTGCATCAAAGCTTTCAATCAAACAGTAATTATCAGGAGAATTTAATAGTGAGATATTAGTATTAGATACTAGTAGTTGAATGGCCTATGCCCATAATTAACTGAACTTTTTTATTTTGATATACTGTGTTGCCAAGTTAGGGATATTAATTTCTTTAATTTAAAAGTTTGTTTTTAAAAAAAAAATTTTTCAGGAATTATTACTCAATAAAGATGATTACCTCCGATCACTCAGGGCTCTACTCAAAGAAATTAACAGAGTCTTAAGGCACGATTTCAATCTTTATAACGTAGTTTATTCACTTTTAAAAGAAAGGAGGGAGTTCGTAGCTAGCGTCAAAGATTCCGAATTTAAAGATCGCATATTCATTTCTCTAGGAGATTTGGCTTCGATGTGCATGCTTTTGTGCGTCAGTCCTACAGTTCGTGAGGCCGTGAATCAATCCAAAAGAGATGTAAATGTTTTAAAAGCATTTCAGGTAGGTGAATGAATAGTTGGGAATATTTGTAACTTTTGATCTGCTCACTTTTGTAGGCACAAGTTAGCAAAATACAGAAGGAAGCCGTCTCTTGGCTTCAAGATTCTGCAGTGAGAATATTCAGGCCAAATGCCAATGATTATCACCATGTATTATTGAAAGTTTTGTTTTTGGAACAGGCAGAACATTATTATAAAATTGATTCTTGGCCAGGTGAGTGCTGTAATAACTTTATATTTGAAAATTTTCAAATTATTCCATTTCAAATGATAGCTATGGAACCACTCATTAAACAAAAACGATAATCTCACATATGAGCTAGATTATTCACATATACAAGTACACTTACCGTGTTATAATCTTCTATACTCAGAGAATCAACCTGCGGATTAGACTAGAATAATGATTGAACTCGATTTTGACTGAATATTTCTTACATGGTATACGATGGTATGCTTCTTCTTATACGTGCAAAAACTCACTTCACCTACATACATACTACATCTTCATACTACTCTCTTATTCATAGAACAAGGAATATTTCTTGTTTTTCCAAACACAGCTTCAAATTCGAATAATGAGAAGACTCTTTATTATATAGCTTTCAGTTTTGAGAGTCCAAAACTCACGAATAATGTAATTTTATTCCTTCTAATCACCTGTATTATATATGTATATTGTCGACTTTGTTTGACTATTATAGTTTACATTGTCTCAAAAAAACCTTTTCTATGAATCTTTTTCCTCATTATATCAAAGTTTTTTTTTATTTTCAGGCGAAAATGAACGAAATTTATTCTTGAGACTAGCTAGTGAAGTTCCTCTTCTCCAGGGCACCCTGCTCAGAATTCTGCTCATTGGAATATCTAAAGAAAACGTTGTTCATCCAAATGAAGCTCTTGATATTATCGAACAGCTTATCAAAAGAGCTGCCAATCTTCCTCAGGATCTAGACCCACCCTTGAGCGTGGACAAACTGGAGATATTCGATATTTTCTTCAGCCTTTGCAGTTACAACCATCCGGAAAATATAGTCTTACCTGCGGGATATGTTCCTCCGAATTTGGCAATATCAGGGCTCTATTGGAAAGTGTGGCTTATACTGCTCATTTTGGCAGCTCATAATCCTTCTACCATAGGAAATGCTGCTTGGAATAAATACTCCACTCTAAGGATGTTGATGGAAATGTGTATCACAAAGTGAGTAAGCACCTAGGGAGAATTACCGAATTACCGTTTATCGAAAAACGTAATATATTTATATATAATAATAATAATAATATTTATTTCAAAAATTATCACAGATAGATCAGGTACAAATGATAAAATTGAAACATGTCAGACGAAACCACAGTTTAATGCTGGATGGAACAGTAATTATAATATTCATTTAGATGATAACGCTCTACATCCAGGATAAACTTACGAACTCTTGCTACATACAGACTCACACTATCAATAGCCCAGAAATGTTTTGGGAGAGCATTATATAATTTCATAAAAGTACATTGTGCTTTTTTGAGTAAGTGTGAGTAATAGCTTTGACAGTTGATAAGGAATCATTTGTCTTGTATTATTCTGATTCTAGAAGCCAGAAAACAGTTCTTTATGTTTATAAATGAATAGCAAAGATCTAAAAACAAACAAGCCAGGTACAGTCAAAATATTATGCTTTTTAAATAAACCTCTACACGATTCTCGAAAAGGTAGTCTCAACATCGACCTCAACGTCATTTTTTGAGTAATAAATAGGGAATTAGTATGTGGGCTGTTGCCCCAAAATATTATTCCATATGACAACAACGATTCAAAATTTGCAGAGTAAATTGTTTTTAATACATCTAAGCCAACTTGATGCTTCAAAACGTTAGTCGAATACAAGACACAGCAGTCTCCCATTCAAGTAATCAATATGTTGACGCCACTTCAAGTTAACATCAACATAGACACCCAAAAACTTAATAGACTCACTAGTTGTAATATCATTATCAAGAATCCTTATTGATAATGGAAATGAACGACGAGAGCGATCGGTATGGAAAAAGATGAAGTCAGTTTTGGCAATGTTTAACTTTAAACTGTTATCACCACACCAGGAAGTTATAGACTCGAAAGCATATTCAGTCCTATTAATAACAGGGGCCAAATCATCGTCGGAAACTATGATGTTAGTATCGTCCGCATACAAAGAGAACCTACAAGCCAGATCACCAACCACTTCCGGTAAATCCTTAATGTAAATCAAGAACAAAAGCGGTCCAAGGATACTCCCCTGAGGCACACCTCTTGTAACTTTAACATCATCGGATATACAAGTCGCTCCATCCCGCACCAATTCAACTCTCTGCTTCCTATTACTGAGATAACTTCTAATTAATAGAAGTTGATTATCTCTAACGCCATAAGCCTCCAATTTCTCCAATAATTTTTCATGGTCAACACTGTCAAAGGCTTTAGACAAGTCTAGAAACGTACCAAGTGGAATGCATCCATCCTCCAAGGCTTTTAAAATCTCACTCAGAAGTTAAAATATGGCTATATATATATATATATATTATATATATATATATATATATATATATATATATATATATATATATATATATATATATATATATATATATATATATATAATCTTTAATAATTATTAGTAATTACATGCTTATTGAATCTGAAAAAACTCGATTTTATTAAAAAATTGACGTTTCGCCACGACATTCGTGGCTTTATCAAAACTTTTGAAAAAATTGAAATTTCTTTGACATTTATTGATTTGAAAAAATTTGAATAGAAAAAGACTACTATGTCTATGTCGAGTTTTTTGAGATTCAACGAGCCTGTTATTGCTAATAATTATTAAAAGATTAGAAATAGTTCACAGGCAACAACAATTCGAATGAATAATTATATATATATATATATATATATATATATATATATATATATATATATATATATATATATATATATATATATATATATATATATATATATATATATATATATATATATATATATATATATATATATATATATATATATATATATATATAAATTTGATAAAAAAATACGTCATTTCATGAACACACCAATCCATGGAATGTACCATGGAAGGTGTAAAATACGAATAACTTATCGGAGATCAGTACAGAATAACATTTACATATTATTTCCATATTCGAAAAATATTGCCAGTTGTGTTTTCGAATTTGTGAAATATGCAACTTTTCAATTATCAAAATCCCCATTGAAGAAAAAGAATCTATAATCTTTGGTGTTGGGTTTTGAAATTCTTCTAATGTGAGGCAAAATATGACTAATAAGAATTGTATGTTCCCATTTAGTATGTAAGTTTTGCTTTGAGATTAGTATCCGAGTCAACTCGCAGAGAATTTGTGTTATATTATGGTTACTGGGGTAGAGCAGTTTATTTTAAGAGAGCACTCGAATTCTTTAGACACGTCAGTATTACTTACTTCGTTGAAATATTCCATATAATGGTAATATGTACTCTATTTTTCTGGAACCAATGACAGAACCTGGTTTATAATGTTTTAAAATCAGTGACTAACAAGAAGTCTTGTGGAGTTGATGAGGTACCATGTTCTCTTATAAAGGACTGTATAGAAGAGATCCTCACTCCACTTACCTACTTGATAAACCTGTCATTTGAACATGGATATTTTCCAGCTGAACTTAAAAAAGCCATTGTGGTTCCAATACACAAAAAAGGGAACTCGAGTCTTATTGAAAACTATAGACCAATTACCTTATTGTCAGTTTTTTCAAAGATATTCGAGAGGTCATTCCAAAAAAAAACTGATTAGTTTTCTAGAACGTAATAAAATTTTAACTGGTAGACAATTTGGATTTAGAATGAATCGTTCAACTGAAGATGCTATAATTTCTTTTTATCTACACATTCTCGATAGCTTCAATAAAAAATTGGAACCACTAGGCATATTTTTTGACTTTTCAAAAGCTTTCGATACGATAAATCATAATATTCTTTTAGAAAAACTTGCTCGCTATATAATTCGTGGTTTGGCTTATAAATGGATAAAGAGTTATTTAGCTGGAAGGTTCCAGGCAGTGAAAATAACTGGCAGCGCTGGTATTACTTTTTCAGACTGGACGTCTATAAGGGTAGGAGTACCACAGGGTAGTGTTCTTGGGCCTGTTCTTTTTTAGTGTTTATAAATGATCTTCCACTGATTACAAACAGAAACTATATAACACTTTTTGCTGATGATACCTCTGCTATTATAGGTGAGCATGATTATGTATTACTGTGTTCACAGGCAAATCAATGTGTGAGGGATATAGGTGAATGGTGTAATGGGAATGGTCTTTCTCTTAATAGTACAAAAACCAACTTTCTAGTTTTTACACCGGTTAGAATTGTGCAAGATTTTAGCCTACTACTTAAGGATAAACAAACAAGCCTTATACAGAAAGATTCCACCAACTTCTTGGGAATTACAATTGATCAGCACTTAGCTTGAAACAACCACATTCAAAGTGTATGCTCTAAACTAAGTAGTAGAAATTTTGCCATATTAAAACTTAGGCAATATGTTGACAAGGAAACATTGAAGATGTTTTATTATTGCTCAATCCAGTCAATATTAACATACGGATTATTGGCTTGGGGAAATTCCAGTAATATAAGTGCAGTTTTTGTGTGCCAAAAAAGAATTCTCAGAACAATGTTTTCCTTGTCTTTTAGAGAATCTCGCCGTAATATTTTTAGCTCTGAAAGAATTCTAACAGTTGTGAATCTCTATATATTACACTGTGCTTGCTATGTTTTTAAGAGTTTAGATCAACTTGAACGGTGCGGTGATATAAATAAATACTCAACAAGAGCAACAGACAACCTTTACATATCAGCAGCTAGGTTAACTCAAGTCCAAGAAGGACCAGGTACAACATCTTTAAAAAAATTTAACCATTTGCCCTCCAACTTAAAGGATATCCAAAATATCAAACTTTTTAAGATAAAACTAAAGAATATGCTGGCTGTGAATCCATTTTATTCTCTTGCTGAGTTTTTTGGTTGTACTTTTTAAGATTTTTGATAATTATGTAAGATTAGTATTATAGTATGTAGTTTCTGTTTTTTATGTTTATATGTTAGTATACTTGTGTTTTTTTTACTTTTACTTTTGAATTACTTTTACTATTATTGACAATTCCAATGCATGTATTTTTATGTCTATGGAAATAAACAATTTGAATTTGAATTTGAAATCTGCAAGGTGGCACGAATAGGAATTTATTGATATGGAGATAACTACGTCGAATGAGATACAAAATTTGTTTACAGTCATTTCTCATTTCCTCCACCTACTATGGCTCTGTCTGAAGATGACTTCCAGAATCGAGAACAACAAACCCTCATTCTAGAAAAGCAGAAAATACTGGAATTTGAGACGCATCTTGCGTCCGCTGAGATTACGGAACAGAATAGTCTTTTGTTGCCGCAACTAATGGAACTTAGACCTGATGGCGATGCTCGAAGACCTCTACAACCTATATTAGAACAGCTGCAAAACCTGAATAACAGCCATCGACTTGGTCATCTCTTGTGTAGATCGAGGAATCCAGATTTCTTATTGGATATCATGTCCAGGTAATATCACAAATTTGATAAGTTCAGACATACTCGGATAATTCAATAATATTCACACAAAAATTCAATTCCTCAGGGGAAATTATATTTTTAATAGTATATAGAACTCTGCCGTACTGTGTCTTCACGAAACATTCAAAAAATAGTGAAAAGCCCTCTGACTACTGATCATGTTGCTTTCCTCTGTTTCTGGATGTTGATACTTTAGTCACCTACACATTTATCTTCTTCGCCAGCGTAGTAGATTTCTAACTGTTTTATTTTCTTCTGTTTTGTTGTTGTGTCCGGCATAATCTTTGGATTCAGATGAGAATTTTTTCTGTGGGGGAAATGAAGCTAGTGAGCAGGTGTCAGCATTCAAATTTGGGCAAGGTTAACATTTTATTAGACTATTTGATCGGAGTCGATTTAATAGTTACAAATGAGCCACTGGAGATATTTCTGACATTTCAACTTCCATTTGTTGGTTTTAGACAAGGGGGCACGGCTCATATGCCTTGGTTGGCCGAGCTTGTTCATAGTTCGGAGGGTGCAATGGCACATCTTCCTGTCCAGTGTCTGTGCGAATATCTCCTTTCCACTGCCCCAGCGGAAAAGCTGATTAAGCAGGGTCAACTTTTAGCCCATCTTCGAACTGTGGTCAATAGCAACGATCCTCAGATGGCCTGTGAAGTGCTCGAGTACCTATTCAGAAGATTGACTTCAGATCACGGAGCTAGCAGAACCCAAGCGACTAAAGGTAACGCGTTCTAGTATTTATTCCATTCGGTGGCATCTGAAGTATTTTTTTTTTCAATTTCGAATAGTTATTAAATATTATTAAATAAGTCAGATAGATACTGTAATATATATATATATATATATAGATATATATATATATATATATATATATATATATATATATATATATATATATATATATATATATATATATATATATATATATATATATATATATATATATATATATTTTATATATCATTATTATATAATATAATATAAAAATGAAAAAATGTAATAAGGGAGCATAATAACAACTTTCAGGATTCGAATTACATAATACATATCTGATTTAAAATTCAAATTGAACTCAAAATTTCTTTTCACTGAGCTAACATATTTCATCCTGCGCTTTCAAAATCATAGTAAAAAATCAAATTATTTTGCGTCAACAATAATATGAGTGAATAAAATGTTCAAAATGTTGACCATTTGCTCTTTACAACGTACGGCTCTATGTATTAGTTTTTGAGACGTTACATTTCTTAATATCTCAGCAGCATTATGTGCAATATTACAATTTCTTATCCTATTCCTATATATTCGCTTGAATCTACAAGAGGCGTTGAAGAGTATGCTCCTACCTTTAAAAAAACCGCAGACTAAATAATCGAAGCGTGTTAAATCAAGAGATTTTGCGGGCCACAGTATTCGTCTTTTTGTGACGATCCACCGATAAGAAAATAGTTTGTTTTATTAGCTACTTAATACTTATGTAAAGGTGCTTTATCCTGCTGAAAATATATTTTAGCAAGCATATTTAGTGGCAACAAATCGATAATTATTTCTATAACGTGGATATATGTGAAAATTACATGATTTGTATAATTTATTATTTATACACCGACATCATTTTATGTATTAAATTTTAAAACTAATGGGATGTATTTTATAGGACTTATATTGATTTTGTCTCCCACCGAAGATCCTGAAGTCAACACAAATAACACAACATGGCTGACGCAGTATATTTACCAGTTTCCACATTTCGCAATCATCAAGCCAGTCCTCATACAATTTTTGAGGCAAGCTTTGCAATGTGAAACCAATCCATCCCGTGTATCGAGCTACATTAATTTCTTATCTACGCAAGAATGTATAGAGCCTTTTTCAGAACTCAGCGATTTGATAGCCGATCTGTCATCTGTGATCATAGAAAGACATAGCGTTGCTTCGTATGTCTTATCCGGCGAAAACAATCCTACTCTCAAACACCTAATTTCTTTATTCTACTTACATATCAGGAAATCTCTTGAATATGGTGACGAAACCTACAATGTATTACAGAATTTCAATGTTAACGAATACGTGATCATTAATTGGTCTTCAATAGGGCAATGTGCAATGTTGATTTTAGTCATTCATGCAGCTATCGTACTTTTAACTTACGGCCCAATTGACAATTTCGAGCCCTTCAATCTATTGTTGGACATGTGGTTCCCGAAAAATTCGGAGAATCCCCGTGCATTTACCCCGGAGACATCTGAGAGTACGTCGTTTTTACCTGACTGGATAAAACTACGCATGATACGTTCTAATGTCTCACATCTGGTAGATGCGGCCATCGAAAAACTGGAACCACAGAAACTCATTTTATTCATTCAATCTTTCGGCATTCCAACAAATTCGATAAGTAAACTTTTATGCACATTGGACAAGACCACGATGTTGAATCCGAAATTGGTGATGGATTCTGTATTAGACAAGGCTTACATGATTCAGTTGGTGGAAGTTCAAAATAAAAGGGGAGCAGTCGGCGGCGAGACATTCGTCAAGGCCATAGAACTACAAACGCATGCTATTTTGGATCAAGAAGTCGATTTAAATATTGAAACTAAGAAGGAGCTGAATGAGACTTTCAAAAGAAAATCGGTACAAGTCAATGAAGCCGAAATAGTCCAACTTGTGGTGAATCTTTTCGATCAGCGATTCGTAGGAGATAAAAACAAGATTGTGTCAGATTTAATTAAGGTATATATCTACTAATTGAGCAATATAAAATTTTCAATTTGACTTTTACAGGTCGTATCAACTAATAAGACGAAATCAGAAATTTGCTTGAACTATCTAAAATCACTACCCTTGAATTTCATCACACCAATAATTTCGGAACTGCCTGCAGTTTCCGTACTTTTTAGAATATTACTTGACAAAAAATGTAACCACGAAAGTACTTTGGAGTTTGTTGTGGCACTGTGGAGAGCAATTTCGAATAAGAATTGTTCCATTACCTTGGAACTTAAAAAATTCCTAAGAGTAAAGAATATTGATGTTGATTCGTTCAATGTTAAGATGGAAGAACCTATGGAAACATCTTCTATAACGAGCAAACAATGTGTGGAACAACTGTTGTCGAATATTACAGATTTTAAAAGCGAGATTGAGGGAAGAACTGATGTTATGGTGGAATGGTTCTCTGCTATGGAGTTAGAGACAGCTAGCTTGAGCAATAAAAAAGTGCAGGTAACATATTACGCTTTTAGCAAGAAATATATATAAATATATATATATATATATATATATATATATATATATATATATATATATATATATATATATATATATATATATATATATATATATATATATATATATGAAATCAGACGAATTTTTAATCAGATGCCACCAAATCCGCTCCAAGTAAATTAAAAATACCCTATAGTTTTTAGATTTTTATCTAGATTCCAACCCTTTCCTCTAGAAGTACAGGGTGTCCCATTTTGGGTACTTTTGAATGGCATCTTCGTTATTTTTGAAGATAGAGGATTGCGGTTTTCGCGACACTGTGCTACTTTTTCTTAAAACTGGGATGCCGCCAACAGAATTTTAATAGCCTTTTAGTTTTTTAGATACAGGGCATTTTTGAAAATGTTGCATTTTTGGATCCCCGCAGTAGTGTAGATAATTTTCGTTACATATTTACTATTTTCGAGTAATAAAGCAGACTTATGTTTTTTCAAATGAAATACCCTGTATATTTATAGACTATAAAATTTGTCTTTTTCTACCTTTTCAAAAATATATGATAGTATAAACTTTTTCTCAGAAACGCGCAAATAAAGGACAATTTTCAAGAATAGCGGAGATACCATTCAAAAGTACCCAAAATGGGACACCCTGTACGTATCTCCCCATTTGAAATATAGGTGTTTTGGTCATATGCTCAAGATATATTTCATTCTAAGAATACTAATTTTTTAAAAAATCTGTGCCTGCAAGATTTTAGTGGGTCAATTCAGGGGAATTTCACATCCTTTAACTCTTTTAAGCATGTTTACCACCTCTTTCTTGGTTTTTTCTAATATAGTTACTTTTTAACTTTTAGTCATAATAGAATATAGAGATATAGTCTAATTGGCATACTTTTTCATAGTATAAGATTTATAATTAAACAAACGAAACAATCAATTCATTTTGAAAGAATCTATCCAAGGAAATAACTTTGAATTTAGAGTGGGTTTTTGGGGTCACGAATTACGCATGCGGTGTCAGATTTGAAAATTTCATGGTGGCGATGACGGACACCGAAATTTTAATATTCAATTATCAAAGTCTGACATCATATTCGTAATCAGTGACCGCTAACCCCCATTTATACCAAACTTTTAATTAATTCAATCTAATATATTCTTCAAATTCGGGCTATACGTATAAGAGGTTATGATCTACACTTGAAAAATATTATCATCATTGCAACGTTGCCAGATCTACGAGTAACTTATGCTCACTATGTTATTTCAAATGGCACACCATGTATATTTTTATATTTTTGTATTCTATGGAACATTTTGAAACTTTTTTATAGACCATATGACATACCTACTTTGAGCCATTTCCAAAATAAAAATTATTTTTCGAAAAATTTGGCGGAAAACATCTCCGAATTAAAAATTTATTTTTTCTCAACTATCACAGCTAGAGCCCTGAAATTTTTGTTAGAGAATCATATATGGTTAGTTCAACACAATAAATTATGACAGTCAAGGTATCTCATACAGGGTGTTTACAATATAATGTTCTTTGGGTACAACATAAAAGTGAAATTTATGCATTAATTTCAAATGGCGCACCCTATATTTTTTAGCAGCATTCAAAGGAAGAACAAATTCCTCAACTGAAAGTATCATATAATATAATACCTATCTCTAGCGTTTCAAGACTTATGGGCAAAAAACTAGAAAAACTCAATTAGAACAAACATAAATTGTCTGAGGGTTATCATGGCAACGCAAATGAATGTCACCGGTTTGCTCACCTTTAACCTCGAAATTTAGCACATGTCAGGTATTAAAAAAAAATACAGACTCTAAACAAAACGTGAAATAATAATAATAACTAGGTATGCAATGCAAGCTGCTGTTTGCCAATTCTTTCAACTGAATTTGAGATTTTCAAAAATGATTGTCATGTCGTCCTTAACCAACACGTATAGTAGATCTATGCTCCTCTGTTATGACATAAACATAGGTGTTTGTGTCCTAGACATGTCCACATTCAGACAGGGCGTAGAATCGGAACATACATGTTGGTTAAGGACGACAGGACTTTTATTTTTGAAAATCTCAAATTCAGTTGCTTGCTTCGCTCAATATTTGCAAACAGCAGCTTGCATTGCATACCAAGTTATTATTATTATTATTATTATTATTATTCACTTTCTGGTTAGAGTGTGTATTTTTTTTGAATGCCTGACATGTGCTAAATTTCGTGGTTAAACGTGAGCAAATTGGTGACATTTATTTGCGTTGCCATGATAACCCTCAGGCCTAGAATGAAAAGTTATGTTTGTTCTAATTGAGTTTTTCTAGTTTTTTGTCCATAAGTCGTGAACCGCTAGAGATACGTATTATATTATATGATACTTTCAGTTGAGGAATTTGTTCTTCCTTTGAATGCTGATAAAAAATATAGGGTGTCCCATTTGAAATTAATGCATAAATTTAACTTTTATGTTTTACCCAAAGAACATTATATTGTAAACACCCTGTATGAGATACCTTGACTCTCATAATTTATTGTGTTGAACTAACCTTATATAATCCTCTAACAAAAATTTCAGGGCTTTAGCTGTGATAGTTGAAAAAAAAATTAATTTTTAATTCGGAGATGTTTTTTGCCAAATTTTTCGAAAAATAATTTTTATTTTGGAAATGGCCCAAGATAGGTATGTCATATGGTCTATAAAAAAGTTTGGAAATGTTCCATAGAATACAAAAATATTAAAATATACATGGTGTGCCATTTGAAATAACATAGTAAGCATAAGTTACTCGTAGATCTGGCAACGTTGCAATGATGATAATATTTTCCAAGTGTAGATCATAACCTCTTATACGTGTAGCCCGAATTTCATGTCGTTAACTTCGTTTGTTCTCCAGATACTTCTAATAGGCCATCGAATTTGGGGAACCCTGTATATGGATACATTCTTCAGAATGAATTTTTCCGAAAAGCGTAATTTTTCCGTGGTTTATTCATGAATCTGAAATTATGATTAATTATGCCAATTAGACTCTATTTTTATATTCTTGCATGAATAAAATTACTAAAAAGTGTAAAAACTTCATCAGAATAAGTTTAAAACTAACTTAAATTTAAAAAAACCAAGAGCTGATAACGTGTCTCACCGCCTTGCTTCAAAGAGTTGAAGGGTGTGCAATTTCTCTAAATTGAACCATATGATAATGTTGATTTTTTTCTCAAATAGAAGCAATATAGTTTTTTCCTCAAATTAGTACTGTTAAAATGAAATATATCCTGAGAATACGGCCGAAACACGTATATTTCAAATGGGGAAATCCGCCCTCCTGGTGGAAAGGGTTAAAATAAAAATAAAGATAAAAATCTGAAAAAGGTAGGATATTGTTTTTGAACAATTTGAAGCCCAAATAGATATATATATATATATATATATATATATATATATATATATATATATATATATATATATATATATATATATATATATATATATATATATATATATATAGGGTGATTCCGGAGGAGACCGTCAGATTTTAGGTGAAGTTTGCACTAGTCAAGATAGTTTCGAAACAATGTTTCGAATGTTTATTCTGTGTTAGTAGTATTTTTGATTCACGTACGTATGAAGAAATTTTCTGAATTATATGATTTTATGCATCAGAATATGAGCGATCAAAAATGAATTCCGAATTTGGAAAAACTACTTTAGGACTCAGGAAGAGCTTTGTATCATACAGATTTACTATCCAGTTCAGAATATCCTCACTGCCTTGGAGCGTAATAACGATATTGTTCATCTTTAAAAAAAATTTCTAGGAAAAGTGGACGTGTGCCAAAAAAAATAAAAACGCTCTAGTAATGTAAACTTATGGTATAATCTGAAGCAGGTAGCGAATTTTGGAAATCGGAATGTACAGGGTGTTTTTTCAACCTGCAAATTTAATCTTTACTTATCATAATTCCCACCCTGTATTTTCGAAAAAGTGTTAGAATTATTGAAAGTAGACAATCATATTGTTCTACACTGAAAATTTCATCAATATTGCTTAAGCCATACCAAAGTTATGAATAAAAGAAAAATCGGTCGAATCGGACAAATCACCCTGTAGACTCTCAATGAAGGCCCCCAACTATAAACCAAACATTGTTTCGAAACTATCTTGACTAGTGCAAACTTCACCTAAAATCTGACGGTCTCCTCCGGAAGCACCCTGTATATATATATATATATATATATATATATATATATATATATATATATATATATATATATATATATATATATATATATATATATATATATACACTCATGGACAAAATTATCGAATATTTTAAATTTTTCATAATTTCTTTTTGAAAAAATGAATTCTGATGAATCAAGTCATTTAAATACTATCATTCACGGGAAATTGTTCATTTCAAAATATTTCAGTGAACAATCTTAAGTTTTAATCATAAGAAAATCGCGAAAAAAAATGAATGTTAAATGTTATGAAAATTAAGGATATTAACATCATATTTAAATACAAATTGGAGGACAATTTCAAGTATGTTGATCAAAATTAGAGCACAGTTAGTAACGAGTATTTGCCCCTCGAGCTCTAATTACTGCTTCCATTCTTCTCGGCTTGCTGCTGGAGGAGGTTCTGGATAAATTCTTGAGAAATTGCATTCCACTCTTCTTGTGCAGCAATCCGAAGCTGGCTTATTGTACTTGGAACAGAATTTCTTCGTCGTATGCGGTGTTTAAGATAGTCCCATGTATGTTCTATTGGATTTAAGTCAGGGCTATATGGTGGCCAATCTTATCTTCGAATTTGGACCGCATCAATGTAATTAGTCACTATGTCAGCTGCATGCGACCGAGCATTATCGTGCATTAATATGAATCCTTCATATCCAATATGGCCGACATAAGGCAAAACATGATCTTGCAGGATGTTTTCAATATACAAGTCATTGTCATTCGGCCAATCACTTCCACGAGTTCGGTGCGTCCCTCCCAAAAAATACCGCCACAGAGCATTATACCGTCACCGCCAAAACTAACGGTCTCTATGAGATTGCAGGCAGCATATCGTTCTCCAACTCTTCTGTAAACGTGGTTTCGTCCATCTGGCTTCCATAACTGAATTCTAGTCTCATGCGTAAAGAGAACATTTTTCCAATTCTCGATATCCCACTGATTATGTCTTCTAGCAAATTCTAATCGTTGGGCTTTGTGATTTTGGAGAAGACGTGGCACTTTGGCGAGCCGTCTTGGCTTTAAACCTGCTTCTTTTAATCTTCGCCTAACTGTTTTTGAACTTACATTAATTTGTCTTACATTTAGTAAGTCATTTTTGAGATGCGTCGACGTCAATGTGCGATTTCGTAGGGAATTAAGTATCAAAAATCGATCATCAATTGCTGTTGTACACCTCTTGCGCCCTTGATCAGGTCTACGTACGAAATTTCCAGTCTCTTCATACCTTTTTGAAATTTTCGATACTGTAGGTTAACCTCTCCTGCGACGTCGTGCGATATCATTTTGTTTATATCCTTCGTTATATAGAGTTATTCATTGCAGTGTCTAACTGATGGCATACTGATGTTTTCAATAGCAACAAACACAAACACTATTTGCTATTACTTAGTTAATTTCCCTACAGTAACGTAATTCCAAGCTTAATTCACTATATAAATTTATTTTGAAATAATAATGATTACAAAAAATATTCGATAATTTTGTCCATGAGTGTATATATATAATAATTTACCTGGTTTATGATCTGCTGTGATTAACATTCCTTTCTTCTATTGATGAAATTTGATATATTCAATTAAACTATACATGTCTTCGATAAATATTGCGGGACTACTTTCTAAAACACACACAAAAGTGTAATATTTGATAAAATGTCTCCTTAACTTTAATCTTTACGCGAACATCTAAATAGGAAAGTTTTCAGATGGATATGTTGTTTTCAAGAAAACCCATCTCATTTCGACCACTGCTGGTGTCACTGGTTCTTCAGAGGGCAAGTTGGCAGAATTTACATGGCATTATGCAATATATATTCGAAGAAGATGTTTCCAGATTATGTCCTACTTCAACGTTAGATTATCTCACAGCTCTCACGCAAAGTCCAAAATTGTGGCAAGGAAGAGATAAAGCGATTCCAAAGCATAGCCATTTTGAAGATGTCTTACAGCTTGAGTTTAATCAGGTAGTGATATCTTGCTATCATTTTTTAAAACAACAGACATTTACATCCATGTTTTGACATTTCAATATGCATACAATATTATAGCTGTGCTGCAAAATATTGAAGCTTATCAATCATGTGAAATGAAGTTATTTCGTGTTTGAATATCTTTGAGTCTAATACACTTCCATCCTGTCATTCTTTTGATATTACCGTCAATTATGCAAATATAATTATTTATTATTTTTTCATTTCTTCTTTGTTATCTTTGAAGGTGATAATTAAATCTTCAATCAAAATGTATGTAAGATTATTCAAAGTTTTATATCTCGCTGCAGTACATGCAAGATATTTTTGCATCTGACACAAGAATGTTTCGTGCAAGTTTTAGTTTATTACATTTTCTTGAATATGATAAGTATGTCTTATAGAATGTATCTTTCCGATTTCAATAATTTATATTTCATATATATATATATATATATATATTTATATATATATATTTATATATATATATATGTATATATATATATATATATATATATATATATATATATATATATATATATATATATATATATATATATATAATATATATATATATATATATGTATATATATATATATATATGTATATATATATATACATATATATATATATATATATATATATATATATATATATATATATATATATATACAGGGTGAGCCAGAGCTACGTAATCGGTCCATAATTTTTATGTCATTGAAGATATCGATATGAAATTTTCAGGGCAAAGATGATCTGACTAAGTCTATTTTTCAAAATTATTTTGAAGAAAATTGCACTTCCGGTTTTGCCGGAAGTGATATCAACTTTGTTATTTCAAATGGAATACCCCGTATATCTTTTAATTTTAGAATTTCTTATGTAATTCATAATAAAATTGTCATACCACTCTTTATACCTAAAATGATCAGTTTTGAATTATTAATTTTTTTCGTAAAATTTGGACAGTTGCATCTTCAACAAAAATAGGCTATTACTTTCTTGTTAGTAGGTCTACTGGTATGCGGTTTGAATTTTTGTAACCTTGAAACATTGTTTCATTTATTCCTTGTCAAAATTTTCTAATTTCTAACTAATCACTAGATTAAATCTAGGGTGAAGTTGGCAAATTTTAAACGTTAATAACTTTCTTATTTCTAATGGAATGCCATGTAAATTTTTGCATTATCAAATTTGCTATTTAATTCCCTTTCGATTTGTATAACCATTCCCTATACCTAAAGTTAATAATAACAAAGATATTTCACAATTTTGTAATAATTTATATAACAATACACCTGAGAAATCGAATAGCAAGTTATTTTGACGTATCCATGGATACCAATTACAAAAAATGATTAAAATTTTATTGTGTCACCTTTTCTGTTTATTAGGTTTGTAGCACCTAATGCTGATATCCGAAAAGATACTGAAAAAATAGTAATTCTAAGACGTTAATATTTAATCATTATTGTTGTTTATAAACAACATATGTTTGTAGTAGACTGATGTATATTTGCAATGTCAAGTTTGACATTATCATTTTGGTCAAGAGGGATACATTCACATAATCCAACAGTTACTCCGAATAATACATTTCAACGTTATACAGAAAGAAATCAATGCTTATCAATAACAGAATCACAAAACGTAGTTGAATCAGAATAAGAATATTTTTGCCGATAAATTCTACTAGCTAGCAGAACATTTCGATCCGCATCTCCAATACAGTAAACTATATTTATCATTTCTTGTCCCGTAAAATCCATTTTATTAACTGAACAAATACTAGAAAAAGTGACTTTTGAATAATTTTCGTTATTGGTATCCATGGATACGTCAAAATAACTCGCCAGACGATTTCTCAGGTGTACTGATATATAAATTATTACAAAATTGTGAAATATCTTTGTTATTATGAACTTTAGGTATAGGGAATGGTTATACGAATCGAAAGGTAATTCAATAGCAAATTTGATAATGCAAAAATATACATAGCATTCCATTAGAAAATTTGCCAACTTCACCCTAGATTTTATCAAGTAATTAGTTAGAAATATAGAAAATTTTGACAGGTAATAAATAAAACAATGTTTCAAGGTTACGAAAATCCAAACTGCATACCAATAGACCTACTAACAAAGAACTTATAGCCTATTTTTGTTGAAGACGCAACTGTCAAAATTTTAAGAAAAAATTGAATAACTCGAAAACTGTTCATTTTAGGTATGAAGAGTGGTATGACAATTTTATTATAAATTACATAAGAAATTCGAAAGATATACAGGTATACCATTTGAAATAACAAAGTTGATATCACTTCCGGCAAAACCGGAAAAATTTTCTTCAAAATAATTTTGAAAAATAGACTTAGTCAGATCATATTTGCCCTGAAAATTTCATATCGATATCTTCAATGACATAAAAATTATGGACCGATTACGTAGCTCTGGCTCTGGGTCACCCTGTATATATATATATATATATATATATATATATATATATATATATATATATATATATATATATATATATATATATATATATATAAGAAATAATACATCCTGCTCAAAACACGCAAGAAAATATAAGTTGATATATATCTAGGACAATTATCTGAAAAACGGAAATCTTTCATATAATTCGACTAGTATGGCTTACTATTAACAAATTATCAGTATATTCTATTTTCGGATAATGTAATTTTTCAATATGCTTTATAGGTTCCTCCAAATCGTGAAAGTTCATTGAGATATATCATTTCAGAGTCATCACCTGTAAATGTTATTCCTTTGTCCTCAAATTTCTGAATTATTTAGTTGTTTGTTGTTTGAGAATTTATATTCACCTAACTTCTTTACATATTCATCATAATGAACATTCATCCTCTCATTTTTATTAAGCCATATTACACAAAATATTCAATCGATTCGTGAATTATATGAGGTTTTTCATAATAGAAACTATTTCTTTTAGTTTCCTCGTCTTTAATTTCACTAATAATCACAATTTGTGTTTTTGAAAAAATATTCTCCAAATTTTTCTAAACGAAGTATTTCGATTTTCGTTTCATTTTTTAATTTCATTCACAGCTTTGGATTATGGTAAAACTCATCCTGGAAGAAGCAGTTACATTAAAAGAAAATGAATGGCAAAGAAAGATGGAATATCGGCTGCAGCTACTGTTGAAATGCTTCGGAAGACATTCGTCTCGTATCGTCAGAGCTCTAATTGAGATGGATGACAAATATTCTCGAGAGCTGATGCTAATGATCTATATGTCGCTGCCTGCCTCCGGTCAGGATTTGGTAATGCGAAATACTTGTGTGATAGACTAATAATAATCAATGATCTATTTGAATTCTCAGGTTTCTTCAAGGGCCAATATTTCTAATGAGGCGTTCACGAAAAAATGCCCCAGTGCTGTAGACGAAATTTCGCATACCCTACTCAGCGCCCTCGCAGCCACGCCTAGAACTAAGGATTGGAATAAGAAAAGTCACGAACTTGATCTGTGTGCTCGAAAACTAGCTTCGACGCATCCGATTTTAGTACTTAGGCAACTACCAATGCTAGCGGGTGAGAACTTTTGCAACTATTGTTATATTTTATAGTAGTAGTAGTAGTAGTATATATATATATATATATATATATATATATATATATATATATATATATATATATATATATATATATATATACATATACTAGCTGACCCGTAAGACGTTGGCGTTTTAAAAACAAGTAAGAGGTAGGCATGTTAATTATTTCAGGTAGTTTGAAAGGTAGAGCCCAGTATGATTGGGTTGTTTTGAGGAGTAGAGGACACCTCCTCCTCTTCAGACAAGTTTTTGGCCTTTTGGAGTTGCTGGAACCTATGATCTTTGAGCAAACAGAAACTTTGTGCATTCTCTTGGATTCCTTTTTTTTGCTGCTGCAATACCACGGTCATTCTAAGGAACTCAGTGGTTTGGTCAACCGTATCGTAACTTTCATGCAGAATTGGATGTTGAAAGATATCAAGGCTGCCTCTAAGTACCTTCAAGAACGAGGATCCATAATAAAGTAGGTGGAAAATTGTATCATGTCTTAAATATATAATCATTGAAGTATAGAAATATAAACTACTAAACAGAAGGTCGGTGGATCGAATCCCGGCCGAACCAACGAATTAATGCGGAGCCACCTCTCGGAAGGCAAACCACCGAGAAGTATTCTGCCTATTAAAGCCTCTCTATAAAGACGTTCGGCACCGTCGTAAAACTGTAGATCCCTTCTATTCGTGTATCACGCACAACACAAATAGTTGTACGCCCGAAACCTGTCGAACCTATATATATATATATATATATATATATATATATATATATATATAAAAAAAATTATATATATTTTTTTTTTCATTTTTAATATATATATATATATATAAATAAAAAAATTTATATATTTTTTTTATTTCATTTTCAATATATATATATATATATATATATATATATATATATATATATATATATATATATATATATATATATATATATATATATATATATATATATATATATATATATATAATCAATTTTATTATTCCTTCTCGTTTTAAGAAATAAATTAACATTAATGTTTTATAAATATTTTACGGAATTGTAAGTAACTTGTGTTAAATTTACATAATTACAGATTATGCTTCTAAATAATATAATAATAATTGTATAATATTCTACCGGCAAATGTATTCTAGCCCAAGTATTGTTACCGGTCAATTGCGATTAACGTACATATTGTACTCTGAAGGTAGACACACATCACTGTCTCATTGCAGGTTTAGAGGGCCTCGCAGTCGATTTACACATTGAGGTAACAATGTAGAACGCTGATGGTCCATCTCTCGTCTAAACTTCTTACTAGGTGTCCTACCGACTTCCTTTTTACGATATAATTCTGTGGATCACGTCGGTCACTTACGTTTTTTGTCATATCTTTTATATTACCTATATCCCTTTTAGTAATTTCCAGCATACGCCGCTCCATATACCTCTCAGCGGCCTGAAGATTTTCTATGATTACCGTCTGTAAGTCATCATTGTTAGTATAATTTTATTGATCAATGTTCTGTTAGACCAGCTTCACACGTGCCGGATGTACTCGTCCGGTGCCGGGTCGGGCTGGCGCCGGGTGCTGGGAGTGTTGTATGGGCCAGTATGCACCGTTTCCGACGTGCCGGGCAAATCTATCCGGCACCGCCCCGACCGCTAGTAACCGGGTTGTCGCCGGCTATGCTCACTGGAGCACCCGATGCCAGGAATCGGATGGTACGCAGTAGCATGTGTATTTGTATTATAGCGATCACATGTGCCGTGCCGGCAGTCTATATGGATAGCCGGTATCGCAATGAATTAACACAGCCGGATCGTTGAGAAACCGGTCAGGTGTGAAGAGTTGTAAACCGTTGCCGGCCCGGCAAACGCCAAATTCATCCGGCACGTGTGAAGCTGGGATTAAGGTTGAAGACCATTTTGGATTTAAAGATATTCGAATTTATTCCGAAATCCATCTATGCCAGTTTGATCCTTCTGTTAATTTCTGCAACCATTATGTTTTCTTTTTCTTGTTTGCTGCACCTGACTCGTTCTACTTAGGATTAGTTTTCAGGCTAATCTTATTGCTGACTTTATTTAGCTCTTTTGTTGTTGAAGTTCTTCAACATTTCTAGCTGTTTGAACTATGTCGTCTACGAATCTCTCATGTGGTTAAGGTATTCTCAATCTACGCATAGACCTTAATTGTTCCAGTTCAGCTTTCGGAAGATAAGTTCAATTGTCGTTGAAAAGGGACATTATCTTACTTCTCTGCCAGTGGGATATTCCGAGGTATCTTTTTTATCACTACTTTCGAACCAGCTTTACTGTATAGGTACCCTTATGTTGGTTAGAATTCTCACGCATATTTTGTCGACAACTTGGTTGGTTGGAGCTTCAGTAATTAATCTGAGGTAATCGAATCAATTAGTTCATATATATATATATATATATATATATATATATATATATATATATATATATATATATATATATATATATATATATATATAGGGTGTCCCAAGTTCGAGTGCCTATTAAACTAGAGCTAAAATATTTTCGGCGCTCAGGCACTTCCGGTTATACAGAGAGTGAAAATAAATTAAAAAATTAAAATTTTTTTTCAAGTTTTTGGTTCCTGATATGAGTAAGTATTCAATTCTGCGTACCTTTCTGTTGACACCATCGAATTTGTTCGAATAGTTATCGAAATAACTGAAAAAACCCCAAATCAAATATGTGTAGTCAGTATTATGTTCATTTTTCTTATTTCCAACATCCTAAGCTTGAACCGGTTTTACAACATCGAAGAGGAAGAATGTGGAAAGGTCATACATCTCATTAATTTTGGAAATATCATCACAGGGTGTTTCAAATTTTGTGTCGAAAATTGTGATCAAAAATTAGCCATAACTTCTGTTTTTCAAATTAGAACCCAATTTTTTTATGATTGCGTTGGATTCTGCGAAGAAAAATAATGATAGTTTTTCAACATTATTGTGCTCCTAAATTCAATAATTTCTGAGTTATTTGAGATTTTTCGTATTTATGTAATCATAGAATTATCTATTAATTATTCACAAGTGTCAGGTCTAATTGTTATTCCTTATCTTCATTTATCGATTCAACAAAATGAATCCTTATTCTAATAATGAAATTCTAGATCTATTTTTGATACATGGTGAATGTCACAGAATTATTAATAGAACCTGCCGGGCTTTCAACGAGAAGTATCCCCATTTACCTTCCATGACGGAGAAGATCTTCCGAAAATATGTTTCAAACTTTCAAAGTGTTGGAAGTGTAAGAACTCCTAAAGAATATAAAAGAAGTGTATTTGATGATGAGGAGAATGAGGCATCTATTCGATGTGCAGCTCATGAAACCGATGTAAGCAGAAATTCAGCTAACCGAATTTCGAAGAAACACAAAATGCATGACTATAAATATGAGAAAGTTCATACATGAGAACCAGGTGACTACATTAAGAGGCTAAATTTTTGTAGAAGAATATCAGAAAAACTTGAAAATGATGAAAATTTTTTGAAATCGTTTGGACAGACGAAGCTAAATTCAATAATGAAGAACTATTTAATAGAAAAAATTGCCACATTTGAAAAAGTGAGAATCCACATGAAAAAAGACAGAGAAATCCCCAGAACAAATTTAGTTTTAATGTGTTCGTTCTTTTAATGAACAATGAAGTGCGGTACTACATTTATGAAGAAAATTTGAATACAGAAAAATTATTTTTATTTATTTATCATAATTTGGTGTACTGAAGTACCAAATCCATTTAATGTGGTTTCCATTGAAGAGATGAATTTTCATTCGCTTCGAAATAATGCAAAACACTAATAGGCACAGGCCCATATCAAAGAATGGATGGGTCATATGAACCACCAGGTGATGTATATAGGACGATATAAGAGCATAAAATAATAAGATTCAGCACTATGCCGTCACTTGAAAGCTGTCCAACTGAGTGCTGGTGAGAATTCAAAAGTGCAGGTAGAGGGAGTACATTTTGGTCATATATTTTTGTACGGCATTTTTACCATGGATAGATCCATGAAAAATAATGAGAAAGCGCGCAGTGCCGTAAAAAAATGGTGCGCCACAAAGTCGGTAAATTTTTTTGATTCTCTGACAATTTCCAGGGTAAATTTGGTCATTTCATTCTGTACGGCATCAGTTTCATACTGTTTCAATACAGCTTCTAATCCATTATTCGGCAACGCCGTACAAAAATCATGCGACAAGGGGAAAAAATCGAGGGTTGCAACCCCCTCTCTTTCCGTGGTCCGGGGGGTGATTTGAAAAAGTACGGCTTCGGTTCCAAAACATTATTTAGCACTCAAAAGTACTATTAAAAATAATGCCGTCAACAAATTATTGTTCATTTGAATGTATATTAATAAATATCTTAATTTCATGGTATACTTGATTTATAAAGCTGTCATTTAACTCTGTACGGCAACTTTTTTTTAACATGATATTGTAAAATTTAATTGTTATATAGTATTGCCGTTCAAAAGAAACTTCTAAAAAAAATTATAGAGAAATACAAAAACTGAAATTTTTTGAATTATTGCGAAAGTTTAAATATTCATAGATTAATAAAATATAGCAATTTTCTACATTTTTCCCTTGTTTTGAATAGTATTAAGATGAATAAATTAGGAAAAAATGATGCCGTACATTTTAATGCAGACCATATCTATTAGGCTGATGAAAATGACGATATATATGTAAATTATATTTATTTAATATTTTTATTACTTTTTTATCAATATGAACTTTCAGATTTGTACGGCATTAACTTTTTATAAATTATTGCGTTAAATACAAATAAACTATCTATATGCCGTATAAAAAAATATCGTCATGAATTTCACCTACATTTCGTTATATGGATTTTTCTTACATTTCGTTCTATAGATTTTTCCTAGAGTTTGTTTCCCCCTACAAACCTTTGGACCAACGAAAATGTAGGGCATGTAAAAAAATATTATCTATGCATAAAATACTTTCAAAATAAATTAATTTTATGTTGTTTCAAATCACCAACCGGACCACGGAAAGGGAGGGGGTTGCAACCCTCGATTTTTTCCCCTTGTCGCATGATTTTTGTACGGCGTTGCCGAATAATGGATTAGAAGCTGTATTGAAACAGTATGAAACTGATGCCGTACAGAATGAAATGACCAAATTTACCCTGGAAATTGTCAGAAAATCAAAAAAATTTACCGACTTTGGCGCACCAATTTTTTACGGCACTGCGCGCTTTCTCATTATTTTTCATGGATCTATCCATGGTAAAAATGCCGTACTAAAATATATGACCAAAATGTACTCCCTCTACCTGCACTTTTGAATTCTCACCAGCACTCAGTTGGACAGCTTTCAAGTGACGGCATAGTGCTGAATCTTATTATCTTATGCTCTTATATCGTCCTATATACATCACCTGGTGGTTCATATGACCCATCCATTTTTTGATATGGGCCTGTAGTCTATAATTTCATTATCCTCATCATCAACTATCCTTATATTGTATTCTCTAGGTGCTCTAACACTTTCAAAACTTAAAAAGTTTGAAACATATTTTCAGAAATTGGAAATCAAATGGGGATACTTCTCAATGGATACTCGACATTCTGTGGCATTCACCATGAATTTGAAATAAATAATATCATTTGAAACTGTTTTTGAATGTGTATTGCGTATAATTGAAAGAATACAATATAAGAAATAAATCCAAAATCAAATAATTAAATAGCGACGTTTCATTTTGTGAAATCGAAAAATAATTTGACCTGCCACTTGTGAATAATTAATAGATAATTTATCTTGGTTACAGAATGTTCCTATGGTTTCATAAGAATATTCATCGAATCTTTTTGATGGATTCGATGAATTTACTCTACGTACTCCATAAATACGGAAAATCTCAAATAACTCCGAAATTATTGAGTTTAGGAGCACAATCATGTTAGAAAACTATCATTATTTTTCTTCACAGAATCCAACCCAATCATAAAAAAATAGGGTTCTAATTTGAAAAACAGAAGTTATGGCCAATTTTCGATCACAATTTTCAACACAAAATTTGAAACACCCTGTGATGATATTTCCAAAATTCATGAGGTGCATGACCTTTCCCCATTCTTCCTCTTCGATGTTGTAAAACGGTTTACGCTTAAGATGTTGGAAATAAGAATAATGAACATAATACTGACTACACATATTTGACTTTTTTTGGGTTTTTTTCCGTTATTTCGAAAACTATTCGAACAAATGCAATTTTTAATAAAATTTATTTTCACTCCCTGTATAACCGGAAGTGCTTGAGCTCCGAAAATTTTAGCTCTGTAGAGAATCTCGAGCAATATCATAATCCCAATTTTCAGATTTCAAATATGTCCAGTTCTCCAGAAACGTCTAATAGGCACTCGAACTTGGGACACCCTATATATATATATATATATATATATATATATATATAATATATATATATATATATATATATATATATATATATATATATATATATATATATATATATATATATATATATATATAGAGAGAGAGGGAGAAATATTGATTGATACAGAACATACACATATCCAATATTACGTTTCCATGAGGAATTGTTGATTTACCTTCAGAACAATTCTTCATGCAGAAGACACATTGTGACCGGCGATTTAAATATCGATCTCTTATCAGATCAAATCACCACATGTGAATACAAGAATATAATGCAAACTTATGGATTTAATTCCTTAATAAATACTATTACTCGACCAGAGAGTGGAACTTGCTTGGACCACTTCTTTGTTAAGGGCTGGGATACACGAGTGGATAGCCTAAACGGTTATGTTTTGAATTATTTGATAACTGATCATTATCCGGCGATTTTATCCGTAGAATTAACTCATGGAAATCGGCAGGATATCGTATTGAAATCAAGAACGGAGAGGAACAAACAATACATTGATTATAAAAATTTAGGGAAAAACCTAAGGAATGAAAACTGGTTCGGAATATTACAGGGAAATGATATCAATTATATGACCAAATCTATAATAGACACATTTAATAAATATTTACAGCAGAATACTACATCAATTCGTATAAATAACAAAAAAGTTATGAGGAAGAAGTGGGTCACTCCGAGTCTTCTGAAATGTATTAATAACAAGAGCACTCTATACAACAATCTGCAGAGAAATCCGAATAATCCAAACCTGCAAGCAGAGTACAGGGAATGTAAAAAAGTTTTAGCTAAGAAAATCCACAATGCAAAACAAAAATAATATCCAAAATGGAAATTATCAAGAATTGGCTCGCGATCGACAGCAATCTGGAAAGTCGTAAAGGATATATGTGGTGAACGGAAATCAGAAACTAACATTGATTATGTTGAAAATGATAATGGCATTAAAATAGAGAATCCACAACAAATTGCCAGATTGTTTTAACGAATACTTCACAAACCTGGGACCAACTTATGCATCTAAGATAAATATTCCGGAAAATTTTAAGGAATTGAATGAATTGCAACGGAAACTCGTTTTTCCTTGAGTCTACAACACCTGAAAGAAGTAGAAACTACCATAGAGTCACTCAAACTGAAGAAAGCACCAGGTTCATGACAATATAAGGGCTGAATATTTAAGGGAGGTGAAAAAGGAGATATCTTCTCCAATTTCTTATATTGTCAATAAATGTTTTGAGTATGGCTGGTTTTCCTGACATTTTAAAAACTAGGAGTAATCAAAACCTCTACACAAAAGTGGCGAGAGAACAAGAGTTAATAATTATAGACCAATATCTTTTAATATCAAATATAGCAAAGATTATAGAAAAAATACTTAAAAAGCGCATAGTAGGATTTCTAGATAAATTTATAATATTTTGTCAAAATTTCAATATGGTTTCAGAACTGGGAAAATCTACAGAAGATGCTATAATGGAGCTTTCTAAAAGTATAATATAGTTGCCTTGATAAAAAAACTCCAAACATTAGCAATCTTTATAGATCTTGCTAAAGCATTTGATACTATATCACATAAAAAACTTTTGGATAAGCTAGGCAATTGTGGATTTCGAGGGAGAGCATATAATTTATTGGCCAGTTATTTGAGTAACCGTAGACAGATCGTGGACTCATTAAATGGATATAGAAGTGCAGAAAGATTAATCACACATGGCGTACCTCAAGGCACAGTTAATCGGACCACTTCTATTTCTAGTGTATATTAATAATCTTCTCAAAACTTCAATGCGAGTGGAAAAATCATCAGTTTTGCGGATGACACGGTCATAGTGTACAGCTCTTACTCATGGGAAAGTTTGAAAGGAAAAAAGTGAAACTGATTTTGTTTGAAATTAAGAAATATTTTGAATTCAATGAATTAACTATCAATGAAACGAAACGAAATATATGCCTTTCACTTCATACAAGTAAGTGGTCTTCCTGAAATGGGCCCTTTGAAACATTGATCGTCATTTCAAATATTTCCGGAGGCGAGTCAAGTGCGGTATCTTGGTATCACTATGGACAGACACCTGAAATGGGATTATCACATAAATAATGTGGTTGGTTAAACTACGGAGTATGCTTCAAAAATTCAAATACCTAAAAGATGTCATCAAAGGATATTAAATACCTCTATATCTTATATAACTCACTCGTGCAATCACACATATCGTATGGAATTCTAGGCTGGGGTGGAGTGTACGATGCCACACCTAGAAAGGTTGAATATATACTTCAGAAATGGATTTTTGAAAAATATAATACACGGAAAAACATGCGATAATTCAAGTGACACGCTCTATAAGATATCTTTGGTATTCTCAACGTACGTCAAACCTTCGCATTGAAGATAATAATATGCAACATCCCATCTCAAAAAAATTTCGATCGCAAGCACTGAATCATCCGTACGATACCAGACAGAGAGAAAACAAGCTGCAAACATCACGATGTGAGAAGAGAATTGGGCAACGTTCTTTTCAGTACACTGCACCGCGACTATTCGCCATCGTTCCAGTACATCTAAAGAAAATTAGAAATTATAAAAGTTTCAAAAAGAAAGTTAAAGAGTGGGTGATATCTGAGTATGATTCCATTGAGAGTATCCTGAAATGAAAATTTGAAATATACGGAAAATGACTTGCCTAATTCTCTGCTGTGATTAAACCTACCCGGATTGTACTATTACTTACCTGATTGTGACTATTGCCTACCTAATTGAATTTTGAATGTTTGAATCTGACAATGTTGATCTGTAGATGGAATAATTAATATTTGTATTGATGTGTTATGATACCACGCACAGGAAATATTTTCTTTGCAAAATGTTCCCTCTGTGGTTTACAGAGTTTATTGTATCTAACTATTATTTGAATAAACTCTTTATTATTATTATTATTATTATACTTATATATTTTTTCAAAGTGTGACCACACGGTGAATATTATATGATTGATAATGGTGATATATGTGTGAAAATCAAGAATGTTTTAATAATATTTCAGAAAACTTGTGTCAACTGTTGAAATTGTCGAATGGTATTTCATCAAATAAAAATTTTTTAAAATCTGATATAAATATACAATAAAGTAGATGAAATGAATATTGCGATCATGACAACGTCGACAGTCTTTCATTATCTATCAGATCATGGTAGCCAAATTTCACTGTTTATACATAAGTAATTACCATTTTTATTTTTCAGCGATATACAAATTGTTCAACCTGGAGTGCGACCGCTCTTATCCAACGTTTCGCTGCCAACAAATGAACAAAATTCTTCAAACGAGTTTCTTGTAGGAACAGTAACTCCTAGAGTTGTGGAACCTATGCCGCAAAATTGGCCGCAGCTTTTGGCAGCCTTACAAGACATCGATAATCTTTCCGCCCTCCAAGACTTGGAACACTTAACTAACAAAAGACCCCAACTCCTTAAAGATGTCTCTCATACCTTGTACAATTTCATGAGTTCTTCTAATGGATCCGTGAGGAATTTAGCCATTACTTTGATTTTGAAATGGTTGAAATTCAATCCGAAAGCGTCTGATGAGGCGTTGCCGGCCATCTTGACTTGTCTCGACAGCAATAATGGAGATATTGTGACTAGTATTTTGGATAAGTTGGCTGAAATAGTATCAATTATGCAGGATTATGCGAAGATTATATTGACTAGGGTGTTCAAGTTGGGAATGAAATCGACCATGAATACTTCAACTAGTATTCAAGATAGTATTCATTTATTGTGCTTGCAGACTGGTTGTTAGATTTTATTAGATATAAGATATCAAAGTATTAAAACTTCAAATGCTTCTTTTTGAAGATCTATGTCCATTTCTCAGTTATTTGATATAATAAAAGGAAAAAAATTCTTTACTCGTTTATAATTTTATAGTTATTAACAGTCCAGTATTTATAGTCCATCAACATTTGAAGAAAATCGGAGTACAATTTATTTTTTCTTAATATTTGTAGATTGATTTTATAGGTATGGGATAAATTTGCGCTATTGTAGAGATATCTTCTGGAATATTTCTGAAAAATACAAATTTAGCTTATGGAGTTATGATCGATTTGTATATTATATTTTCAGATAATATTCCTAGATATATTTCCATGCATGTTTTAGCACTTGCTGGTCATTCTATCGATCCTCGACTTCCTATCCTATTTGAAAATATTCGGTCGAGCTACTGCCGGACGTTGATGTGGTAATGGTGCGGTGCTCCATCTTGCTGAAACCATGATAGTTGCTGGGGTTATGGGTTGGCTAGATCAGGATATAATTTGTCAAAGTTGGCATGACGCTATTTTGGAGCAGCGCTAAATAATTATTGTCATTCAATGTCAATCAAATTGCGACAAATGAAAGCCGTACCTATGATATGGTCTCCAACAGTCCCTACGCAAATATTAACCTTTCAGAGTAATGCGTATGTTTATCGAGTGAGTATTTTTCCTACACCAATAATAGCGGCAATTTTGACTATTAGCGTGATCTTGAATGTAAAGAAAGGTGAACTACTCATCTGAAAACAAAATATCTTTTAATTGTTTGTATTGTTATCTACCATTGCCACCATTCGTTCACAAAAATACATTCCCTATCAAACTCGCCTTCCATAAGTTCCCTGAGTTGGTATCATTTTATAAGTTTTACATTTTATTTTCTTTTACCGTTCGAAAAGTCATTGAATGTCTAACATCGTACATTGGGCTGGTTCTCGAATAAAGGTTTGTGTGTTTCTTCAAACTCATAGTAATATCCAATTTGGAATCATTACTAATTTTGGATTGATTGGGCCGATACTTGGTGTAAATTAATAAACATATTAAAACAATGGTTAAAAATAACAATTTACACATTTATTATAAGAAATAACGCATGACGCACGTTTCGGTGGAACTTCACCTTCTTCAGATGCTAACATAGTTAGTTTGCCATTATAATAAATGTGTAAATTGTTATTTTTAACCATTGTTTTAATATCATTACTAATTGCATAGGCAGCTGCTTTTTTTATCTGCCCCACATGTCCAAGTTCGCTAAACTGCTTCTCAATTTTACTGATTATCGGCAAATTTGGAAATTTTCATGAAATAAGGGACCAACTTCCATTTGTGTCCATATGTTATTTCTATAAAAAAAACATTCTTAGAATTTGTACTTTGTGCATTTCTGTTAAATGATCCATTTTTCTGATATGCAGTTAACGAAATTCAAACGACTATAACACTAACAACTACTGTTTCTCAGTATTAACACCTAAATGGAAAATAAGTATTCAGTATGTTGTGTGGAATTTCTATAATCAAATAAACTTTTTAGAGTTAATTTTTGTAATAGATCTGAAAACACTTAGTATTAACAACAAGTTGAAGATAGGTATAGGTTATCGCACTAGAAATATGTCCCAAATTTTCCGAAGAAAAATTTGATAATATATAATGTGTTGCATTATAAATGAGAAAATTGGTATTGGTCACTGTTATATGAAACATCCTGTATAAAAAAAATGCGTAGCTAGAAATATCTATCGACGTGTGCGAGCCTTTCTTCAAGCACGCTGCCTTTATTATTGATCCATTTGGCTTATATATATATATATATATATATATATATATATATATATATATATATATATATATATATATATATATATATATATATATATATATACGTATATACGTATATGTAAGAATATAATATATGTTTCAAATCCCGAATTTTCCGATGAGAAGCTTTAGAAATAGAAAAACGTCCAAATTGTCTGAACACCATGGAAACACCTTGTCAGTGGTTGTCATATTCCACCTAGTCGAACCCCGCACCAATGAGCGTGAAACATCCCCTCCCAATCACCGGTCAGGCGACGATCGACCCGCTACCAAGCTAGTTAGCAGTGTACCTACTTAGATACGCTGGCTAGTATTTGAGAGGTCCTGGGTTCGAACCCCGGGGCCACTGATCTGTCATGAGTTTTTCTCAGAGGTTTCCTCATGGCGTTAAGTAAGTCACTGCTTTCATACTAACAAGGCGAATGTTAGGTCAGTATTATCGTCTGAGCCCAACCCACATTTCCCCTGTTCCATAAATATCCTATCGCACCCATCCATAATGCACTTGTACATACAAGTGTATCCTCTGATCTGGCTGAAGGAGTTCATCCCCATAACTCAAAGCCCGCCACCCTGACACATACTTCTAGAGCAAGATCCCAGAGCCGCCAGACGTTACTTATTTTCTTAGCAATAATATTTGTGGGATGAAGTAGTGCTCGTATATATTTTCAGTGTATGGATACCTGCTACCTTGTGCCGACGGCCAATTTCCAGGTATCAGGTGCTAAAGACGGAAAAAAAATCAACTCACTTTTCTTATTTTCTCATTCTCGATTTTTATATATGATACTCAGGGAACTATTTCAATACCTTATACAGCCAGAACGATCGCATGTGCCAAACATCCCGCCAGACACAAATAAAGTGTCCCTATGAGTATGACAGTATGAGCGAAATGTCATGATTTGCTCATTTAAGCGCGATAGTGATTATCTTTACGCGTCGATCTCCCTTCTATACTTACAGTCATGACATATTGCTCATACTGTCATACTCAAAGGGCACTTTATTTGTGTCTGGCGGGATGTTTGGCTCAAACGATCGGTCTGGCTGCTTGCATAAGGTATTAAAATAATTCATATATAAAAATCAAGACTGAGAAAATAGGAAAAGTGAGTTGAGTTGTTTCCATCTTTAGCACCTGATACCTGGAAATTAGCCGTCGGCCCAAGGTAGCCAGGTATCCATACACTGAAAGTACATAAGAACACTACTTCATCCCATACATATTATTGCTGAGAAAATAAGTAACGTCTGGCGGCTCTGGGATCTTGGACTATTCTGGGAGGAATGAAACACGATGAATTTGTCAATTTTTGGATCTGCCCGTCAGTTCACACTGAAAAGTAGGAAGGTTGAGACTTCAGAGTTGACAGGCGAAGCAGTACTGTTGGTGGAGTAGGCAGGTTGAGACCACGCAATCGTATTGTTTCCGATTCCTATGAATTCGATTCGTGAAGTAGGAAGTTTTTGAGGCCACGTATCCAGTGGCGGATCTAAGGAAAGAGGCCCCATGGGCAACCTTGAGTAGGGCCCCCAAAGTACCCCCTTCCCTCCATCTATCACCCTTCGAATTTAAAAATCATGTTGCTATGAGTAATATCATAGAAATAATTGGTGATTACTTAATTGTTTATTTACTTAATACTTAAGTGTATATTTACTTCAATAATAAATAATAAAATTAGAATAAAATAAATATTCAAGGGGGGCATAGTCAATGGTACGGAACCATTCCAGCGCGAGTCCGACTCGCGCTTGGCCCATTTTCTTAGTTACGTCGTAATCTACAAAAATCCGATAATTTCATTGCTAACACCACCGATATTGGTCAACCAGTGAATTTTTAAATTCATTTGCAGACAATATAATTATGACGTTATTCATTGATGATTCCAATACTTGGTGAAAATTAGTCTTCATAATGAATCAATATTGATAACAATTTTCACATATACTTTTAACAAATGCATTCATCAAAAATGAATTTACGCATAGAAGAGAATTCTGTATCGGTTCAGTTGTTGAGAAGTCAGTAAGCGTCACTTTTGTTTTTCAAAATACATACTGCTAGTCCAATCTGTAAGAGCAAACACAAATAAAAGCGGTACAACGCTGCATCGCTATCCGCATGAAGTACCATTTGTCTAGGATCGTGATGGTTGGTGGACGCAATCTTGACCTGTTTGCCAAGGATCCAAAAAGGTGACATTACATAAATAATATAAACCGGGAAGCGCTTTGTACTTCGCATATTTCTGCGTTGCCGCCGATTTTGGCGCGCTGCTTCTATGTATATCAGCTCTCAAAGAATATTTCCTCCCTCTTGAAGGTATGTAGAACGATATGTGCTATATGAAACATAGAGAAGAAGAAATATTTATTAAGTAGGTTTCCCTAATATACAAAATCTCTAATATATATACATATAAATAACAACAAAAATAAAAATATAATGTATCACAATGTATGGATTCATCCTATGTGAATGATCTGTGAAGTAGGTTATTAATCTGTAGTACTAAGAATAACATTATTACAATTCACTATAAAAACAGTTATAATACAATACAGCGTAAAAAAAGAATAGTGTAACAATGAAACGATTAATCCCACAAGATTGAACAGCGAACCGGACAACAAGAATAACATTACAAATAAAAATAGTCCTAACTTAGTTCCTTAATATGTATCAACAATTTGTGTCTGAAGTTTTTTACAAGAGCCACTAGTTTTAACATTATGTGGTAACTCATTGTACTCTACCATACCTTTATAAATACAATGAATTTCTCGTGTTTGACAATTTGACTCTTGTCACATTAATGTTGTGTTGAAAAATTACGGGTGAAAATGATTGTGAATCTCATGTTTGAAATCAACATAATCACGACGAAAATAAGAAGTGTGCCTCATTATGTACTATTTTATAAATAAATATCATTGTTAGGAAGTAGAGTCGTTTAGAGACTGGTAGCCAATGCAATGTACTCAACATTAATGAAATGGGGGTATAGAGATTACAGCTTAAAATAAATCCTCATGCTTTCTATTTGTAGTTTTTGAAGCTGTGTCATTTATTTAGATTGAACTGATATAGTAAAGTTGCACAGTAGTCAAAATGAGGTAGTTAAGATTTGACCCGGTACACAGTGATTCTTGTATCCATAGATAAATACTTCGCAATTCTTTGAAAAAGAAGTAAAGTTAGTTTCTTCTAAATTTTTTTAGTAATATATATAAAGTGTGCATCGAAAGTAAGTAGATTATCTAGTTGGAAGCCCAGATACTTGACAGTTGTTACAATTTCAATTTGCTCGTTATCAATCCTTATATCAATGTCATCAACATTTATCTGCCTATATTTGTATTTAGTTGCCACGATCATCGCCTTGGTTTTTGCGACATTGAGTTTCAGCTTATTAATCATCAAATATTCACTTACACTTATTAGAACATTATTCATCTTTTGTAAAGCAATATTTAGACATGAATCACTACAAGCTAATAGTGTGTCATCAGCAAATAAATTTATGAACTCACAATTCACAAAAAGGTCAATATCATTCAGATATAGTATGAAGAGGAGTGGTCCTAAAACAATCCCCTGAGGTACCCCAAGGTTATTGCAAATTTCTCTTGAAGTTCCATCCCTAACTCTGACTCTCTGCCTTCTACCATGCAAGTAGCTTTCAAACCATTTTAGTACTTTGCCCCTAAGTATATAGTATATTACGATCAATGGTCTCAAAGGCTCTTTTGAGATCCAAGAAAACTGCTACAACATATTTACCATCATCTATGGCACTTTTAAACTTAATAATAATAATAATAATAGACTTTATTGATACCCTTTCATACAGACTGCAATAAACATAGTTACAATTATTGGATATACATATATAATACAATCTTATAAATATCACTATAACGTGTCATCTGTTATCTTAGGCACCAAATGGTGGGATACAGCATTAATCATACCGAGAAGCATACTTGATTTTGCTATAGAACCACCAATTGAAGAAAAACAAAACAATGAGAGAAAAAAACAAAACTAAAAAAAAACTCCAGAACCATACAGAATGAAGGAAATAAACAAAACATACTAGTCACAAAGAACTGGATGCTGATATAATAGTTAATAGTGTAAAAATACAGAATATAGGCATTTGCTACTGCTGGTCTAAAAGCAACTGTTTCATTCTTTTCTTAAAAGAAACGAATTTACAACAAAAAAAGTTCTCTGGTATACTATTCATTGTAGCTACTGAAATGTATGAGAAGGAACGCTTAAAAAGAGAAGTGTTGAAACGAGGAATGGCAAGTCTGTTCTTAAATCTTATATTTAAATTGTGAATATCAGGATCTGAATCTAATTTTCCTATGGAGGTGCACCGGCTTTTTTTCAGTTAAAAGTCTTGAATGTAAAACATGACCACATGTAAACGCCTCCTATTTTTCATATTCAGCCACCTCAATTTCAGCGAGTTTGTGAGAGACACGTGGATCTCTTCTCTTGAGACCATATATCACTCGGATACAACTATTCTGAATCCTTTGTACTCTCATTTCGTCAGTCTTCAAAAAGGGCCAAGGCCATATACAATATCAGCAAAGTTGAAGTGTGACAACACCAAGGCATCACAAAGTAATTTCAATTGCCTTTGGTTCAAGAGTTCCCTACATCCATATATTAACTCAAGGTTCACGAAAGTTCTCTTCAGAAGTATATTTATGTGTCCCGTAAACCTCAAATTTACATCTAACATCAGTCCCAGGTTTTTGGACCCCGATGACCATGGAATAATTTTGTCCCCCATAATGATGCGAGTGCTCTCCTCACATATCTGTCTACCCGTTCCCCTGCCGAATACCATCGCAACCGATTTTTCAGGATTTATTGTCAGGCACATTGACCTCGAGAGAGCAGAGAGCCGATCCGAATTCATGATATCCACACTTTAAAGAATTTCATCCCTACGACACGCCAAAAATACGTGTGTATCGTCAGCATATAGATGCCCCTGACAATCATTTAAACAACTTGTTAGCTGAAAGGTATAAATAATATAGAACAATGGCCCGAGGACAGACCCATGTGGTACTCCACAAGAAAAATGTTTTATATCTGACTTTTGATTGTTATAAATGACACATTGCGATCTGCTCTTCAGATAATTACGAAAGAGATTTATGGTGGGGTCAGTAAAGCCCACAAAATGAAATATCGCTAACAGTAACTCATGATTTATTCTGTCAAAGGCCTTGGAATAATCAAGCAGCACGAGTATTAGCAATTCATTATTGTCAACAGCTGTTATTATTTCATCCACAACTCTGATCAAGGCAGTCGTACACCCTTGGCCCCTTCTGAAGCCAGATTGAACATCTGGTAAAATACTATTTACTTCTAGATAGTCTCTGAGCTGCAGAGCGACCAGTTTCTCGAAGACCCTCGAGAGAACATTGAGAAGACTGATGGGCCTCAAATCCTTATAATGTCTGACCTGATTAGTCTTAGGCAACGGAATCACATATGCCAGCTTCCAGGATTCGGGGTACACAGACTCCTCAATACAGACGTTGAAAATGTGACACAGGTACCTGAGAATATACGGTAACGAAAGCAGAAGCATCTTTACACTGATACCGTCAGAGCCGACAGCAGCTGATCGAATAGAATTCAGCGCCTCCAAAACTTGCTCCTCCGATACCATAGAAAAGTCAAAGCTTCCTGGGGCAGTGTACTCTTATACTTGTCTAAAATGTCCTGGTTAGGTGGTACGTTGTTTGACAAGACCTGTGCAAAGTAATCACAAGTAGCCAATGAATTTGGAAAATTTTTTTCAACAGTTGTCCAAGACCAACTAAATGCACACTTCAATGCACAACTTTCTGGAGAATGTACTACAGGGCTTATTGTGAGTGAGACCTTTTACTTTTTTCCTACGTGTAGTGCTGAAGTGGAAGATATCATTACAGGATTACCAAATAAGAAATCAACAGGCTCTGACGAGGTTCCAACATATTTAATAAAAAAATGTAAAACTGAGATTGCACCACTTATCGCACAGATATTTAACATATCAATTGAGAAAGCCGAATTCCCTAATTTTCTGAAGACGTCACTAATAATACCCATATATAAGAAGGGTGACCCACTTTCTCCCGGAAATTACCGACCTATCTCACTGCTAAGTATACTTTCCAAGATTCTAGAAAAGATCGCTGTCGTGCGAGTCAACAAATTCCTGACAAAACATGACATACTGGCAAGGGAACAGCATGGATTCAGAACAGGTTATTCTACAGAGACAGCTACTACAGAATTCGTGCAACACGTCGGTGATTTGTTGGATTGCGGAGAACATGTACTGTCTCTTTTCTTTGACTTGTCACGTGCTTTCGATTGCTTGGACTTTAATTTCATTATGGATAAAGTTGAAGCGCTGGGATTAAGAGGAAAGATCAGGGACTGGATAGAATCATATCTGCAGGGACGTAAATTTATCGTGAGAGTTGATAGTAACAATTCATCTAAATACGACATTGGTTCAGGAGTAATCCAGGGTAGTAATGCTGGCCCACTACTTTTTTTGTTATATGTCAATGATTTTCCAAGGCACATTCCAGTAGGAAGAGTATTTCAGTACGCAGATGATGTCTCAATTGTGATTTCCGCTCCGACGCAAGAAGAACTGAATCACAAGACCACTGTTATTGTGGAAGAGTTCAGTCAGTGGTGCTCTAAAAATAGACTTATACTGAACCACGCGAAAACTGTGTGTCTGAATTTCCACAAGAGTTCCATTCCACAAGACGAAGATATGATAATAACGATAAGTGATGATCACATATTAAAACCGGAAAGAACCGCTAAATTCTTGGGTCTAAATGACACTCTCAGTTGGGTGGACCATGTGGAAGAAGTATGCAAGAAATTGAATAGCGGATACTATGCTCTATTGAACCTAAAAAATGCTGTCAACCAAGAGGGCCTCCTTAGTGCATACTACGCGTTAATATATTCAACAATGAGCTACAATATCATCGCTTACGGCAGAGCTACAGAAAGTAAAAGAATATTTATCGCACAAAAAAGAATAATCCGTCTAATGTTCGACTTGGATCCCCTGGAGTCTTGCAGACCAACTTTCAGAAAGCAAAAGATTATGACTTTCACCTGTATATATATCCTGAAAGTTCTCTGTTATATATATAACCGCAGAGACCATATTGAGAAGGTTGGAGATGTACATAGCTATGATACAAGAAACCGGAATCAGTTAAAATTCAGCAGATTCGCATACCAATCGTATAAGAAAACACCAGAGTATGCAGGATGTTACTATTTTAATTTATTACCTTTGGAAATACGTTCTGAAATTACCTTAACGAAGTTTAAAAGAAGGCTCAAACAAACTCTTATTAAGGAAGCCTTTTATGATTTAGTAGAATTTCAAAATTATTTTTAAGAATCTTTTATATTCTATTCTTGGGTATAATTTATGTCAACCTTGACTTGTCCTATACATATCTTGTGATTTGAGGATCAATAAAGAATATTATTATTATTATTATAATCGTTAATCTTTCACATTGTTTAATTCTTCCGGAATACACACTCTACGTTTCTTTCTATGTATCGATAACTTTCTCAATTGTTTCCACATACTGTTTATATTAACATCCGTCTTATGTTGAAGATATGCACTTGGTTATAGAAAGCTGCAATGCTGTCTCAAAAGAATGCTGTTTACGAAAACCGGACTGATTATTAATCAAAATATCATTATGATCAATGTGATCCAGTAATTGAGTATAAACTACATTTTCCAAAATTTTTTCTATAGGTGGTAATGTGTTTACAGGTCTAAATTCACTTGCAAGTGTTGTGTTAGAAATCTTGGCAATTGGAATAATAGTGCTAACTTTTAATAATTCCGGAATTTTTGATTTTTCAAGTGACGTATTAATGAGATTTAAGATAACATTTCCAATAGATTCAAAAACATTTTTCAACATTTTAGCATTGAGGATCTCATGCAAGCTGCATTTATTATCCAAAGAGACTACATTATTCAGATCGCTAAGTGTTATAGGTTTGAACTCTGAAAATTCAAGACACAATTACGTATACTACACATGTGCAAGTTAAAAATGTTGCTTTGTTATTTCCATTTAAATAAACTATAGTACTTAGCAGGTCCAGGCACCAGTAATCAAAACTAGAAATTATACCATTTCATGTTTATTAAATAAATTGCACAAAATTATAAAATATATAATATAACGTACATAGCATCTTGCTATAAGTCTTCTTTTGGGAAATAGTCCCACGTAAATTAAGATCAACATGATATAGAAACGTGAAATTTCTTCGAATTTCCCTACTATAATATATTAAATTTCTAAATCAAAATTATTCAGAATCAGTACATTACGAAAATGTGTGATCACATTTGGCAATAATTAAAAAAATTAATCAAATCAATCTGCACATAGTATCCATGAGGAATCAGTCATGCTCACTGAGATAGTTTCTCGTTTGTCAAAGATCATTATCCTGTTATAATCATATAAAAATATAATATACCTAGTTAAAATCAGTACTTCAGTTAAACGAAAGAACACATCTGGTTTTAAAATATCCCTAAAAAATTCCATATTCATTAGTCATTATTTTAAAATTATCTTTGAATATAAATTTCAATAAAACACTCTAAAACAATTATATACATTAGGCAGGCAAATCACACTTAACTATAAATAATAGATTTACAACCAACCCTTCCAAAACCTGAAAATCACATTGAAAAACATAACGAATATACAATTTGCTAGTTTTATTAAATATTCAAAAATTCATATGATTGACTGATTTCTCTTGGTAGGAGTTGAAGCAATCAAGTGTGAATTATTCCAAGTATTTTCAATACGAGATGGCACCACTGACCCTGAACCAGAATGATAGCCTGTGTCCGAAAAAACTTCGGAAGAAACCATAGCTTTTGACATATTGGGTTTATCTAGAAGATTCAACCCTTCACAATTTTCAAGGAAACCATTCAAGTCCCTAAAACTATCTGACAATCTTTTGCGTTGGCTGGTAAATAGTCCAGTGTTTGGTGTTTTCGGACAGGAAATATCCATTTTGGATTCTTCATGGGAAGCTAATGAATAGTGCTTGTACTCCATGTCCCAAATATCGTTCGAAGAGTTTGCTGTTGTAGGAGATTTCCTCATGGTGTCTTCTAAAATACAGATAGAAGAGATTGATTCTCCAATGGAAGATTAATACAGGGTGTCCTACAAGCTCTATGACAAACTTTGACCGATGGTAGGTCACTTGATTTTAAACATTTTTTTTAATAAACATGGGTCCGATTCGTTTTTGTTTAGAAGTTACTAGTGAGAGGCTCCATCGCCCATTAAATAGATCCGTGAAAAATATAGATCGATAAAAATATAGTTTCTCGAACGCCGAGGAGTGCTAAGCCCGTCCCTGCCTGTCGAACGGTACGCGACGCGTCAAGTGCTGAGCCCGTCCCTGCCTCTGTCGAACGGGCGCACAATCTACTCGCTGTCAATCTCAGTTCGTGTGTAATCGGCTAGATAGTACGACCTCATTGGGCCTCGCCGTGCCGAAACTTCTCGATAGAACTCAACCCGTCCAACTATCGGCCCCAAAAGCGGTCACGTGAATTCGAGCCCATGTGACGCGAAAATAGTTCTTAAGCGTCGACAATGCTGCCGTTTTAGCGAATTTCGGAGAAACGTCTAAATTTAAACGTTCGATATCGAAGATCGGCGTCTCGGATCGAGGCGAGACGTAGCCTAAGCACTACGGAAAGGA
The DNA here is from genome assembly GCA_030704885.1 of Cynegetis impunctata. Lineage (NCBI taxonomy): Eukaryota > Metazoa > Arthropoda > Insecta > Coleoptera > Coccinellidae > Cynegetis > Cynegetis impunctata. The sequence goes on along the minus strand of JARQZK010004363.1, from coordinate 649,818 downwards.
CGTGAGCGATCGACGGGGCCCTTCGGGCCCCGCGATTCGGTACCGATCTCCTTATCTCGGCTTTATAAGTTTGCCATAATGCGGCTTTCGGCCGCCTGCATTTTAGGAAGTCCAAAATGGCAAACCAATTATCTATTTAGTATTATATACTAGTGAGAGGCTCCCCCGCATATTAAATAGATCCGTGAAAACTATAGATCGATGAAAATATAGTTTCCCGAACCAAGATGAGTGCAAAGCCTGTCCCTGCCTCTGTCGAACGGTACGCGCCATCTGCTCAGTGTCAACCTGTAGTTTGTGCGGAATGGGTAGAATACTACTATACTCCGCCGTGCCGAAACTTCTCGATAGAATTCGACCCGTCCAACTGTCGGCTCGAAAGGCGGTCACGTGAATTCTAGTCCATGGGAAGCCAAAATAGTTCTTAAGTGTCCGGAATGCATCCGTTTTCGCGAATTTCGGAGAAACGTCAAACTTTAAACGTTCGATATCGAAAATCGGCGTCTCGGATCGAGGCGTAGCCTAAGCACTACGGAAAGGACGTGGGCGATCGACGGGGCCCTTCAGGCCCCGCGATTCGGGGCCGATCTCCTTATCTCGGCTTCGTAAGTTTGCCAAAATGCCGCCTGCATTTTGGGAAGTCGAATTTGGCGAAGCAATTATTTATTTAGTATTATATACAAGCATTTGAAGAATCGTAATTTTTTCAGTCAACCAGGAAGTGACAGAAAGTCACTTAGCATGTTAAACAATGCACACTCATGAAATATACACCTGCTTCAATAAAAAACGTAGGCATTTATTCTCCACTGAGGAATATGCAGAATTGTATTTGTATATGGGTATGCAGCTAGCCAAATAAGAAATGATCCAAATCTCATTCTTCGAATGACCGAATCTTCAGTTAGTCGATGTGAGGCTTGCATTCAAGCTGAGGGTGGACATTTTTTATAGTCTTTAGTTTTGTGATTATCATTTAATTCGAATTTTTATTATTAATTGTTGGTAAAGTTTAATTGCTTGTAACTTCTAAACAAAAACGAATCGGACACATGTTTATTAAAAAAAATATTTTCAAAATCAAGCGACCTACCTTCTGTCAAAGTTTGTCATAGAGCTTGTAGAACACCCTGTATATTTTGACGGCAGATAGAATAAAATATCAATCATTTACTATTGTGGATATAATGTCATATATGCTCTTCTTTGGAATTAAATAAATTATATGAAAGCAGTAAAATTATCGACTTTTATTCAATCAGTTGTCGCTGAATTATCGGATATTGGCCAAATTTCAAAAGATTGAAAAAATTAACCTCTAATAGATTTCTGAAAAGGATTTTTAATGCACGAAAAGTTCGAAATAGATAGTTTACATCGGTATCTCTCAAGAAGTTTTCATTTGTTTTTCGCTACTACAAAAAAGGCCTATACTAGGAAACTAGTGTTGTGAGAAATGTAATACCTAGCAAGTTTATTATTAATTAAATTTCTCATTTTTTTCATATTTGCAAATATGTACTTGTCAAATAGAATTCAGTTTTCTCTAAGGAAAATTTTATAATTTGTTTGCGGTATCCACTAACCCATGTTAAATCATATGGATATATTTAAATCATAAATGTACATGCTACTTTCCTGTTTTTCAGTATATAAGTTTTTGAAATTTTCAGCATTAGAAAGAATGCAGCAGGTCAATGTTATGTGAAATGAATTGAAATCCTGAACTTACCAAATGAATTTCCATGACAGGAAACTTGATCCAATACGTCCGGTACAATGTTATCATCTATGCTCATATTCTCGCAGAAAACCAGCCGGCATGCAGATTTGGATTCTCTAACGGACACGTATCCCGTTCGATCTATCAGGGAAGTTTCAGCCTCAGGAGTTATGGGAGAGAGAGCACATTCATTCAGTTCTTTTTTGCCTAAATGCTCGCTGAAACTGGTAAATATTTGGCAGCTGAGAAAATTTTCAGAGAAACGCAAATGTTGCGGTGAAAAAGGTATCAAAGAATAATGCAGTAACAGTGAATGAAGAAAAATTATGGTTTCAACCTAATTTTCAGAGAAATTCTTCTCCATTCTAGTAGAGAAGTGAATTCCAAGTCCTCATTTCAATTCATAAAAAATAGAAATCGAGATGAGAGAAATAAAGAGTATTCATTCTACATGTTTAACTTAGGGAACGTACCCAAACTACGTGACCTATTTTTGACAAGTTTTTATCCCCCTCGGTGACCATCCGTAGTATATTCCAAGACCCCCTCCCTCGCCCTCTAGTTTTCACGTAGTAATTCATAAATATTTTTTTAATCATTTTCTTGTAGACAGAAAGTTAAAAAAAAATAATTTGGCTCATATTTGTCTTCATTAATACAACGCTTGCGGTGTGACGATAAGAGTGCTTACAGAGTGGGCAAATTTCGATGTTTGTATGGGGTATCTCGGTAACTATAGGAGATACAAAAAAATGGAGAGTGCATTTTCGATCTCTTTTTTCGAGTCAAATTTAATGGCGAAAACCAAAATATGAAATCGTCTTTTATTTTGGAGTTATAGACAAAAGTTTGACTTTCAGAAAGTGAGCATATCATGGTTGTTTGTGAAATTAAGAGACATTTTTAAGGCACTTTTTTTCTGTATAATCTAGAGATTTACATCTAATTTTATAAGACATTACAACTATAAGAAAGTAATACAAATTACAATAAATGTTGTGAAGAACTGATGTTCTTATGGTTCATACATAACTTACATACCTATCTTTATAATATTCTAAACTGCATTATGCATATATATATATCAATATTTGAAATGTAATTCACATTCATTAAAATTTTGTCTATGTTTATTTATATTGTTACTGGTTTTCTTATATAATTGTCTTTTATATATCCTCAAAAGAAAAAATCCAGTGGTGTTAAAGTCAGGTGATTGTGGTGGCGACCTCACTGGAATATTATTTATCATCCAGTTATTACCAAAATTAGTATTAAACGATTCTGAAACGGTACTTATATTATGAGGCGGTGAATCATGTTGGAAGAACTGATTTTGTGTCTCAACTAAGGGTGGAATGTCTATGAATTCCTCAATAATTTACTGATTCAAAATTTCGTAGTACCGTTGGTTATTATGATTTTCTTGATATATATGATACGTTGAAACACGACAGCCACGTAAATTTTATACTTTGTGAATTCAGTTTCAAATATTCATATTCATAATGCAATTCAGAATGTTATAAAGAGATGTTATTTATGTATCAATCACAATGAACATAAGTTTGAACATTTATTGTAATTTGTATTGTTGTTATAATTGTAATGTCTTATAAAAAAAAATTATGTAAATATCTAATATTTCGATCTTAGCTTGTTTAATGATTCACAATTAATTAGATTTTCTTTTAATCAGTTGAAAATAGATGTATTAGGTTGTCTTCTTCCTGGATAGCCATTGAAATATATCTCAGATGTAATATCACAACTGTTTTTACGATTAAATCAGTTAGTTGATATTATGATGGAAAGAAATGGACAAGCTCTGTCATAGATGTCACCTGCCTACATGGAATAGGTACATATAAAAACGCAAAAGGTAATGAACTAAAATATTCTTGCTAAAAAAACCTTACACATCAAAAGCAACCTGACATATATCGGAAAAAATCCGATCCAACCAAACCACAGCCAACCATTATTCCCATTTGAAAAAATACATCTCTACCACTGTTTTATACAGAAAAAAGTGCCTAAATTATGTAAAAGTTATTATCTCGTAACTTCACAAACAACCATGATATGCACACTTGTCTTAAAGTGAAAAAATGAAATTTTTGTTTATAACTCGAAAACTAATGAAGACAGTGAATTTTGGGTTTCGCCAGTGAATTTGTCTCGACAAAAGAGATTGAGTATGCGCCCTCCATTTTTTTTACCTTCTATAGTTACTGAGATACTCCATCCAAACATCGAAAATTGGCTACCCTGTACATACCTATAATTTACAGCTGAAAAAATATTATCAAGAAGAAAAAACATATGAACTAGGAACTTAATTTACTAAAACAAAAGTTTTTTTTTCTTTTATTCGCATTTATCTTTCACCTCAATCATGTTCAACGAACACGTTTTCAGAGGACATTGACTACGTGACAAAAACCTAACCCCTACCCCCGCCCCTGTGAACAATCGTAGTATTTTGAAGAACCCACTCCCCCCCCCCTGAACGGGTCACGTAGTTTGGGTATGTTCCCTTATGGCGATTGTAGTTCACTAGCCAACCACTATATTTAAATTTATAACAGGCTAGATAAATCAGAGTGCATGATTTATTTGTTTTATGGAAATACCTTGGTTCTGAACGGACTTCTAACTCTTTGAGTGGTGAAAATTGCAACGGAGAATCGCCAGTTGACATAGGGGGCGACGATAATGGAGATTCATTCTCAAAATCGAACAATCTTTTATAATAAATATCTTCTGAAAGGTAATGTTCATCTCCATCGAGAGCATCTATTCCATCCTCGGAACATTCAATTACGTCTTCTAACTTTTCATAATCCTTCAGCACCTCTTCTAACTGCCTCGGTAGTACAGATCCCAAAGACAGTTTGGTTTGAGTAGATGCTGCAACAAAAAGTATTGACATGAATTAAGGATAGGTTAGATTAGAAATACTGATGATGAATTTTTTATTCAAAATACATTGGTAATAGTTTAAATCCAAAATAGTTATAAGAGGAGGAACCAGGAATGTTCAATGCTGAGGCTTATGCTGATGACCTGATCTTCGTTGTGGAAGCCGCGGATTGCCGCGGGATAAAGACAAGGGTAGAGTCTGCTGTGCTGAGAGCTAACCGATGGTTGGAGGGCAGGGGCTTACAGGTGGCAGCGCAAAAGACCAAAATACTGGTGGTTAAGGGTCCAAGAAAAGCGTCAAACGTGAAGTTCCACATACTTGGGGAGGAGAAGCCTACCACAAGTGAAATCACTTACCTGGGAGTGGTTATAAGAAAAAACCTAACGTTTGCAGGTCATGTTCAGCATCTTGTTGGAAAGGCGGCGGAGAAAATGGTGGCGCTACAGAGGATCCTCCCCAATGTAAGGGGCCCACTGCACGCAAAAAGAAGGATCCTGTGTAGTGTTATCCACAGTACGATGCTGTATGCAGCACCGGTGTGGAGAGATGTGTTGAAGGTGATCAAGCATCGAGAAGCTTGTATCTCGGCACAGCGGAGGGGGCTCCTAAGGGTGGCGTCCGGCTATCGGACTGTGTCGGCGGTGGCTTTACAAGTCATAGCAGGTTTCCCGCCTTTTGATATCATGGTAGCGGAGGTATGTTTTCTGTACACAGTCGGTGGGCGGCTCCCTGGGAACAGAAGAATGGCGAGGAAAAGAACTCTGAATAAGTGGCAGGAACGTTGGGAAGGGGAAGAGCAGAAGGCAGCTTGGACAAGGCGCCTTATACCCGATCTGCGAACATAGATTTCATGCTCCTACGCCGACAAATTACTTCTTCACGCAGTTTCTGACGGGTCATGGGTCTTTTGGGACTTACACCCAACGAATCGGGAAGACTCCAAACGACATATGCAGGCTCTGTGGGGTGTCAGATAGCCCGGAACATGTGGTTTGGGTGTGTGCAAGGTGGGAACAACAACGCGGGAAATTGTGCCGTTATGTGGGATACTTGCCTACGGTGGAGGATTTAATGGGTGAAATGTTTAAAAGCAGAGAGTCGTGGAATACTATTTTCTCCATAATAACGGAGATCATATCCAAAAAAGAGAAAGAGGACAGGCTGGAAGAGGTAAATGTTCCCGCATCAAGCGAAAGTGAGGCTTAGAAGAGTTTTTTGATACATGTCCAGTTCCTGAAGGTATAAATTTTCAGTTGAATTCCGGGAGCTGGGACAGGAAAAAATCGGAGAGGGGTTTTTAGTCGGTCGGCAATAACAACATGCCAACCCGACATACTCCTGAGTATTCATCTCAGGAAATCTGATAACAGATTTTCCCCTCTCCACAAAAAAAAGGAATGTTCAAAAACAATAAATTTAATATTTCACCTTGAATTCAATGTAAAGATTATTCAAATAGTTGATGGAATCCGTCGTTACTACGTGATAATTTAACATGATGAACAAAAACAAAACTGGAATTTACTATGTTTATTATCACAAAAATACTTTGAAAAATATAACACTGCGACTGCAATTTCGGCCACTAGACCATCATCGGGCAGATTGAGTTAAGAACTCAAATCAAGTTTTGTTTTTGTTCATAAAGATTCTTCAGTAGTTGTCTTATCAGTAGTGCCCAATTAGCTTTAAAATTATGAAGAAAATTTTTTAATCTACGCTTACTATTCTTCAATTATTATTTATTTCTTGAACATTTTTTTGCTAGTAAACATTAATTTAAAAAATGTACATAGGTATCTCAAAATCAGAACTTTTCAGAATATTGGTAAATTAAAAATAGACATTTAATGAAATTCAAAAAAGTGAATGATATTAGTTTTGTGACAAATACTTCACAGAAAAAGCGTAAAAACTAAAAAGACGAAACAAAGTTTGTACCTCAGACACAAATGATAATTCAAATGTGACATCAGAGCAGAAATATAGAACCATCATGTATTTTAAACTAAGGTAAATTGAAGATAATTGCAATTTATTCAGAGTATAAGCTGCTTAATAAATGGATTCAATAATAACAAAACAAAAACTCTGAAATACAAAACCTGGAGAAGAGTACGTATGTTAGGTACAGTTAAACATGCATACTATATACAAAGCTGGGAAAATACTTCTGACTTAATGTTTCTATAGAAAATAATATGTGATACACTAAACACTAGAGAATAACTTCATCTCAGTAAGTCTTAATGTGCCATTTTGAGTGCTTCAATAATACAATATATGTTTGTCATGTATAATTTATTCATGAATCTGCCTCACAATAATTTGTTTTATTTTGAGTATTTTTAAGAGGAAACTCTGATTCATTGACTTAAGTTTTTGTTTAATTTTGCTATTATTAGAGTACATAAATATGATTAAGTATTCTCCTGATAAGTAGGTACCCAAGAAATCAATTTGCTGATTTTATTATATCTATGCTAATAAATTGATGATGATCCATACACAAAACTTGCCTACTGTATGAAATAATTTATAGAAAATATAACTATTCAACACATACTATGAGATTGGTATAACTGAAACACTTCCCAATTGTTTTCGATTTATAACAACAATATAAGAACTTTGATATAGATGCTCGACTTCCGATTTACTCTAATTTTAAATTTGTTACAGTACAAGAGAGGATGTAAAAAGTAAACAGTCACAACCATCAAAAACTAAATCTAGCCAATTTAGTCTTTGATATTATCTTTGACTTCGATAAAAATGTAAAAAGCACAGCTCCATAAAGTATAAAAAAGCACAGTTCGATGAAGTAGAATGAATAGTTTTGGCAAATGGAATTTGTGTACGGCTTGCACCGTATATCAACATGTTTCCATAGATTCTAAAGTTTCATTTCTTACACTTCATCCACAGATACCGTTTTAGTATTGATACAAAATTAATACATCAACGAGATCCATTTTCCTCTAAAAATATTTTGTATAGTTTTGATTAAAAGGGTGAACATTATGACAAATAAATAATCAAAATTCCTAAAATCATAGATTTTTTTATATTAATTTTTATATTACCAAGTTCAACTTAGATAAGAAGGATGAAAATGTAAATTTACTGAGCGTATAAGTGAAATGCAGCGTTCATATTTATTTCGCTTTTTCTGTTTACAGGACCTGACGCACTCAGGCCAGATACTGTACCGAAGCCAACTTCAACTTGCAGCGATGCACTTTTTGGGGAAAAGCAATAGCAAACATCAAGGAGTATTTACTTCAGACCGGATACAGCGAGGGATTGATACCTAACACAATTGGAAATCAAACACTAAATAACAAGTCAACTAGATCAATGCTACACATGTTGCAGAAATATCTGAAAAGATTCGTCGAATTGCCAGGCAATACAACATTCGAACAGCTTCCTAATGATAAATAACCCTAAGAAGCACTTACTAATTACAAGAGGTGCATATTGGCAATTATAAGCGTCATACATAAAGGAACGAAAAAGATAAAAAAAGTATATCTCAAAAATACACCTTAATATTTGTTATCACGTATAACTACCATAGTTGACAACATTGGAGAAAACATTAGAGTCAAATTTAGACAAGTATATAAGTGTTGACCTTAACCAATTGTGCATTTTCTCATAAAACTACGAAAATTCACCGATTCAAAGTCAAACAATCATCAATAAAGAAGCTTAATAAAAATAAGAATATTTGTGTCAGTCACCATAGCAACTTGATACCTACTGGTAATAATAAATTGAATAAATACATAACTTTACGTAAAATGCTTTTCACGCAAAAAAGATTGATGATAGGCATAAGTGTTATGGTAGATTGCGTTATATAAATTCAAGGCTCTATCGATCCCAGTAGAGAAAATCGGGGGATTCTATTCGAAATAAGAAGGATGATACTAACTTCCGGTAATACCATTGTGATGACGTTAATTCAGAATGATAGTTCACAACAGACGTGCGCCAAAATTCAAATCACCAAATTTCAAGGTTCAAATTCGTCTATGACGCCAGTTCAAAAAAATCACCCTGTATATATATATATATATATATATATATATATATATATATATATATATATATATATATATATATATTGGTGATGTGGCCATCTTCAGTTACTAATTTCGTACTATTCAGTTCAATATCAGCAGTCAAGTCTGCTAACCCACATAATGTACATTATGTGGGTAAGGGATTTGGATTGGTACTTTCCTTTACCACCTACTATTAGCAGACCTGACTGCTGATATTGGCAGGGGCGGCTATTCGAATAATATTCCGTGTATCACTACTATATTATTATATTAATCAAAATCATATTATTTTATGCACCTACCTTCCTTTCAACCTACATTATATAATATAATTTATTAATTACGATAGAAAGTATTTACATTTACTGCTTACTGCATTTCATTCATTTCAAGATTTCATATCAACAGTGGCAATGCTGCAGAGGCTTAATAAGGTATAGACGCGTTCATTATTCCATATGTCATGCCAGAGAGAAACGCTGCGAATGAATATACCTTATTCACTTATCAAATAGAAAACACGGGTAAAAGCAACACCGATTGAAGCTAGCTGCTCGGTTCAAAAAGGATACAGTAATTCTCACACAATGTCGACCAATCACAACTATAGGCTTTCGGGTAAAATCGAGTGAATTCGTTGGAAAGCATTAATCGTATTCACTAGTGGACGAAAACTGTTTTGGTTTTAATTTATTTTGCTCGCGTATTGTTTTTAAAATGAGTTCGGTTACTGAAGTTAATTTTAAAAATTTCAATGGTGACTTAGTGGAATATTTGTTATCCCATAACTTTAGTGCACGATAAAGTTTTAATAAAAACATTGCGACCTACCCCGGAATTAAACAATTTGGTGCAGCGTAACAAACAACAGAATCGCGGTTTTAATATCAGAAATTATGAGAGACATCCTTGGCTAACCGGATCACAGGTAAAAATAAATTATTCTGTTGGCAGTGTTTACTTTTTACTAGGGAAAATGTCTCTGTTTTATTTTAATCTATTTTTGGCAAGAAAAAACTCTCACCTCCCCGTTGGTTCTTGCTGGGCAACTATTGATTAATTCCTCGAATAGGTAACAAATTCGTTAAGTAGGTAGGTAGGAACCTATTTTGTGGAAGAAAAAAAAATTTGATGAATAGATGAATTGATTAATTGGCTGAGAAGAGTTTTTGTGAATAATGTAAATAGGAGTTGTAGGTCTCAAGGTAGACACTCGAAAGTGAAAACAATTTTTTTCGCAAAGAAATTAATATTTTAGGGTGCTTGTTTTTTTTGTGATTTTCTTTAAATTATAAGGCGGTTGATCTTGAAATTCTAAAAATTTTCGCCTATGGTGTATTTTTTAACACCTCTTGTAGCCTCCTTAAACCAACAACGCCACTGGATATTGGACTGAATAGTCGCAAACAAATTTAATGAAATAAAGTTGTCTGTGTTTTATGACTTTTTAATTTTTTTTTCTTAATTCCTAAACGCCAAATTAGATTTGAGAGTCCTGAATTTCTGAAAACTATATTTTAAAAAAAAAACAAGTACATATATATATATATATATATATATATATATATATATATATATATATATATATATATATATATATATATATATATATATATTATATCTAAATATAAATATATATATATATATATATATATATATATATATATATATATATATATATATATATATATATATATATATATATATATATATTTATATATATACAGGTTGATTCACGGTGGATGGCACATTAGACGTTTCTGGTGAACAATACAACGGATCACTTTGAAAATTCAATGTAGGGCATAATCGAACATTCTCTACCCAACTAAAATGTTTTGGGTAATGCAGTGTTGCCACTTCTTTTAGAAAGTAGTAGCAACTTTGATTTTTCAAACGGAACAGCCTGTATATAATATTATTTTCAGAATCTACAACAATTTCCCAACAACTTTTCATAATATTTCCCTATACCTATATGTTACCGTTTTCGAAATAAAAATTAATTTCATTTTTTTTTCGTCGGAAATCAAGACCTCTAAATACTCTGATATCTTTGAGTTAAGATATACTATGATATCGAAATTTCGGTTGGAGTTTGTAGATACTTGAGGGGCTTCCTACACTTCAGCTTAATCTCCGTTACTTCAATACAGGGTGGTAAAAAAACAGTTATTTCGTTTGCTTGAAAAAGTGACTGAAAGTTGATTATTTCAAATGGAATACCCTGTGGAATTATTGAAAATTCAGAAAGCTGCTAGAATTTACTTTTTATCTATGTATATCATACCTATACCTAACTAGTCAAGTTTCGGACTTATGATCATTTATTTGTGAAAATGTTCCTTGAACTTGGTATCCCCATTGGGTATTTGCTAAGCATGTCATGATTACTATTTGATAGTAACGTTGTTACAATCTACTGATAATATCGAGATTTTCTTCACTTCAGAATTTGCAAATATCTTCAAAAACGATGGAACAAAACTATTCAAACGAAGTTCTTATGAATTTGTTTATTATTTTTGGACAGTGATGAATGAAATGTATCCGAATCTACCAATGAATCTCAAGAAATTTATACGAATTCAGAACAATTTCAAAACGTTTGGATTAACTTTAAAAAAAAACCAAGTAACTTGATAGTAGAAATATTGATACAAATAATCATAAAAAAGAAAACAATTATGTGGAATATTCCAAGACATGCTTGAATCGCTGGCCGTTCACTTCCAAGCACTTCAAAATGCGGATGTTGACTGATTTCGTCGTGGCAGATCTGATTTCATTCGGATCCAAAGCTTCAAATCCTTTGTAACAATTTGTCTCTCGAACACACGGGTGTTTTGTTTAGTTTTTTTCTTTAAACATTCCCTCAAAAATAAAAATCTAACGGATTGAGATCGGGTGATCTCGCTGGCCAATTCCATGATCCCAAGCGCCTTATCCACTGATCGTCGAAAAGGCTTTACAGTTCTACGCTCAATGTGCAGAAGCTCCGTCTTGTTGGTACCAACAGTTTCGATATTCTTCAAGTGGCAGATGATCGACGAAGTTCTCTACAATATTTTCCGAAATATTCAGGTAGTTTCTGGATGATAATGACTCCTCGTTTATCATGTACCTCAAGTTGTTGTCCATTAACATGCAGAAAACATTGCAACTAAATGTTCCTTGAAATCCAGCTTCTTTTGTGACGTGAGGATTTTCACTGCACCAAAAATGTAAATTTGTTGTAATCATGCATGTAATGTGTTTGCAAGATTCTTTGAACAGATAAATACTTTATACCGAAATCTTCATCATCACTTCTTATCAATAAGTCATTAATTTGGTTGCCTTCGGAAGTAACAGGTTGAGGTAAGTTTCTTGGTTCATTTTTAAAGTTGACAAAAACGTTTTGAAATTGTTCTGAATTAGTATAAATTTCATGAGATTCATTAGCGGTAGATTCGGATACATTTAATTCATCACATTGTCCAAAAATAATAAACAAATAATAAAGAACTTTTGTTCATAAGTCCGAAACTTGACTAGTTAGGTATCGGTATGATATACATAGATACAAAAAAATTCTAGCAGCTTTCCGAATTTTCAATAATATATCCATTTGAAATAGGTAATCAACTTTCAGTCACTTTTTCAAGCAAATGAAATAACTGTATTTTTTTACCACCCTGTATTGAAGTGACGGAGATTAAGCTGAAGTGTAGGAAGCCCCCAAGTATCTACAAACTCCAACGGGAATTTCGATATCATAGTATTTCTTAACTCAAAGATATCAGAGTTTCTAGAGGTCTTGATTTCCGGCGAAAAAAAATTAAATAAATTTTTACTTCGAAAACGGTAACATATAGATATAGGGAAATATTATAAAAAGTTGTTGGGAAATTGTTGTAGATTCTGAAAATAATATTATATACAGGCTGTTCCGTTTGAAAAATCGAAGTTGCTACTTACTACTTCCTAATAGAAGTGGCAACACCGCATTATTATAATAGAACTAATAAAGACATATCTATCGTCTATCTATCAAAAATATTTTAGTTGGGTAGAGAATGTTCGATTATGCCTACATTGAATTTTCAAAGTGATCCGTTCTATGGTTTATCAGAAACGTCTAATGTGCCATCCACCGTGAATCACCCTGTATATATATATATATATATATATATATATATATATATATATATATATATATATATATATATATATATATATATATATATATATATATATATTCTTAGATTTCAGTATTCAGTTCTATCTGATGAAGCCACCATGCGGAAAACGCCGAGTCGTAAAGTCAATTATAGTAATCGTTAAAATCAAACATTTGTTTTTCTAATAATATTATGTATTTTAACCTAGTTAACTATCAAGTATACTAATGATGCCGTGATAAAGGTGAAACGAATGTAATAAAATTTATTGTTAACTTAAAAACAGGTGTATTCATTTTATTTCTAATATCATCTATTTTATTAATCCTGATCACTGATTTAGCTGTAAATAGATAAAATCAAATGGCTGAAACTAACTTATGCTTCTTACCATGAATGATATTTTTCTGGTTTGAATTTTCCTGATACTCAGACATAATAGGCATGTTTCTCTCACTACAATCTTGACCTAAAGGGCTAGGGACTACGGAGTGCTCACTAAAGAATGATGATATTTTTTCCTGAATTTGAGATTCTACACACGGATCAAGGCTATTAACATGTTGATCTATAGAATTAGTCTCAATTTCAGCAGGTTTCAGATGAGAAATATCACAGATTGACCATTTGAATTTTTCTTCCTTTTTGGGGGTCGACTTAATGAAGAGTCCTGGACTAAAACAGCCAAAGTTGCTAACAGAAATACTATAAAAATAAATGGAATTAAATACCTGCATATTGGAAGATGTAATCTGTCCCTAAGCGGGGAGTCGAAAGGGTTTTTTATCTTTAACATTCTAGAAGGAGGTGTAGAGAAATTGGGTAAAAGTCTGAACGGGCTACCGTCACAATTTGAGTTACCATTAATTACTTTTTCTACAAAACGTTTGGCACGTTTAGAAGGTGTCATACTTATTCCATTTTCTGACTTTATAAACTCCATTGTAGTTAATCTATGAGATCAATTAGAAACTATTCGTATGGTATATTCTTGCTTAGGTCCAATATCTTTTCTTAAAATTATTTTGGACTAAAAATAATTTAACTGTTAACTGTTGCAAAAATCGTTAACCATGACCGTTAAAGTTTGAATAGAGTATTCAATTTTGACTTATGTTATGAATTATGATCAGTGTTGCCAATGAACATAAATATTATAAGTATATGATCAATGTTGCCAAAAAATTTTCGTTGAAGGTAATAATCTTGAGAAGTAATAAAAAAAAGGTAACTGGCTTGCACGCAAAATTTTTAATTTCTGTATTTATACACTTCTCTATAATCGGAATAAAAACAACCGTGATATTGACTTATGTACATATTTTGAAAAAAATTTAACGGATTCGGCATTTACTACTTGATAGTTGTTCATAACGAAAACATTGTATATTTACTATCAAACTAAAACATTAACAATAAATTTACTGCGTTTCAAACTTGCGATCATCGTCAGACTTTTAATATACGACTGATAACAGAATAGTTCAACGAATATTATCAGGTATAAAAGCAGGGAATATAATAATTGGAAGGGTAAGATGCAGGTTTAAAACGAGTAAATATATTTGGGGATATTTTCTAAATTAGTAGCAAGGATTAATGAGATATTTAGACTTAATATTGTTAATTTTATTGTGAGATAATTGAAACAATTGAAGTTAAATAATATCATTAATACTTAGCTTATTTGATAATATCATATCATTTAAGAAGATCTTTAGTATAATAATTTCATGACTTAATTTTCTGAATCAAATGCATAATCTTCAGATGGGAAATTATTAGTCTATTCGATACTATGTTTTGCGAGAGCGATATCACATTTATTCTTGTCATTGGAAGACCAATGTTCTTTGTATGGAATTCAACCCCGTTTCACAACTGACAACTTGTAAACTTTTGATTTTTCTAAAATTGGTGTGCCGGCTTTTGCATTGAAAAATAAAAATAAAACTTTGTTCTAACGTTTGAATGCGATATTGACTTTGTGTATCTATATTATATTAACGATTTTCCTGTTTTCTGTGTTGGATATATTGAGTTTATTACCGTTTTTTGTTAACTATTGTCTAATGCTTAGTGGGATGAAAATGATTGTTTTTCGCAACAGTTGTTATCATGTGTATTTCTTTTTCTAGATTATATTTTCGTAATGGCAAGAAAAAACCAGCTATGTTTATATACAAGATATGTATGTGAATTTGGATGAGTGAAGTCATATGGGACAGTTATATCTATAAATGTAGGTTTGCGATATACACCTAAACTGATTTTGTTATTCAGATATGTGAGACATAAAACTAGAAATTTGATCTGATTTACTATTCCTTTTACCAATTTGAATTTTATTTTAGGGTGAATACTTACTGTTTATATAATTTAACAATTGATCCAGTTGTCAGATGTTCCACTATAACATGCAATTAAATCATCGACATAGGTGTACCAGAAATGAATATTTCCTACTTTTGTGGAGTGTTGTGTTTTCCATATGGGGTATGAAGATATAAGCTAAAATCGGTCTCTGGGGAGTTCCTATAGCTAATCCATTCTGTTGTGCATAAAGTTCTTTTTTGAATAAGACATTATGTATTATTGGATTTCTATGTGACTTATCTAGGATATCTGAAACTAATGTTGGGCATTCTTGTCTCTAAATTCTAGAGAAAATTATTATCTATGCCAAGGCTCATCAAATGAAAGTTCTCTAGTGTTATTAGATCTGGTAGTTGTAGAGATAATTTATTATTGAAAATTATGGTCAGTTGTCTTGCTAATTTTCATGATCGATAAAAGATATATAAGGGCGAATAGGTAAATTTTCTTTGAGAGTTTTCACCAAGCCGTACAGTTAAGAGATTGTTAATGTTTCATTTTGATAATGAATACATAGTGAATATAGGTACTAGTGATTTCGTTATTTATTTCAATTAATATTAAAATCCGAAAATTATCCATGAGCACAAAATGTTTCAAACTTGAGATATCCATCGATTCAAAAACGAATACTGAATTAGTATTGTTATAACAACAACCATTTGTTTAATTCCTATATAGATATAGATATATATATATATATATATATATATATAAATATATATATATATATATATATATATATATATATATATATATATATATATATATATATATATATATACAACAACAACAACATTTCCAAGTTTTCAATCGAATGCTTGGCGACGCCGTTCTGATGAGGACCAAAGAGTCCGAAACACGTGTCAACGGCTGCTACCATATAAGCGGGCTATACCGATAATCCTGCTCTACTTGTCATATATATATATATATATATATATATATATATATATATATATATATATATATATATATATATATATATATATATATATATATATATATATATATATATATATATATATATAATATATATATATATATATATATATATATATATATATATATACATATTCAACCTTAAAGTCATTGAAGATTTCATTCATTTGATAAAAGCTTTGTAGTCTGATAAGTATGTTAAAATCAAATAAATAAAAATTTTAGAAAACTGTTTCAACTCAGGAGGACGAAAATACTCTATTGGACTTCTTATTTGCACACAAGTTGTAATTTGGTAGTCTAATACATTATAGAATGAAATTGACATAAACTAACTAATAACTGGTTAATATCCCTTTCAAGAAATAATACATTATGCCTCACTTAAATAGAAGAAGTTAGTATCAATAAATTTTGCTGATATCATAATCATGGAGATAAGAAGATGATTAGCAATCTCTGGTTGACCGACGAAAGTCCTGCTGATCTGATTGGCAAGAACAAGTGTTCACATATCAGTGTTGGCTGGTGACCATAGATTACTATATTATACTTATTGGTATTGGTAGGTTTGGATGGTGACCGAGGCGCTGCGACCTTATTAGATCTATTGTGCCCCATCTTCTTCTGCTTCTCGATGTGTTCTCGTTTTACAGCAGCGCCTCAAGCCTCAATACCTTCAGGAATTTGAGGATTTTAAGGGGGTCTATTCGTGGTATTTCTTCTACAGTCAGCTGGTATGATCCCAGTGTGTTCAGTCTTTCATGGTGCACAGCATAGCACTCCATCAGTATATGGTGAGGTGTTTCTGGACGTTCCTTGCAGAATCTGCAGGTGCTGTCCCCCTCTAAACCTAGCTTCCTTAGGTGTTCTTTGAGTCTGCAATGCCCCGTAAGAAATCCTGTGATTGTCTTTAGACTAGTTTTGCTGAGTTTAATCAGTGTCTTCGATCTTGCTCGGTTGAACTTTCCGAGGAGATCTTTGGCCTGCCTCAGTCCTGGAAGTCTTTGCCAGTATGTTGCTCTCATTGCTTCTTCAGCTTTATTGAGTTCTTCTTGGAACTAAGATTTTCCAAGTCCGCAGAAAGGCTCTGGCCCGATTAGTGGCGTTGACGCACCCTTTCGTTCCAGGGTGTCTGCTTGTTCATTACCCTTCACTCCGACGTGCCCCGGCACCCAGAGGAGGATCACTTTGTTGTTCCTGCCCAGATCGTTTAGTTTATCTAGGCATTCACAAATCATCTTTGAGTTGATGTTATAAGAGCTCAACGCTTTGATGGCTGCTTGGCTATCGGAGAGGATCGCAATTTCCTTATTCCGGTATTTCCTATCGAGGTTGAACTGAATGCACCTTTCTATGGCGTGAATTTCCGCTTGAAAAATACTAGGGAACTGGCCCATGGGTTCTGAGTATTTGGAACGAGGCCCAACGACTCCTGCTCCAGTTCCTTCGGGAGTTTTAGACCCGTCCGTATACCATATTATGGTGTTCTTCTCCAGTGCTCGAATGGATTCTAGGCTCCATTCCTTCTTGGTATTTAGTTCCGTTCGAAATAATTTCTTGAAACTAAATTTCCTGGTAATTTCGTCAGTTGGGAGGTCAGCAAGGTGTGCACTTCCGGTAAGGGTTGAGTCCCTTGTACCGTATGCAGCACCTTTGAGTCCAACTTTAGCCAACCTGAGGTTTGCTCCCCAATCAGTTCTCCTCACCATGATGTGGAGAGGAGTGAGGTCCAGAACTACCTCTAGTGCTGCTGTTGGAGTCGATCTCATTGCTCCTGTTATACAAAGACATGCTAGTCTTTGTACTTTCTCCAAGGAATTCTTTGCTGTGGTGAGTTCGATTCTGCCATACCACACTACTGCTCCGTAGGTGATCATAGGTCTCACTATCATGGTGTACATCCATCGCAGTATTGATGGGTTACAGCCCCACGTTTTTCCTGCGATGTTCCTGCACACCATCAGTGATGATTTTGCCTTGTTAACGATCTTTTCTACGTGCATGTTCCAGAGTAGTTTTGAGTCTAGGGTAAGCCCTAGATACTTCACAACTTGCTGCCATTCTAAGTCTGCTCCGTCGAGACGAATAGTCCTTAAGTGCTGAAGCTTTGTTCTTCTAGTGAAGGGTACCACTGTGGTTTTTGATGCGTTAATTCTCAATCCCACCGAGAGGCACCACCTTCTGGTAGTCTCTAGCTCCCTTTCTATGAGGTCGCAGAGGGTTCCTTCGAATTTACCTTTGGCCATGATGACTATGTCGTCAGCATAGCCGAGGCAAGTGACTCCGTTCCCGGTCAGTATTTCGAGTAATTCGTCCACTACAAGACTCCACATCAGAGGTGATAGTACCCCTCCTTGTGGGCATCCCCTGTTTGTACTGATCCGAAAGGTGTTCTCGCCCACCTTCGTTTCGGCCGTTCTTGTAGCCAGCATTTGGCACATCCATCTGGATGTGGTTCTGTCCACTCCCTTGTTCATTAGGGCCCTTTTTATTGCTTCGTGAGAGGTGTTGTCGAATGCCCCCTCTATGTCTAAAAAGGCGCAAATGGCCATTTCTTTATACTCAAGTGATTTCTGGATGTTTTCGGTCAGCACATAAAGAGCGGTTTCCGTTGATCTGCCCGCCCTGTATGCATGCTGCCCGGGGTGCAATGGCACCCTCTCCAGTATCTTGGTTCTAATGTAGTTATCTACCATCTTCTCCAGTGTCTTCAGTAGGAAGGATGTGAGACAGATTGGCCTGAATTACTTCGGGAGGGTGGGGTCCTTCCTTCCTGCTTTGGGAATGAAGGTTACCCGTGCTCTCCTCCAGGTGCTCGGTATGTACCCGAGCGCCAGACTAAATCTCGCTGCTTTAATAATGAACGGCAGTAATTCCGTCTGCCCTTTTTGCAAAAGGGCCGGAAATATGCCGTCAATTCCCGGTGACTTGAATGGTTGAAAGGAGTTAATTGCCCATTTAAGCCTCTGGGGAGTGCATATGGTTTTTGCTACTTCCCAGTCTTCTCGTTTGGCCCTGCCTGGTTCTTCTCGTGATCTTCCGGGTTCAAATGATATGCTGCCTGGAAAGTGCGTCTCCAGTAGGATGAGAGCTCGTTGCTCTTCATCCTCTGTGTAGCTACCATTTGTTCTTCTGAGTGACATTGGTCCTTGCTCTCTGCCTCTTGCCATGGTTTTGTGCAATGTGGCTGCTGCGGGGCTTGATGTGATTGTCTCACAGAAGCTCCTGAAGCTGTTTCTTTTGGCTTTCCTTATTTCTTTATTATATTCTGTCAGCCTTTCGGTGTATCCCTGTCAGTCTCCGTGCCGCTTTGCCTTGTTGAATAGCCGGCGGACTTCGGATCTTAGATTTGACAGGTGGTTATTCCACCAAATGGTGCTACTGTGTGATTTATTTTCTTTTATCGGGCAGCTGGATTCGTAAGCATCCATGATTGCCCCATTAACTTCCTCTAGGGTCTGCTCAAATTCGATATGACTGTTGCTGTCGAACTTGATCTGTTCTAGGTTACATTTTAGATTGGTGGTGTATTTTTCCCAATCTGTGTTTCTAGGATTCCTAGTGAAGGATGTTTGTGTTACAAGCCCTTCCACGTTGAACATAATGATACTATGGTCGGAGAGAGATGGTTCGTCTGTAACCCTCCAGTTCCTTACCATTCTACTAATGCTCGGGCTGCCGAGCGTTAAATCTAATACTTCTTGTCTAGCCCTAGTTACAAAGGTGGGGACACATCCCACATTAAGTACGTTAAGGTTAGCCGCGAGTATAAATTCTAGCAGTTGCTCACCTCTTTGATTGGTGTCCGTGCTGCCCCAGATGGTGTTGTGCGCGTTTGCATCGCAGCCTAGCAGGAGGGGTAGATTGCTCCTGTCACAGTAGTCGGATAGCCTCTGTACTTCCTCTGGTGGTGCTTGCCCGTCTCCAGCAAAGTATCCTGAGGCTATCACTATGTCGAGGGGTGAGTGCCCTGTGCGGATCTTGGCCCGAACCGGCACTAGGTCCCTCGTCATAAATTCCGAAAGACAGATATAATTAATATCGTTTCTGATCAGAATGCAAGCTCTGGGGTTGTCACATCTGACATCTCAGATTACCTTACCTTCTCTGTTCGGCAGTCCTCTGATCTGCCCCCTGTTGACCCAAGGTTCTTGGATCAACACTACTCCCAAGTTTGCCCTGGAAAACACCCTCGATAAGGCGGCTGATGCCCCCTTAGCGTGATGAGTGTTCACCTGGGCAACTTTTACTGGGGTAGCCATTGCTACTGGAGAGTTGGAGTGCTTGCCTCCTGATCGTCCTGCAGCATTTGTTCTTCTTCGCTCGATACCACCAGGCTTGCCTGGGGCTGGCAGATCTTGTTTCCTCCGGTTGTTTCTGGAGGGTTTCTTGAAGGAAGAACCTTTACCGGATTCTTGCTCCGAAGGTTTTCCTTCTCTTACTTGTTTTTTTCTCTCTGCTTCCCGAGGAGAGCTCGGAGTGCGAGAGGTGCCAGGACGCTCTTGAGCATCCTGGGTTGCGGTGACTTCCCGCGATTTTGGGTTTTCCTTCTTGTCCATGTAGTTCCCACGAAAAGCTAGGGAATTAAAAAGTCGACCACGCCGGAGCCCCGCACGGCGTGGCAAGGCTATTACTCGAGGAGGTCGCCCAGTATCCTCGAGGCTCCGTTAACGACGGTGCTCTCCCACCGCCATGCATCCATAGGCACGGTTCGTATAACACCTTAGATTGGAGGGTCGGTCAGCGCCACCTTATTGGTTATTCGGTGGTAACCTGCAGCGTGTCTGTGGATAGCACAGCCTGCACTGCAGGTCGTTCGGCTATCCGCCACCTGCCGACGCTCCCAGTAGCCACCCAGGCCCTGGGATATTATACTTAAGGTGAACGCACATTTGTCCGAGCCGAACGCGTCGAACGAAACGAACTTCAGAATTCTTTATATGAAATCCTATCGTCCTAATCGGGAAGAACCCCAGAAATCCTCAGAAGTCATCAGATTCGGCGCGACATCTGCAGAGAAGTTGAGAAGTGCATTATTTGTTAAGTACAGAAGATGGCGATAACTGGGTTTAGATGTTTGGAAAATAAATTTAAAGTTTTGTCCTATTTGCGTTTCAAAGGTGGTTTTTGTAAATTTGAAGATAGCATTGTTGACCACATAGTTCATTACTTCAATAATTCCCTACTGCTGTCTATATTTATTTCAAGACGTTTGAGTTGTTTGAGACCTATAAACATTACAAAAATCTGTGCAATGTCTTAACATTGTAAAGAGAAATATATATAATGTACAGGGTAAGCAAATTTCGATGTTTGTATGGGGCATCTCGGTAATCGTTAGAAAGGGGGAGAAAATCCGTTCCAACCAATCTTTACCAATCTTAAGGCCTTAACTAGAAATTGCACTTCTTTTTCGAAATTTTCTCGACATTTTCGCTTGTCAAATGTCAAATTAAACTCGGTTTATCATTAAACTTAGTTTAAAATATACGGTGCATGAGTCTTCGGATACATTTTTCAAAACCATAGAACCCATGACCTAGTTAATCTAACTAGTTAATAAAAAGTCTATTTATAAATATCCGTCAAATGGATTAATAAACACATCCAACAAAATGACAGTTATTTTAGGTTCTAATCCTAACCTAATCAGAATTGTCAATGATCATTATTCCTCATTATTGTTGATTTTGAAGTAATTATACAATTTCATCAGAATGGATGAAGGGCCCCCAAAGAGAGGAAGAGGTCGAGGTCGTGGAGGCCGCGGTCGCGGCAGGGGTAGAGGAAGAGGCCGCGGAAGAGGCAAAAAAGCTATAAAAGTAATCGAAAGTGATGAAGAGCTTGAGCAACAACAGCAACCTAAACCAGCTGAGGAAACTCCTGAAGTTACAAGAAACGAAGAGACAAACAACGAAAACCAAGTGCTTAAAAGTAATTTCAATATCTTTTATATGAAACTATGCTCTAATACTTTGATAATTTGAATTTTCAGTCGATTTGGAAGCTGATATTTCTCAATTAGAAGCCCCTACATTCACCACTATAAATAGAGGTCCTCCAGAACCCATGTTAAGACTCGATTGGAATCACAAGGTGAATCTTATTGGAGAGAAAGTTCTGAATCCTATGATACATTGCTGTGATAAGTGCTTGAAACCAATATTAATATATGGTAGAATGGTAATTACTCAAAGATGTGATTTTACTTTGTTTTGCCTAATAATTGTTTTTTAGATTCCTTGTAAACATGTATTTTGTCTTGCTTGTGGCAAACAAGATCAAAAGCAATGCCCACGATGCTTAGAAAAAGTATCAAGAGTTGAGCAAACTGGATTAGGTACTGTTTTTATGTGTACTCATGGGGGTACCAGATATGGAACTTCGGGATGTAGGAGAACATATTTATCACATAGAGACCTTCAAGCTCACATAAATCATCGCCATGTTTCTAATATCATTACACAGCAACCGCAGGTGAGAAATAGGAGTTAATATTATAGTCTTTTAATTTTTCATTGTTATTATGCCTGATAGTGACAATGGCATCATTACTGAGACAAGTGTCTCTAATAAAAACAATTTCTAGACCAAAACTTATTGAGCTTAAATATTAAGAAAATCAAATATATAGCATTTTCACTAACGCTATCATTGGAATATATTTCCGTGAAAGTAACAGGAATACTTCTTACGGTAGCTTAGATTGAGAAAATTATTCTATTAGTTGATTAGGTTATTTTGAAGAATTAGGTTGTACAAATTCTGAAGGCATATAGGTAATTGAAAAAACTTGCCATCATGTCAATACTTATATTGAAACCTGAAATACTTCTACAGATACATACAGTGTTTCAGGTTATACAAGAAAATTGACAGAACACATTTTGAATATCTTTCTGAGATTTCATTTAGTTGCGTTGATTGAAGATATTAATTCTACACTACTCGAAGGTGTTTTTATTAGGAATGGAGTTTTTTCAATGAAAACTCATTACTTTTCGATATGAAATTGAAATTTGTTTCCAAAAAATATACTTGTATGAGACAATTGACTTTCGACATTATGAGTGTCATAATCTAAGAAGTATTTCTAGCAATCGTCTCATTCTATATTTCATTTAATTAACAAGACATAATCATCATATTGTATTCTGTTTCGCAAGAATCATAATTCATACAATATAAAAAGCGAACACCAGTAATTTTTTCTTTTCATCACGATTCTCGAGTAGATCCAGCAGATGCGTGACGTGCGTGCACGTATATATAAAACAAATTTGTAAAAACTCAATTGCTCTAAAATTGAACCTAAGTTAGGATTTATTAATTTTATTAAAAATATTTCCAAATTGCATAAATGTTTTTATATATATACTATAGTCTGTCCAGTCTAAGTTGGCGTGTACGTCACAGTCATGCGCAAATAACGACGCAAGGCTGCCTACCCAAATAAATAAAATTTGAAATGGTCAAAATTCATATCTGTCGTAAGTAATTTTCTGTAAAAGTAGTTATATGGTGATAGTGACCCGA
Organism: Cynegetis impunctata; assembly: GCA_030704885.1. NCBI lineage: Eukaryota > Metazoa > Arthropoda > Insecta > Coleoptera > Coccinellidae > Cynegetis > Cynegetis impunctata. Next base: position 626,073 of record JARQZK010004363.1, on the reverse strand, counting down.
TCATCCATTTCGACAAATATTCTGTTCTTATATATCAAAATCGTATGTATTTCTCAAGAAAAATTAACATTCCGAGTAATGAAAATAAGTTGAATGTTTGTTAAGTTGTCATTTAATTGAAAAATTTGCAATGTTGTTAACACTATAACACTAATAATTTTTCAATTGTCCATTGAGAAATTCCACCTTGTGGTTTGGTAGTTAATGGGAAACAATTTACTATATCGATTCCTATATGTGTAATTTATGCTAATAATTTTCTTATCGTACCTTCTGAATTTAACTGGTTATACACATTAAAAAATGAAATTTGGTGAAATTCACACCTCCTTGTAGTGAAGAAGTGGGTAATTTAAATCATTGGTATGCAAATGTTTTAAAGTTTAGAATCAACAAATACTAGTAGTTATAGAAAGAATTTATTTCCGTAAAATAACAATTGCATGGATAATAGAATACAAGTATATGAGATGAAATAAATACAAAATAGGTAAATACTCAAATAAATATAACTCAAATATAAATGAGAAACAGTTCACTTTTTTTTATCACTATTTTTATTAAATTGTGAAGTGAATGAACATTTTTGCATTGTACAGTGTTATTGAGTTATTTTTATTATAAAAATAGATTCAATTCGAAATTACCAGCAATTATAATATTTCACCCCCCTTCCTGCCTAATATTATTAAAACTGTACAATGCAAAAATGTTCATTCGCTTGAAAATGTAGTAGTACTACGACACTGCAGTCGCAAACAATTTAATAAAAATAGTGATACAAATCAAACTAAATTCTTTCTCATTTATATTTCAAAATGTATAATCACAAAGTAACGGACAAATACATACAATATTTAACTCAAATATATATATATATATATATATATATATATATATATATATATATATATATATATATATATATATATATACATACATATATATATATATATATATATATATATATATATATATATTATATATATATATATATATATATATATATATATATATATATATATATATATATATATATAGATGAAATGTGAACAAATAAGGACATTATAAATAAAATAGAAGTATAATCAGTTATAATAGGTATCACAAGAGCATCGAAAATAGTATAACGATTATTTTAATTTTTTTAAAATTTAATAAAAAAATATTAATTTTATTTGACAAACGTCAAAACATCGTCAATATCAAAATATTCACTTTTTGACACGAGGCAAAACACCAAAACGATTATATCACATCGTCAACGGTATATAATCACTTATCAATACGCACTAGCTATGCAAAATTCACGGTTTCTATTGGCTTATTCACACATGAGTTATATAATCACTCAAATTAACCGAAATTATCTTAAAAGGTTTAATTGAATAATTGTTTGTTTTGATATATGATCGTATAATTTTCTATAAAAACTGTCATGTCAATACATTTTTTTTTATATATCAAATCTTCGCAGTATGGCACATTTCAAAACTGAATTCTTAAATTTAGAAGAAGAAATATTAATGGAAAAATATATGAAAAAAGGTTTCAAAAATTATATTTTACAAATTTAGAATTGGAATTAGATTCTGAGAATATATTTGTATATAGTTTGAATTATATCCTTTTTCATTGCATATAATAGATGCTGGTTGATGTAATAGTCAAAAAAATACATTATGTATGCATCAAACTTTTACAAACTGAATTATCAAAACTATTGGGAAAAAAAGAGAAAGGAGCATGTCAACTTTCTACAGCCCCTATATGCACTTATGAAGCATCATCTTCTTTTCCGTACAAAATAATTTATTTCCAATTTACATTCATTGAAGAAGTATTTACATGAAGGAAATTTTATTATTAAATTTCTCAAAAAAATATTAATCCATTCGTATGGACTAGTTTAAATGATATATTGAACTTTTACATTAGATATTCAATCCGACAAAATGATCAATATGTAAAAATTTCTCAAAATTCATTGTACATTTAAAAATCTCTAGTCTTATTTTGATGTTCTTAATCACATCAGCCTATGGGTAATAATCAGTGGGTTGAGAGATGCAAAAAGTTTCACATCTGGAAACCATTGCGTTCTTTTGGATTCAGATAGTACATGGGTAAACTCGTTAAAAGTTACATTTCCCTGTATAACTCGGGTTTGTACTAGTACATTAACCAATATCATAAGTGATTTTCAATAAGGAGAAAATGGGCTTTTCAACGGTATAAGTGACATTATTGTCAGGTTTGTAATTATAGAAATAATTGTAAGAAATTGATTTTTTTAATTTAATTTTGGGTTTTATCGAAACATTTTGCTGAATATCTCGAAACCAACGGGTTTCTTTAAAAACGTGGTGAATAGTTTTTGTTCGTCAATAAATTAGCTTTCTAACGATGTATATAACTTTTATTTTATAATGAACAGTTACCTACAGAAAATGTGCCAAAACAATGTAGCATTGCACAGTTATGACAGCAATGTAAAATTGCAATACTGGCTCTAACTGTGCGTTGCTTTTTGAGGCCGATGTTGTGTGAGAAATGTCATCGTATAAGAAAGATATTACTTTAGTCGACCATATAGAAAAAAAAAATTGCCCAATCATGTCAACGAAGAAGAAACATGAATTGGTTGATGCTACTACTGAACCAGTTATGACTCCGTTTGTATGGGACCTGTGTTTGCTATGCCAAAAGTATTTCAAAGAGCACTTAATAATTCTGAAGTATGAACATTTTTCAACAGCGTCAAGAAGTTGGACGATGTAAATGGTCAGAACAAATATGACAGACAAAATGCGGACAGACTGTCTGGTGAGAAGAAACAAAAAGGACGTCCTCATTGTTCAGACCAGACTCCAACTACATCGAAATGTAGATGGAGGTGTGTCTATATACCATATTTCACTAATCAACTAAAGAATAGTTCACGACTAGACATTGTATTCGACCGATAGGCTAGTAAAAGTTTGGAGGCAGGCACCCGAGAAAGAAGAGGAATTGGTATAAGTATTAAAGTATCAGCTCAAGTGCAATTCCAAAAAAATTTAAGCAATTTGTATGTGTTAACGAGAAGAAGACACAATTGTTCCATTTGTTATCTGAGAAATGGTAAGGAACAAGTATCCAGAAAAACATGTTTTCTCTACTTATGATGACCGAGTCCTCACCGCAACACCTATAGATGCAACACGAAGAAGCAGATGGCCGACTAATTCTGCAAGTTAAGCATACAAAATATTATTGAACTATGGATTGAGTCGTGGGAAACAAAGAATATTCATTCAAATTCGTGAGATTCGTGCCACACTTTCACCGGAAAATTTCAGAAATATGTTGGCTTTTCATCCTTCAACTGGTTGCGACACCGTTTCCACGTTTTGTTGCTTCGGCTAGAAGACGGTCTGAAAGGTCTGTATAAGCACCCTCATATTGATGATGAATTTTATGATGTTATCTTCAGAACATCAATGACTGCTGAAAAGTGTTGTTTTCAAGAAAGAATCGTGCAATCGAAAACATTCCTCCTACATCAGATGCTTTAACACAACATATTAAACGAGCTTCTCTTCAAGCAAGAATCTGGAGCAACTGACTCGATTCTCAATACGTTATACCTCCCCCAATCGATTGGGGATGGATAGTTACTTCGACAGGATCATACCAGATCAGACCAGTGTGGACAAATATTCCGGAAGTGACAAAACACTGTTTACAACTTATTACTTGTACTTGCCGTAAGAGATTCACATCTTGCAATTTGTTATATATATATATATATATATATATATATATATATATATATATATATATATATATATATATATATATATATATATATATATATATATATATATATATCAAAAATTACAATGAATACATTCGCTACTTGAACACTTTTAAAGCCGCTCTTTTACTTTTTTCTTTATTTATTCTATTAACGGTAGTCCCAATTACAATACATTCACTACAAAGACAGTAATATATCCTAAAACTACTTAAAACCTAAATTAAAATAATATAAATATAAATCATTATTATTAACAAAGAACTTAAAATGTATAATTTGATTTTATGACAGTAAACGATTCAGTTCTGTTTTCATGACTCTTATTGAATTGCAGAATAAGTCTACTTGATGAAATTTGTTTCCGCATCGAAGCAGTCGAGTTATTGGAGAGAAAAATCCATAATTTGTTGTGCGAAAAGGTATTCTAAATGTCGCATTACTGACTCTGGTCTGTCTACTAGCATTCAACTCAATCAATGATAAGATCTCTTCACAGTCCACCATATCTTGTAAAATTTTATTCAAATAACACATGTCGATTACAACTCTACGATTTTCTAGAGTCAACAGATTCAATTGTCTCAGAATTAAGTTATATGAATAATCACCCCGTTTCAGACCCAACTTGTATGCACAAATCCTAAGAAACGTATTTTGTACATCTTCAATTTGTTTTTTATTAATATCATAATAAGGGTACCAGATTATTGAACCATACTCCAATAACGACCTTATCAGCGAAAAGTATAATAGTTTTAGAGTTTCCAAACTGAAATCCTTAAAAGTTCTGTTGATGAAGCCCAACATCTTAAATGACTTCGATATAATGTACTCATTTTCTGAACTCATATAAATTAAATTGCTGCCATAACCTTGCAATGCTACATTGTTTTGGCATATTTTCAGTAACTGTTCATTATAAAATATAAGTCATATATACCATTCGAAAGCTAATATATTGACGAACAAAAAGTATTCGCCACGTTTTCAGCTATATGCAACAGGTTCCGAGTTATTCTGCGAAATGTAAAAGCGTGTCACAAAACTATGGACATGGAGGCCATATTAATTACGTCATCAACGCCGCCAGAGGGCCAGAAAAGTTTGTGTCCCGGTCTTTTTTAAAGTGTCTTCCCATGTACTATCTGAATTCAAAAGAGCGAATTGGTTGCCAGATGTGAAATTGTTTGATAGAATTTTTAGTTAACCTAGTTGTGTCAATATGATCGTGCGGAATCTGATAACGTTTCGACAGACGTTAATTTTTCAGTCTTATATTCTACACTAATTTTTCTATTCCTCTGATGATACCCGAAGTGGTTTCTTCTATTTGGCAACTGAGGATGAGTGTAATTTTGAAAATATTCTTAATGATCTGCAAGAAATTAATGAATTAATTTTCTTGGGGTACTCAAGAACCTTATGGCATTCGTAATACGCCCCCCCAATGGCCTGGGCCCCACCTAATTGTTTTTGATTGGGAGCTACTCGATTTACCATTGCCCAAAATACCAGTACCTTTTGGCTTTTGAGTATATAAAAGTTCCCCTCCCAAAATTCGGGCCTGGATCCGCGCCTGGTCAGTAGATCGCCGGAGAAACATTATCAACTTAATTACTTAAAATGATGTATATTCATTCATGTGCCAAAAACTCTTGAGAAAATTTATTATTTTTAAATTGAAAGGATCAGCACCAAAGATAACGGGCAAAGAACCAAATGTCATTTATTTAATACCAAACTTTGCTATTAATACGAAGTATTAACAAGTAACTTCCCTAGAAGCTTTTTGGAAATTGTGACAAGTATTTGTTCCTACATTCAGATACGTCATTTTGTTACAGCAACCCATGGAAGTAGTAGTGGAGACGGAACGTCCTTTACCGGTCCGCCCTAAGAACGACCCGAGAAGCAACCTCGCCATCCCAACTACCACACGCACGAGGCCAGCTCCCATACAAAGTGGCGGCGTGCGCACAAACCTCATAACCGTTCCGATACAGGACACTGCGCCTTCACAAAATCAGATTCACGAGACGCAGCCTTCTCTTTCCTTTTATAACCAATATCCACAAGCCACCAACTATAGTCAGACGCTGCCTCCGATGCATATTCCGCCGCCGCAGCAGGCTCAGTATTACACTGCGCCGCCAGCTTATAGTCCGGCTCAGCAGCACTCCTATCAGTACGCAACGGCTGGTTCTCCTGCTACTCCGGCGTATACTGCGACCGCAGTACAAGCTAGGCCTGCAACGCAGTTTGATTATACTTCTGCTCCGCCGCCACAGTGGAATAATGCCCAACAATATTATAGATAAATATGCGATTCACCTGAATAGATAATTATTTTCGTTATGAGAAACACTTTGCTGTCTTGACATAGACGTTGAACAGCTCACTAATAGACATAAATAAGATCTTGCAAAAATCTAGTTCGGCTCATTTAAACATAAAGTATCAGTGTAATTTTTCTGTAAACTGTGATATTTTTTGTGAAAATTAGTTATGGAGAGTTTACAACATGAAATTGAATTTGAATTGTAAGATACTGAAAATAATGATAATATTGTTTTGCTTTATACATTGAATCATTAGTTTTTATAGTATTTTCAATATTTAGGCATATTCAATTGAACATTTCTGCAAGAATAATACATTATCTTTAAACAAATGTTTAGTTTTAGATGAATTGTAAGATGACAAAATGGTTAAATGATATAAACTAAATACTTCAATTGGAGTTCATTATGCTGAAATCCCTTTTGTTTTTAACGAATATCGACTATTAACTGGACCAAAGAGTCAATTTCAAATTAGGAGCCAATTTCAAATACGCTGACTAATTTCTCAGAAATGTGATGGAAGGAACATCAAAAAAGTCAAAAATATTCAACGGATCTTCATGTAGTTCATAGTCACAGTAATGAACAGAATGCTGTCAAAAAAGTTAATGAAATGGTTTTTGAATAAATCATAAGTTATCTAAAATGAATAAAACTTGCTATGTGAATTTATTGAGTTTAGCAATTAATTCAATGTTTTTTATTATTCATAATTGTGCCTGTTCAGCTATCATATTTCTTTCTTTATTATATGTTAGTTGTTTTTTAGGTTGAGAGATATCGAACTTGTCGGATTTTTTTCTATTGTTTTTTGGAATGCCCTATTAGTTTTCAATCCCTTTTCTTTCCTTCTTTAACAGGGGCGCAGCTAGCGGGGGCCAGGAGGGCCTGGCCTCCCCAGACGTTTCGGGATCGAGAAAGTAGAGTTATAGAAAAATTGTACTTGCCAATAGCAAGAGCAATATTGTGCTGAACAAATCGAGATACATTCAATCAGTAATAAGCATCGCGCTGAAAAGATTCAATTCCCGAAATTATTATAGCACAGTCCGAGGAGTGGGTTGATCCGTATATTGTTGATAATAAATTACCAACAATTTATAGATAACGCACTCCCCCGAGGGTCGTCCCGGTGACCTAGTGGGCAACGTCTACCGCGTCATGAAGCAGGGGCCCAGCGGCTTGTCCATGGCCAGAGCTCCGCTGCACCGGAAGGGGCCATAACTTGGTACTGCAGGGGACTATAATAGTTTATAGTATAGTTTCTAAGAATACGGAGGAAAAAAGCGAAGTGTGAATATATATATATATATATATATATATATATATATATATATATATATATATATATATATATATATATATATATATATATATATATATATATATGAAAAACTTGGTTCTCGGGATGAACCGCGTAAAAGATTTGAAAAATAGGCAGGTTGAGACCACGCAATCGTATTATTTCCGATTCCTCCTAATTCGATTCGTGGAGTAGGCAGATTGAGGCCACGTATCTGAATTATTTTTCCTTCTAATTCTCCTGAAGATGGCTTCGCAAAAGGAGCCGAAACGTCGAGATTTTTCAAATCTTTTACGCGGTTCATCCCGAGAATCAAGTTTTTCAAATACTTCCGACCGCGGAAATCTTTCTGAACATATATATATATATATATATATATATATATATATATATATATATATATATATATATATATATATATATATATATATATATATAATATATATATATATATATATATATATATATATATATTAATATATATTTATATATATATATATATAGATATATATATATATATATATATATATATATATATATATATATATAGAGATATATATATATATATATATATATATATATATATATATATATATATATATATATATATATATATATATATATATATATATGTTTTCCGGTTTTGCCGGAAGTGATATCAACTTTGTTATTTCAAATGGAATACCCTGTATATTTTTTGATTTTCGAATTTCTTATGTAATTTATAATAAAATTGTCAAAACATTATTTACACCTAAAATGAACAGTTTTCGAGTTATTAATCTTTTTCGTAAAATTTTGACAGTCTTCAACAAAAATAGGCTATAACTTCTTTGTTAGTGAGTCTATTGGTTTGCGGTTTAAATTTTTGTAACCTTGAAACAGTGTTTTATTCATTCCTTGTCAAAATTTTCTATATTTCTATCTTATTACTTGATAAAATCTAGGGTGAATTTGGCAAATTTCAAACCTTAATAACTTTTTTATTTCTAATAGAATGCTATGTATATTTTTGCATTATTAAATTTGCTATTCATTACCTTTCGATTTGTATAACCATTCCATATACCTAAAGTTGATAATAACAAAGATATTTCACAATTTTGTAATAATTTATATATCAATACACTTGAGAAATCGACTAGCGAGTTATTTCTGACGTATCCATGGATACGAATTATGAAAATTGTTTAAAATTTAATTGTGTCACCTTTTCTGTTCATTAGGTTTGTAGCACCTGATGCTGATATCCGAAAAGATATTGAAAAAATAGTAATTCTAAGACGTTAATATTCAATAATTATTGTTGTTTATAAACAACATATGTTTGTAGTAGACTGATGTCAAATTGCAATGTCAAGTTTGACATTATCATTTTGGTCAGGAGGAGTATATTCGCATGATCGAACAGTTACTCCAAATTATACATTTCAATGTTATTCAGAAAAAAGTCAATGCTTATTAATAACATAATCACAAAACGTAGTTGACTCAGAATATTTTTGATGATAAATTCTACTAGCTAGCAGAACATTTCGATCCGCTTCTCCAATACAGTAAACCATATTTATCATTTCTTGTCGCGTAAAATCCATTTTATTAACTGAAAAAATACTAGAAAAGGTGACACAATTAGATTTTAAATAATTTTTTTTATTGGTATCCATGGATACGTCAAAATAACACGCTAGACGATTTCTCAGGTGTATTGATATATAAATTATTACAAAATTGTGAAATATCTTTGTTATTATTAACTTTAGGTATAGGGAATGGTTATACAAATCGAAAGGTAATTGAATAGCAAATTTAAAAATGCAAAAATATACATAGTATTCCATTAGAAATAAGAAAGTTATTAACGTTTGAAATTTGCCAACTTCACCCTAGATTTTATCAAGTAATAAGATAGAAATATAGAAAATTTTGACAAGGAATGAATAAAACACTGTTTTAAGGTTACAAAAATCCAATCGCATACCGATAGACTTACTAACAAAGAAGTTATATCCTATTTTTGTTGAAGACGCAACTGTCAAAATTTTACGAAAAAAATTAATAACTCGAAAACTGTTCATTTTAGGTATAAAGAATGTAGACGTCAATATTTCAACCACGTATTCTACTTTTTAAAATAGAGATAAAAGTTCATATAAACTAGGGTCTCTAACTTCTTCGTTTTTAAGATACAGGGTGTTAAAGGTGAGGGTGTTTTTTTGTGAATATTTCTGAAAACGCTGAAAGCAATTGGATGAAATTTGGTACAGTTACGAAACTTTTCACGCTCTATTCAATGTACTAAAAGATAGTTTTTTAATATTTTCAGGAGTGCGTAGTACAGGGGGGTATTGGCGAAAAATTTGGCCCAAATTTTTTGGTGGTTAATTTTCAATAATTTTGACTTCAAAGTTTGAAAATATGAAGCTTTTTGTATAAATAAGGTACTCTTCTCATACTTCGCTAGGAAGCAGCATTTTCGAGAAAAATGCAATTGAATATTTCTTTACGAATTGATTTTTTGCTTTTCAATGTGCAAATCGAAGAGAAAATAAGCAGCAGACCTGGAAACAAATGACGTTTTTTGATTTGCTAGGTAAAGAAAAATAAGCTGTCAATTATTAATCGCCCAGTTTTTAATTGTGCTGCATGTTGTCGGAAAAAAAGCTATTCAGTAGTAATGCAGAGGTTTTCAAATAGAGAATTATCAGATATCCACTTTGTACGTGGTTTATGCAATGGCAGAGCACAACGGTGAGCCAGCTCAGTATGGCGTGAATATTAGGAATTGGCTAGACGAGTAATTTACGTATAAATGGATTAGAAGAGGTGTTCCTATTCCATGGACACCCCGATCGCCGGATTTAAATCCACCAGACTACTAAATTTGGAGCCGTATAAAAGATATAGTATACGCAAGAGAAGTAGACAACGAGGAGTAGTTGTGTGAAAGAATACGTGTGGCAAGGAATCAAATAGGTCAAAACCATTTTGAAGTTTCGCAAGCTTGACATGCGATTACCTGTAGAGCCCAAATATGCCATCATGAGCAGGGTAACCTTTTCGAGCATCTTATCTAAATGTTAGAATAAGTAAAGCTCAAATAATTGTTTCTTAATGTTTAGTTCAGTGGTTCCCAAACTGGAGGCAAGGGCATTGGGAGGTGGGAGAGCCTACAAATTTTTGGCTCTAAAATGACAAATTTCATATTTGACAAATTTTAATACAAAAGGAATATATTGGTTGCGCACTTTCAAAGATAACACCAAGAATTGCCGACCTTGTTGAGAAAATGCAGCACCACACTTCGAATTAGACTAGAATAGTGATATCTAATATGATATTCATAAAAAACCGTTATCGGATCTTCACCTTTGAAACAAAGAAGTTGTGGACACTAGTTTATGAACTTTTATATTTATTTTTGGAAGTAGAATACATGGTTAGAATATTGACGTCTAATTTCGGGGCAACAATCAATTCGTAAAGAAATATTCAAATGCATTTTTCTCGAAAATGCTGCTTCCTAGCGAAGTATGAGAAGAGTACCTTATTTGTACAAAAAGCTTCATATTTTCAAATTTTGAAGTCAAAATTACTAAAAATCATCCACCCCCCTGCACTACGCAGTCCAGAGAATATTGCAATACTAACTTTTAGTACATTAAATAGAGCGTAAAAAGTTTCGTATCTGTACCAAATTTCATTCAATTACCTACCTTAACAGGTTTAGAAAATATTCACAAAAAAAATCACCTTCAGGTCTTCACCTTAAACACCCTGTATCTTAAAAACGAAGAAGTTGTGGACCCTAGTTTATATGAACTTTTATCTATATTTTTGGAAGTAGAATATGTGGTCGAAATATTGACGTCTAATTTCGGGACATCCTGTCGCTGTGTCCTCCCAAAATCATGGCTATGCCACTGTTCATGAACCATACTCCTTATTATCGTTCCTCCTCTTTTTTTATCTCCCTAAAAAAAAGCGGCAGATGTAGAGCATTTGCATATAGATCTAGATACCGCTCGTACGAGATAATTATCAATCAAAATCCTTAGTCGGCATATTATTTTCAATTATTCAATTCAAATAAACTTTTTATATTCAGCTTTCATATTTTCGTCGTGACTAGTGAAAAAAAATTCTTTTTTTGTCTTTTGTTTCGGTAAAACCATTTCATTAGCTCTGTTGTCTGAGTTCTTTCTGCGAGTCCTTCATTGATTTCTGTCTTGCAATTTCTCATCATATTTCCATTTGCTAAACAATTTCTTGCTAGTTTCAGTAACTTGCATTTTGCAATTTACTCTTAGCGGGAAATGATCTGTACCTATCTGCGCCTACGCCCCTCATACTTCTTATATTGCTTATAAATGCCTTATTTCATTTTGATATTAAATCGTCTATTTGATTTACTGCTACCCTTTCAAATTTCATAATACTGAAACTGTCAACTTCTCACAATCTCTTTTCGTTACCTAGCTTATTTTTCTTTGACCATTAACGCCTGTTTCGTCGGGCTTTCTGTATTATAAACCTATAATCGGAGCGTAGCTCTCCCTATTTCTGCATTGTAGATTCCCAAAACTATTTTAGTATCATAATTAGGTAATTGATTGAATTCATTTCCCAGTATTTCGTTAAATATATCTTTCTCCAAATCTTCTATTGGGAGATGCACGGTTATAATATTTATATTTCTGTTTCTTCCTTTTGGACGCAAAACGCACATTAATTCCAACTTTGACATTATTTGACTGATTTCGTCGCGCTCTAGCTTTTTCATTATTTCTTCAAGTTGTTTTCCTAATGCAGGTAACATAGTTATTGGTCGGTAATTTCTTACTTGGTGTCTACCTGTATTGGATTTAGGTATGGTGATGATCATTCGATGCTTTCACTCAGTTGAAAAAAATGTCTGTTCATACAACACTCAAGTGCATAATTTAATTAGGTAGATATTTAGTCCAGGCAACGAAGACCAAAAAAGACCAAATAGCGGAAATAATTCATGTAGAAGCCAATTTTGGCACACTTGTAGGAGAAGGTGTCCCTAAAAACATACCAAAAGTACTGAGGGGTGGGGGTGGAGCTAACGGTAGGGGGGGGGGGCTCTAAAGGTGCCCTTTTACAGTTTTTCGTTAATAACTCAAAAACAACTACCTTCAGCAAAAAATGTTTCAGTAGTAAATTAATCTGCATAAAATTCTCTACAAAAAAGATTTCATACACTTCTGCTAGGATCAATGGTTAAGGAGATATGGAGGGGAAAGCGGAAAATTTAAAAGAGAACTTTTTTATTGTTAAAATAGAAATGCTTATTGTTTAATTATTCAATTCACTGCGTGCACGTGTAATCAGTAATATGACTGAAGAATTTTCTGCGGAGGGGAACACAGTGTAATGTGCATCGTTGGAGCCTACGGTAGGGGAGGAACGTTGGAAGGTCTGGGTTCCCCCTTAACAGGTCATGCCTACAGCCGAGCTATTCAATGACATCAACTTGTTCACCTTGTTTTATGCCCAATTGTTCTGGAAGGTGTCAATGTTTCAGAGAAAGAGAAGAGGGAGATCTTGACTATGCTAACAAACATGGAGGAACTTTACTTCAGACAAAGTTGAAGAGAATGTTTCCTTGGTGTAAGCTTTGACGAAATCTCAGAATCATCTAGAATCCCTCAAGGATAATGGGCCTACCGTTGCTTTGTGGCTTCAGTACGTCCACATGGTTAACGTGATGAATAATTTCATTGTTTCTGAGAGTCGTGGTGTTTGGAATGACCTCTTGGCATGTGTACAGCAAATGATCCCATTTTTTCATGCAAGTGGACACTTCCAGTGCGCAAAATGTGTCCATCTCTACGTACAACAAATGATACAACTGAAAGCTAGCCATCCGGAGGCGTTGAGTTTGCTGAAAAGGGGTACTTTAGTATTAATCGCACAGGTACGCCTTGGGCGGGTAATTGGTCGGATATGGTTATAGAACAAACATTTATGCGCTCCATGAAAAGTTTAGGTTGCCTGACGCGAGGAAGAGGAATTAATGATTCTGTACTCGTCAAGTGGGTTTGTGGATCACCAGGAGGCACCGCCATCTGCACGTAATTGGAGGAGTTCGCTGTAGTAGTTTTTGCAAGTGGAGAGCAACACGTTGATGGATTAAGAAAGAAGATGAGATCCTTAACCCAGTTCACACGAACGACCCTGTGTCACCCGTCTCAGTTTTGAACATGATATTTTGACGATGGACCACTGGAGTGTGGGGTGCGCTGCTGTTGCCGCAAAGCAGGGATTGTCTGTTCCGATACCTTCGGCTGCCTCGGCTCATGTACGAACGGAGCCCCCGTCAGAGATATCGTCGATGACGATGAAAGTTTAGATTTCGACATAGAAGATACATCCTTAGACACTTATTATTTAGTGTTTGGCAATAAATATCATTTTTAACAACACATAATTAATAATAAACATTCTATTTTTTACAATAAAAACGTTTTTGACCGCAAAAAAAAATAATGAAACCACCTGTGAAGAAAATTTTATTATGTTTAGTATATAACTATTTTTCCACTAGAGATAGTAGTTTTCGAGTTATTAACGAAAAACTGAAAAAAGGCCCCCCCCCAACGTTAGCTCAACCCCCACCCCTCAGTACTTTCAGTATGTTGTTAAGAACACCTTTCCCTACAACTATGCCAAAATTGGCTTCTACATGAGTTAGTTCCTCTATTTTTCCTTCGCTGCCTGGACTAATTCATGACTTGCTCGATTCAGTTAACGTTGAAGGTTCTTCTTGAGTTGTCATGTCCGAATGCAGCGCCCTTTCCTTTATTCAGAGTTTCGTAAAGCAAATCTATATACCTACAAGCATATCCATTCCGCATATCTACCCCCTAGAAAATACTCCCCGTACCAATTGTTCACTTCATCAAATTTTTGTTGAATATATTGGGCGTCGCAACTTTTTCAGAAGGTTTCATTTAAGTACGTCGCGAACAATTTTGCGTTTTCTCCAATCCAGTACATAACATTGTTTTCTACGATTGGTTCGTCATTGTTTCATTAAATGAGTTAATGGTTTATATTTATAATCAACAATTCAAAACAAGAATTTCAAAAAATGAGACTGTTACAGTCTCATTTTTTAAAATTACGATGTAACATCGTAATTTTAATTCAATTGGGGCCAGAACCTCATTTGAATTCAAATAATTAGAATAATTACCTATTTAACAACAGAAATGATAAATAATGAACTTCTTAAATACGAAAATAATTTCGGAGGTCTTTTTCAGAATCTATTTATGTAAGATGTTTAAATAGATGATCGATTATGTAGAACTATATAGGTATCGAAAAAATTAGAGTGTTAAACCTAAATTTGGATTTCAGTTTTTAGCTATGCTCATTTTTTCGTTGAATACACTTTCCTTCCTGTAGAAATGATATCGGTTTAAATCAAGAATTTTATCAACATACTTATTTATTTTGTGTGAATATTACCATAGTATGTTCTACGTTATTGATCAATAATCTGTAATTAAGAGAAGAACCACAAACTTTCCAAATTTAGTTATTTATCAATCGTATCAGACTATAATGATCCTATGGAAACATTATTCGAATTTTTGGAGAGCATCTCCCTGAAAAAAATCACATAAATTAGAAAGGTTATCAGTGTTTTCATACCGTCAGATAACGAGTTCTTTAATTGCCCCACAGTTATCAATATTATTAATAACGCTTTGTATTAGTTCGTCGTTATTAAGTGAGCACACAGATACACAAAGGGCTGTAAAGAGATCAATCATGTCTAAATTATATTATCTACAACAAAACTAATACCTAAAGTTATTATCTAGGTACAATTGATTATTCTATTCTCGAGCAGTTATACATGAAATAAACTTCAGAAAATGCGTGTGAAGTGCTTATTGTTGTTTCTCTGTGTGGTAGTCAGGGTAGTGCAGAATTTCAAAATATTAGCCGTTTTTCCCATGCATTCCCATAGTCATTATACCCTAGGCTATAATCTACTACAAGAAATGGCGAAACGGGGCCACGAAATTAGTTTGATAAGTCCATATCCACTAGAGAAGCCATTGAAGAATTTTAAAGATATATCGGTTGCCAGTATAAAACCCGCTGTAGAAGGTAAATAAATCAATGATAACGAATCTTTTGAATTATTTGGTATAATTCACGAAGAAGTATAACATAGCCAATAATTTCCCATCATGAATTAACTGGGAAGCTTATATATTATGTATAAATACTCCTTTAAAATTTCGAGTGCGTTAGGCTGTTTAACCGTTTGAGGGTTCTGTTTATATTTGGATATAATCAAAACTACTAAATGCAAAAATTGTTCAATTCCTTATAGAAATAATTACAGAAAAATATATCCCTTGTGAATTTCTCATGTAAATTACAATATTTGAGAAGAAAACATACCCACATACACACACACATTTATATATATATATATATATATATATATATATATATATATATATATATATATATATATATATATATATATATATATATATATATATATATATATTTATTCGAATAGTTGTTGCCTGTGATCTATTTTTAAACTCTTGATAATTATTAGCAATAACAGGCTGGTTGAATCTTGAAAAACTCGATTTTAATAAAAAATTTGACGTTCCACTATGATATTCGTAATTGAAATTTCTTTGACATTTATTGATTTAAAAAATTGAAAAAAACAGGGCTGCTTAGTATATGCTATTCAGTTCAATATTAACATTCAAAATTGTTATCACCAGATGGTAAGGGAAACCAAAGAAACCCTCACCTACGCAATGTTTGAAAATAATAATAAAAGGGTACTATTTATCTAACAACAAAGAAATGAGTCATGGGAAAACATTAAAGAAGTGGAGTAGAATTATCGGTATAGTACGCTTATATGGAAGCAGCCGTTGACACGTGTTTCGGACTCTTTGGTCCTCATCAATGCTTGGCTACGCCGTTCTGATGAGGACCAAAGAGTCCGAAACACGTGTCAACGGCTGCTTCCATATAAGCGTCTATACCGATAATTCTACTCCACTTCTTTAATGTTTTCCCATGACTCATTTCTTTGTTGTTAGATAAATAGTACCCTTTTATTATTATTTTCAAACATTGCGTAGGTGAGGGTTTCTTTGGTTTCCCTTACCATCTGGTGATAACAATTTTGAATGTTAATATTGAACTGAATAGCATATACTAAGCAGCCCTGTTTTTTTCAATTTTTTTAAATCAATAAATGTCAAAGAAATTTCAATTACGAATATCATAGTGGAAACTCAAATATCTTATTAAAATCGAGTTTTCAAGATTCAACCAGCCTGTTATATTGCTAATAATTATCAAGAGTTTATATATATATAATATATATATATATTATATTATATATATATATATATATATATATATATATATCAGTGGCGGCTCGTGAGGTTTTGGTTTGAGGAGGCTACAAGAGGTGTTAAAAATACACCATAGGCATTCAAGGTCAATATAATTTAAAGAAAATCAAAGTAAAACAAGCACCCTAAGCTATTAATTTGTTTTCACTTTCGAGTGTCTACCTTGAGACCTACAACTCCTATTTACAATATTCACAAAAATTCTTCTCAGCCAATTAATCAATTCATCTATTCATCAAATTTTTTCTTTCACATAATAGGTACCTACCTACCTACTTAACGAATTTTTTAACAGCTGGTGAGAGCAAATAAAAAGTTATTATATATTTTTGAAGATTAGCGGGATGCTGCGATCTTTGACGTTAGCAAAATGATCTATAATATCCTCATAAAATTTTTTGTCTTTCGCCAAAAGTTTTACCAATTCCTTTTCAATAGACAACAAACTGATATTTTTCAAACGATCCTGGCTCATTGAATTTCGTAAATAAGTTTTAATTCTCTTAAGAGTGGAAAACGAGCACTCTACGGAAGCCGATGTCACCGGGATAGAAACAATTAGACATAAGAGTTTATAAACTTGGGGTAATTCTTGATTCAAATCATTATCAAAAAGATATTTAGAGTCCTCACATGATTTTCATTTTGCCCCAAAATTTCATTGTCATTATAAACAACACACAGTTCACTTTTTATGGCCACCTTATCAAAAAAAGTGTATTTTTGACATAAATTTTCCAAAAGATTATCTGGAAAATTAGCCGAAAATCCGGTGAACAAATTTTTATTGAGTAAGTAAGAAGAAATGCAGTTCTTTCAAATCAGAGAACCTTATTTCTATTTGACCCCTAATAGTATCCAAAATTTCATAAAATATTTGCTTATAGTGAAGCTCTATATCTGCGTAACTGAATTTCTTTCGTTTTGGGCTAAATTGAGTCGTATCATCAGTAGTTTGAAATACAGAAAATAGTTTTTTAAAATAAACTTCTGCACGAAATTCTGAAATTTTTTCCAAAAGAAACTTGAGCCGATTTCGTGAGTAAATTACATCTGAAAACTTGTGCTGTAAGATTTGAAAAACTATTTCTGTTTGTTCAAAAATTAATTTAAAGATGTTTAAAAAATATATAAATTCCTTATCTAGTAAGTAAGATATTAATCCGCGTGCTGTATTTAAAGTTACTTTATCGGTGAAAAATTCCTCACTTTCAACTAGGTATAGAATTAAATCCTCAAATCCTAAGCGGCCCCAAGCAGAGATATTTTCACTAGTAAAAAGTAAACACTGCCTACAAAATAATTTATTTTTTACCTGTGATCCGGTTAGGCAAGGATTTCTCTCATAATTCCGTGTATTAAAACCGCGGTTTTGTTTTCTGTTACGCTGCACCAAATTGTTTAATTCAGGGGTAGGTTTTTTTTGTTTTTATCAAAACTTTATCCTCATAACTTAGGGCACTAAAGTTATGGGATAACAAATATTCCACTAAGTCACCATTGAAATTTTTGAAATTAAATTCAGTAATCAAACTCATTTTAAAACAATACGCGTAACGCGAGCTGATTCCGGCGTCCATTATTCAGACAGTACGAATTACGATCATACTACGATTCAATCAACGACTTTACTCGATGTCAGGGAGATTCTATAGTTGTGATTGGTCGACATTGTATAAGACTGGACTTTATCGGTGTTGCCATGTACATGTGTTTTGGTGTTCTATTTCAATGAAGTATTCATTCGGAGTATTTGTTTTTGAGTGGTGTGAGTTTGCTTTTCTGTGGCAGGCATAATGAACGTTGAGAATATACCTTTCTAAGCTTTCCGCAGCGTTGCCACAAATCTTGAAATGAATGAAATGCAGTAAATGTAAATACCTTCTATCTTAATTAATAAATTATATTATATAATGTAGGTTGAAAGGAAGGTAGGTGCATAAAATAATATGATTTTGATTAATATGAATATGCTGAATGCTGACTATTCAATATAATATATATATATATATATATATATATTAGTGATACACGGAATATTATTGAGGAGGCTTAGCCTCCTTAGCCTCCTTTGACTAGCCGCCCCTGATATATATATATATATATATATATATATATATATATATATATATATATATATATATATATATCAAGAGTTTATATATATATATATATATATATATATATATATATATATATATATATATATATATATATATATATATATATATATATATATATATATATATATATATATATATATATATATATATATATATATATATATATATATATACAGAGGCGGATTATCCTTAAGGCAAACTAGGCATATGCCTAGGGGCGCGAGGGTACAAAAGGGCGCGCGGGCGGAATTGTAAAATAGTGAAAAAATATACAATATAGCATAAAATTAATTGCGCCAGTAAGTTAGCCACCTACTTAGACAATAAAAACTATTATTTTTGTTTACAACCTCAATTTATAACAAAAAATAAATTTAACGGATGATACTAACTAAAACATACGCCTTCAGAGTGACAGTACCTATATTTAGTAATTATAGACAGACTAGTGGTTGAACTTCAAAAGAGACGAGAATCATGCAGTAATTTTTACAGTAAATTTTAATTTTTAAACAACTTGACCATTTGAGCACTGAAGAAGTTCAAAATAGAGCAAGTACGTTAGTAACAATGTATTCCGGTGATTTAGAAAAGTGTTCTGCGGATGAATGTATCCACCTGCGTTCTTATTTAACAACGGTAGCTCGAGACGGAAAACTGCTCCGAACAACCAACGCAATTTTAAAGGTTCTAAGAAATGAAGAACTTGAAAAGAATTTATCCAAACGTTAACATAGCTTTAAGAATGTGTGCATCGACGGCAGTCAGCAATTGCAGTGGTGAGCAAAGCTTTCTCTCTCTAAAGATAGTGAAAAATTATCTTCGCTCAACTATGATAGATATCATTGCAAACTATGAAGATGTTATTGACAATTTCTCAAGACAAAAATGTAGGCGCCGAAATTTTTAATGTTTCTCTAGTTTGTCATTCAAGCTGTAACAAGTAATTGAAAATTAGCAACTTTAAAGGTGAGCGAAAAAGCTGCTTAATTTTACATACATACCATTATAATTTCATTTTTTACTTTAAATAATTTCTACAAATTATTCAATTATTTCCAATTATATCTTACTTTAAGTTACCAGAGTGCCTCTAAGTTAACTTTAAGTATACTTAAAAATTCAGATCTTGTTGAAAATTTAAATCTGTAACGTATTCAACTAAATAATTCGTAAATTGATTTTTTTATTCACCAAATATTAATAACTTCTCAAAATTTATTAAAGCGCCAGACAATTCCCAAATTTGCCCGACCGGGAAAGAAATCCGGGTCCTTCCGCACTTACGGCAGACACCTAGGTCACTATCTATACTATCGAGCTCAAATTAAGTAACTATAATATATTAAAGTTAGTTAATTATATAAATGAAATATTAGATACACTGATTTAATTCATTTTATATCTTGTTCAATAATTTAATTCATACGACTGGCGTGTAAAGCCAGACATTATTATAAAGGGAATTTCTTAATTTTCGAGTTTACATGCCAGTCGTACGGTAAAGCTTTAAAATATTGTAAACCGAAATCGTAAGATTTGTCCGACAATATCGATCTCATGTAAACTCATGCTCTTTTAGTCTTGGCCCCTATCTCACCGCGTTTTCCTAAGGGGTGGTACATCGGTTTGGATCAAACTATAGTACGAGTTATTTTTAATTTAGGGGCGCCGATGAGATGCTTGCCTACGGCGCTCTGAACGTTTAATCCGCCTCTGTATATATATATATATATATATATATATATATATATATATATATATATATATATATATATATATATAATATATAATATATATATATATATATATATATATATATATATATATATATATATATATATATATATATATATATATACCTGAAAATCAATTTGTTCGTTTACAAGGGAAAATTGACTATTATGAGCGGAACTTATTTCGAGAATTTCAAGAAGGTCAAGTCGCTTTCTTTTGTTACCTGAATGTAACAATTCGGTTTCGTTGAAATCCAGGAAATGATTAAATTTTATACAATGTTCGGAGAAGCCAGTCGTATTTTTATTTTGCAAAATTGACTTTTTATGTTCTTCAACACGAATGTTCATATTCCTTCCTGTTTGTCCAATATAGAAAGCAGGACATTCGTCGCAAAATATTTTGTAAACACCACTGTTTTCTCCAATGTTAGATTTCTCTTTATTATTGACCAAGAATGACTTCAATTTTCTTTTATTTGTACAAATTGTTTTAACGTTATTTTTCGATAGTCTGTTACAAATTTTGCTACTCAAATTCGGCACATAATTTATTGGGAAGTATTTTTGTTCTTCATTAATAGTTTGCGTGGGGTATTTCGAATGCAACATATACTTTATTCGTTTTTTCCCAATGATTTAATTGTATTAACATCGGTTTGAAAATTTGTTTCCGATAATGGAATAGTGAACAACCTATGTATGAACGAATGAAAAGCACTGAGTTTTATTTTAATGTGTTGGTTACTGTCGCTGATGAGAACTAAAGTATCTGTGAAGGTTGGTTTTCTATAAATGTTGAAAGTAAGAGAATTCAAATTCCTAGCAATCTGAACGTCTAAGAAATTCAAGGTACCGTTTTCGTTTTCTACTTCTTTTGTAAATTGAATCGAGTTTTTTTTTTATCTCAAGGGACCTACAGTTTAACGCCGGTTCCGAACGGCCAATGGGCTTGTAAACGATGTACATTACCCAACAATTTATCTTATATATAGAACCACTAAATTCTAGACATACACAACACCCAAGAGCAAGGTGGGACTCGAACCCACAACCTCGGTTTACAAGCGGTACGCCTTACCGCTGGTCTACCGAGGCCTCCCTTGAATCGAGTTGTAGAAAGTATTTATATATTTGAGGATATTATCTAACTGCTTATCTGTACCGATCCAAATACAAAAAATATCATCTACATAACGCCTCCATAATGAAACGTTAGTAATTAAATTATTATCAGAATTGAAAATTTTTTCTTCTGAGTTATTCATGAAAATTTCACTCAACAAAGGCGATAACGGTGATCCCATGGGCAATCCGTCTTCTTGTTTCTATATTATATTATTAAATTTGAAATAACTCTGTTTCAAACATAAGTTTAAGGCAGACATTGTTTCGTTGACTGCTTGAGTTGTTAAATTTGGGTTCGTCTCTAGATATCGCTTAACAATATTTTTAACTTCTTGAGTTGGCGTGGCAGGAAATAAGTTGATAACGTCAAATGAAATTATTTTAGCATCTAAAGGAATTTTGATATTCTTGAGATGAGTAACTAACTGAATAGAATTTTTTATGCTATACTGCGGATTGAATTGAATTAAGGTGGGTAATTTCTTATTCAAATACTGACATAATTTATACGCAGGAGCGTTAATATAAGATACTATTGGACGCATCGGACAATCAATTTTATGTATTTTTGGTAAAGTATATAAAACCGGGGTGCGTGGGTTCATGGAAGTTCTTAACTTCCATGAACCCATTGATATCTATCTAAAAATTTTCAATTCTGATAATAATTTAATTACTAACGTTTCATTATGGAGGCGTTATGTAGATGATATTTTTTGTATTTGGACCGGTACAGATAAGCAGTTAGATAATTTCCTCAAATATATAAATACTTCCTACAACTCGATTCAATTTACAAAAGAAGTAGAAAACGAAAACGGTACCTTGAATTTCTTAGACGTTCAGATTGCTAGGAATTTGAATTCTCTTACTTTCAACATTTATAGAAAACCAACTTTCACAGATACTTTAATTCTCATCAGCGACAGTAACCAACACATTAAAATAAAACTCAGTGCTTTTCATTCGTTCATAAATAGGTTGTTCACTATTCCATTATCGGAAACAAATTTTCAAACCGAATTTAATACAATTAAATCATTGGGAAAAAACGAATAAATTATATGTTGCATTCGGTATACCCAGGGCCGGATTTAGGCATGGGCCACATGGGCCCGGGCCCAGGGCGGCAAATGTTTAGGGGCGGCAAATTGTGAAGGCCAGTTCAATCAAGAGCGTTGTTACTCAGATTTATACACTAATCACGCAACGGACATTGAAGCTCTTTTTTTGTTGTTGTTTAATGTCATCATTTGAAAGGTCTGTGCAAAGAGAAGACATCTAGTACAGAAGAAATGTCGCTATCACAATTCAATAGATATATTTTGTCAAAAGATCTCTAGGACTTGTATCCAATTTTAAGTAAGGGTTGCTCTTAAGATGTTTTTTGTGTACACCAGCCAGCAACTGTGCAGCAGAACGTTTATTTTCTACTCTCTCACGAGTACATAATTATTTAAGATCAACTGTTGGCCAGAAAAGGTTAGTTAACTCCGCTGTTTTAGCATAGAAAAAGACTTGACGTGTAAGCTTGACTGATGTCATTGATACTTTCGCTAATATTAAAGCTAGGTGTAAAAATCTGAAAACTTGAGTTTAAAGTTTTCGAAAAGTTTCACTATGAATTGAATGTTTTAGCTCTCAAGAAACAGTGTTATCATTGAATCGTTTTTGATTGTTCAATCCATATTTTTCCGTTAATTATGATAACAGTAATTGTACTATGTTAAGTTCAACAGTTAAAACGATATATTGAGGTTTAAACGGAAATCATAGATTCTCTGCAAATATTCCACATAGTGGAATTATTATATAGCTAATTACTACAAAGTAGTAATTACCATTATTCCTAGATCATAGTTAGTGAGGTTATATAAAGCTATGACATTATTAAGATGTTATTCAAATTAATTTTAAAGATATCAATGTTCAAATAGTTTTATTTTTGGTCTGGAAAATTGTCGCGTTTGGGGGCGGGGGCGGTGAAATGCTTTGGGCCCATGGGCGGCAAATTCGTAAATCCAGCTCTAGATATACCCCACGCAAACTCTTAATGAAGAACAAAAATACTTCCCAATAAATTATGTGCCGAATTTGAGTAGCAAAATTTGTAACAGACTATCGAAAAATAACGTTAAAACAATTTGTACAAGTAAAAGAAAATTGAAGTAATTCTTATTCAATAATAAAGAGAAATCTTACATCGGAGAAAACAGTGGTGTTTACAAAATATTTTGCGATGAATGTCCTGCTTTCTATATTGGACAAACAGGAAGGAATATAAACATTCGTGTCGAAGAACATAAAAAGTCAATTTTGCAAAATAAAAATACGACTGGCTTCTCCGAACATTGTATAAAATTTAATCATTTCCTGGATTTCAACAAAACCCAATGGTTACATTCAGGTAACAAAGGAAAGCGACTTGACCTTCTTGAAATTCTCGAAATAAGTTCCGCCCATAATAGTCAATTTCCCCTTGTAAACGACCAAATTGATTTCAGGTATCACCTTTGCTTTTGTCTGTTTTATAAAATAAGATGTAATACTCTCCTGTAGTCAGTCTTGATAATGACTTCATAACTCGAAACATGTCGACTATTCGTTACTGCTGAATACAGTATCAAAATATTTTTTATAGTGAAACATAAGCCAAGTGTGTTTTATTTTAAAGTTTATACTCTATTCTTTATGATGTTTCACCAAGTGATGTGCTTCTCGCACATCACTCAATATATATATATTATATATATATATATATATATATATATATATATATATATATATATATATATATATATATATATATATATATATATATATATATATATATTTATATATCTAATATATAAAATTCTCGTGTCTCGTGAACTCCTCCGAAATGGCTTGACCGATTCTCATGAAATATTATGTGCATATCGGGTAGGTCTGAGAATCGGCTAACATCTATTTTTCAACCCCATAAATGTTGAGGGTGATCCACCCCTCAGTTTTATATTTTCATTTTTCAGACGAAATTTTATGTTCTATTTTTTTATGATACAGCTTTCAAAAATACATACAACCCTAAATTTTCATTTTTTTACGATCAACCCCTATTTTTTATTTGTTAAATTAGGTCTGAGAATCGGACAAAATCTACCTTTTATCTCCCTGAATGTTGCAGGTCGACCGAGGGGTGGTCCATCCCTTAATTTTTTTTTTTCAGACAAAATTTTCTGTTCTATTTTTTTTATGATACAGCATTCAAAAATACATACAACCCTAAATTTTCACCCATATACGATCAACCCCTATTTTTGATTTGTTAAACTCCTCCAAAATGGCTAGACCGATTCTCATGAAATTTTGTGTGCATAACGGTTAGGTCTGAGAATCGGACAACATCTATTTTTCTGTTCTATTTCTTTTATGATACAGCATTCAAAAATACATACAAGACTGAATTTTCATCCCTCTACGATCAACTCCTATTTTTTATTTGTTAATTATAAACTTCAATTTTTCTGGCAAGATTTTTATTTTTATTTTGTCATGACTTATAATGAAAAAATTTATATTACTCTCAATTTTTTACCCTTCTACGATCAACCCCTATGTTTCCATCGCAATTTTCATTTTTTTTATTTTATCCACAGATCCGCAATAGGGTTGCAAGATGGCAATCGAAAATAACGTCGGTCTGAGAATAGGTCGTAATATATTTTTACCCCTATAATAATATAAGAAAGTGATTAGGGAGGTTCACCACAAACATTTTTGAAAATTTTTTGGACAAAATTTTTTATTTTCATTTTTTTATGATGTTGCATTAAAAAATACATATAACTCTAAATTTTCACCTTTCTATCAACAACATATATTTTTTCATAGCCATTTTCATAATTTAAGCAACGTTTGCCGGGTCAGATAGATTGATAGATAGAAAGATAGAGTACTATCTAGATAGATAGATAGTTAGATAGGCAGATATACATCGGCAGATAGATGAATAGATAGAAAGATAGATGGATAAAAAATAATTTATATATATATATATAATATATATATATATATATATATATATATATATATATATATATAAAAATAAAAAATATATATATATATATATATATATATATATATATATATATATATATATATATATATATATATATATATAAGTAACAATTTACACATTTATTATAAGAAATAACGCATGACGCACGTTTCGGTGGAACTTCACCTTCTTCAGATGCTAATGATCATTAGCATCTGAAGAAGGTGAAGTTCCACCGAAACGTGCGTCATGCGTTATTTCTTATAATAAATGTGTAAATTGTTATTTTTAACCCAATTTACACATTTATTATAAGAAATAACGCATGTTATGATCATTAGCATCTGAAGAAGGTGAAGTTCCACCGAAACGTGCGTCATGCGTTATTTCTTATAATAAATGTGTAAATTGGGTTAAAAATAACAATTTACACATTTATTATAAGAAATAACGCATGACGCACGTTTCGGTGGAACTTCACCTTCTTCAGATGCTAATGATCATTAGCATCTGAAGAAGGTGAAGTTCCATCGAAACGTGAGTCATGCGTTATTTCTTATAATAAATGTGTAAATTGTTATTTTTAACCATTGTTTTAATATGTTTATTAATTTACACCAAGTATCGGCCCAAGATCAACAAAGAAGCAAACAAAAGAGGAAAAGATCAAAGCAGTTAACGATAAAGAAAAAGAGGGAGTATCTACAGATAGACAATTATTTGGAGAATTGAGGAAGATTATCAGAACAAAGTAGTGAGAAACCTATGCCAGATTATAAAAAGAGGATGAAAAGGAACTAGAAGCTGTATATTTTTGAAGTAAAGATAGATAAATCCTGGGGAGAGAAGAAGAGATGAGTGCAGCATTTCGACGAATTATTGAACTCGCAAGAACAAATAAGGGACGACAATAGTACGGATTAACAGTGAGGAAGAAGAAAAAGCACTGGAAAATGAAGTGACCGGCCAGATGAAATTTATCATGAAATTTGCGGGGATGAAATGTAGGATAGACTGCAAGAGTTGACGAAAAAAGTATGCAAAGAAGAAAGAATACCCGATGAAAGGAGAGAAGGAATATTGATACCAATACCTATATAAAAAAAGTGATGAAACAAAATGTGATAACTACAGAGGCAAAGCCTTATCTAACTTTGCGTATAAAATATTATCAACTCATTCAAAGAATAAATTAGGCCGGGAGAAGGAAATAGTAACGGGGGAGTACCTAAATGAACTCACAAAAGGATGTCCCGTAAATGACCATATATTTACCCTACGCGAATTGCAGGAAAAATATTCAGAATTCAACAAGGATGCACACTTCCTTTTCATCGACTTTAGATAAGCATATGACAGAGTAAAACGTCGAAAACTATATTTTATATCTTAAGAATGGCAAGAGCAACGTTTACGTTCACTGAAAACAGAGTAAGAGTGAAGAGGGAAGTGTCTTTCATTTAATATCTAGATAGCAAGGGTATTCAAGATTGCTAGTACGGTTCGTGGGGTAGGCGCTTAAGTGATGTAACTTTTTCGCAATGTTATTTCTTGGGCTTGAATAAGTTAATATTATAGTAGATTTATCAATAATTTTCCCAGTTTTATCCCAAATCAGTCAGTGTGCGATGTTGTAGTGGCTGATAGGATTCCCTCCTGTCAGGGCCGTAGCCAGCAGTGCTTTCTAGAGGGGGCTAAACAAATTCTTGAGGGGGCTTGTTTTTTACATAGTAGGTACTAAAATAAATATACGTGAGAAAAAATAAAGGAATATACAGCTTTTTCCGTCTTTTTACCTAGAAAAGTATACTGAAAAACGAATATTAATTAAAAAACATTTTGGTAAAATGAAAAAATTTGTTCTAATAAAAAAAGAGGGGGCTTAAATAATTCCAGAGGGACTCAGCCAGAAGGGGCTCAGCCCCCTCTGGCGCCCCCTGATTACGGCCCTACCTTAGATTGTTTTTTCCTGACGCTGTGGCGCCTTTCGGCTCTATCTGAACATCAAATTCATTATTAAACAATGACTCAGAGCATCTCCTGAAAGAGAGACTTCAAAAATGTGTTGTAAGTAAGTGATACGTTTATATTGAAGAAGTTTTTGTCATTTAATCAACATTTTATAGTTGTCGATTGAGCGCATGGAGTTTATCACTGGTTGACATCGCTGCAGTATAGCACAGGGAGTTGCAACTGAATTAAAAATTACACAATCAATTTATTTTAAGTTTGAAGTTAAATATATAGTTAGTTTTCCGAATGTTATATGTTTTGTATAACACTAAGTATTAATAGAATCACGGACGGTGGCGTCATTAGATAAAACTGAATACTGAAATCATGGTAAAATTTCCACGACCCACGATTCTTTCAGAAATGTAGGGAGAAAAATATAAAATTACATCGTGGTCCGCACAAATTTGAGCGAAGTTCGGATGCGGCCCACGGTCTGCCATTTGGTGATCACTAGGTAATCGTGCTTCTAGGTCAGGGATTGGGAAATGGCGGCCAGCGGGCCAAATCCGGCCCGCGACATGACTTGATCTTGCCCGCGATCACTACAGCTATCTAATTCAACACGGTCGTCGAAAAGAAAAATTGGTATTTGAAACGCTGTGCCTCCTTTATAATGTGAAAAACATTACCAATGCTTACATAAGTCTAGATGTAGGCATGGCAAAATGTCGAGACTACCAGATGACAAATATTTTCTTCGCCATTTGCAATGAATTGCAAGGAGATTGAAGACGACTACCAACTTGAAATAATTGAACTACAATGCAACGATACGCTAAAGCAGCTGTTTAACAATTTATCAAAGCTTGATTTCTGAAAAAGTTTACCGAAATGTGAATTCCCCTATTTGATTTTTCGATGTTAGTATCTTCATACATCTGTGAGCAGGTGATTTCAACAATGAATCTCCGTAAAAGCATATTGAGGAATAAGTAACCGACGAGTATCTTGAGAGCGTTTTACGAATTACTTCTACAAACTTGGAGTAAAATTTCAACGAGATAATTAAAGAACAGTCAAAATTTCATTTGGCATACGTACCCTGTACGTTCAAACAATAAATTTAAAAAATCTATTTAGCCTGCCTGAATATTTTAATTGCTTTATATGGCCCTTCCCTAAACTTATTTCCCCATTCCTGGCCTACGCAATAAAATAAACATGGAGCTCAGTAAATTGTGTTTTATTGGTCTATAGTTTTGCACGACGAATATAAAATTTAACTGATTGAACCGGAATCATAAGTATTTCGTAATATATGTTTACTCTACTTCTGTTATCAGAGATAATTGAATCTTCCGTTTAGATTAGTAACCGCTTTTCGGCATAAATAACTTTTATAGCCATCTTCTGTAGTATATTTACATTATGTAAATGGAAATTGTTTATTACTCCCTATATATAGCTCTCATATGAAAGCTCTGGTTTTATCATGAAATGATAAACAATGATTAGCTTATAATGCCATGCATTTCGATACATATTTCAGTTCCGCAATGTGTCACTGCATTACTTCACCAACTTGTCTAACAGCTGGTAGGTAGGTACATTCTAACACAAATGATGATTCATTGTAATTCTACATATCTGACAGTTTCAATTTCTATGATTTCTCAATTTGAAGTAATAATAAGGTTTTTTTGACTAGGCGGATAATTTGTTTTTTGTGATTTGGTATAATTTTATTTATCGATTTTTTTTTTAACTCGAGGGACCTACAGTTTAACGCCGGTTCCAACCGAAAATGGGCTTGTAAACAATGTACATTACCCAACACTCAATCTCATAACTAGAACCACTAAATTCAGGACATACACAACGCCCAAGAGCAAGGTGGGACTCGAACATCCTCGGTCAACAAACGGTACAAGGCGGTACTCGCTCACCGCTGGTCTACCGAGGCCCCATTTATCGATTGAATACACAATTAATATACTATTGATTTTTCAAGCAACAAGAAAAATAATCTCTAAAAATTTGTATTACATTGGCCTCTGCAGTTAGGGAAGAAACTGCACAAATAGGAAATAACACACTCAGAAAACTTATATGATAAAATTAATAAGAAGAAAGTCTTATTTCTCTGAATATTTATTATGTATACAAATTTTGAAGCATATTTTTATAAGAGTTCACGAAGCATCGAAATATCCACATCTACCCTAGACGGTAATTGTTAGAAATGTTAATTTGTTTATCACAATCGATGGAAATTGATAGACAGACTGTTTCGCCCTTATTGGGGCTCATCAGTATCATCCATCCACCGATGTGTCATATTTATATGCCATGGAGTTACTAGAAGAAAAATGTATGACCGTTTGAAATGTTAGTTTGGTTATCACTTTCGGTGGATGGATGATACTGATGAGCCCCAATAAGGGCGAAACAGTCTATCTATCAATTTCCATCGATTGTGATAAACAAATTAACATTTCTAACAATTACCGTCTAGGGTAGATGTGGATATTTCGATGCTTCGTGAACTCTTATAACCAGCTCCGCTAGGAGGTTTGTTTGATTAGTTTCAAATAAATGTCCTAATTCACTTAATTTTATAACCACGGGCGTGTTTTCCGTTTAACACGAATAATTCTTTCGGCATCTGAAAGCGCCAATAATAAGCGTGCTTTTAAATCCTCCCTTAATCACGCTTAATTATTGGCGCTTTTAGACGCCGACTACAGAAAGTAGGCAACTTGCTTTCTTTGTGTGCATACCCGATTCGATAACTGGTGGAGCGAGCAATGTAAGACAATTAGACCTATTTTATATAGATGGGAACTTGAACAGAATGATAATAATAATAATTATAATACTCTTTTTCCTTCAAAATTTTACAAGGTTAGTAATAAGTTATACAAAATCTGAATAATAATGAAGGTAAATATTGTACAATAGGTACGAAACACACAATACATACATAACAGATCACAAATTTGTTGGCAACATGGCTAGTTATTCAAAAACTCGTCAACACTGTAACAACTTTTTTCGAGGAATATATTTTTTGATAATAGAACGAGCTCATTAGGAGACCCCACTAGAGTGGAGGCCTCACTATAATAAAAAAAAAAAAAAAACTTTTCTGATTGAATAATGTCCATAGACCTGTCATTGTTAGGCACTTTGTGGTATAATTTGGTACTCAGAAACTCGAATGAATTTTGACTTTTTGTGAGCCTTAATTTAGGCAAAACAAAGTTGTTCTTGTTTCTGGTAAAGTGGCCGTGTCTATTTAAAAATCTGGGACGGTCATTCTTTTTTTCATGAAAATAACACAGGCATGCAAGAATATAGCAACTTGGCATGTTAAGTATGCCATGCTTTTTGAAAAGCTCTGTGAAGCTCCAGATAATACTCTCAGAGCTCTTTTTTGTTGTAAGAAAACTCTGTATGCATCGGTTGATCCCCCCACAAAATAATCCCATAAGTTGCTACACTGTGGAAATGTGCGTAGATTTGCTGCGGAGTCTCCGACAATTGACTTTATTCTTCCAATTATGCAGCAGGCGGAGTATAACCTTTTACATAATTTGTCCAAATGATCTTTCCAAGTGAGTGGGCAATCCAGACAAAAGCCCAGAAGGGATAGTTTATCGGGATCACAAGGGAGCCTCGAGGTAAACATGAGTTCCTGGGTCTCACTTATGTTCATTACCAGTTCATTTGCTTCCATCCATAATTTTGCGTCTGTTTTTGCAGTTTTTGACTTAATCGTATCTGAAGTTCTAGTTTCTTGTTTGCTCTATTTATAAGCATTGTGTCGTCAGCAAAGACCTTTAAATCATCAAACCAACATTGTCGAATAGATCGTTTGAATATAGAATAAATAGAATTGTCCCAAGAATTGAGCCTTGTGGAACACCTCGGGTAACTCTCATTCGACTTGCTCTATGTCCATACCATTCCACAAATTGGTAAATATCATGATGATACGATGTCAAGACTTCTAGGATTGGCCCCTCATGGCGTTATATTGATGCTTCTGTAATAGCTTTGAATGTCTCACACAGTTGAATGCCTTGCTCAAGTCAAGGCATGTAACCACAACTTCATCCATCTCCTCGAAGGCTCCTGTAATAAATTCCTAAACTTCAATCATTGCAGTTTTTGCTGATCTTTTCTCCCTGAATCCATATGTTGGTTTTCGTTTAATATTGATTTTACGATTCAAAGATTTTTGATATCGTTCGAAGGATCGAAATCAGTATATAATTTACACACTGATTTACATCATGCTATTTGTAAATCGGTATTACTCTGGCAACCTTAAGTTGATCTGGGAAATATCCCTGACTAAAACAAACATTTATCAAATAGCAAAGTGGTTCTGCTAGGTGACAAATTACCTGTTCCATTAGAAAAACCGTCATTTTCAAAACAATATTCATGATTTCTTGAGGTGTTGTTTCGAAAAGCCCAATAGAGCCCTCCTCTACGAAGTGCTTATTGTTTAATAAATCTTCACTTGTAGATATGTTATTTTTTGAGGAGACGAGCTTTTCCCCAATACTTGTGAAGTATTCATTCATCTCTGCTGCAGTTAAAATGCTGTCAGGTTTCCTTATTTAAGTTTGGTTTTGGAGTTAATAACTTGCCAAATAGCCTTACTCTTATTTTTGGCATATTCAATGACTCTAGCATCTTCTGATTTAATTTGGATTTCTATTTTTGAATTTTTTAAATTTATGTTCTAACCACGGACACTTTAGTGTATAAGATAGTAGTGGACAACACAAATCTTTTATTCCACATAAAATTCAGAATAGTTCAATACAATTTAAAAGTAATTCTTGACTTTTTATTACTGTCAAACTAACTACTTTCAGAAACTACTAGTTCAATTAATTTTTATTTTGAAAATTCAGTACTTCCTCCCAAAATCAGCGTATAAACTTTCATTTCATTTGGCAATTTGACCAAACTCCAGGTGTTATTTTCGGCTAGTGAGTTCATCTCTTCAAGCATTGCTTATTTTCACTGCTCTACCTACTTCTGAAGATTGCATCGCTTTACTATAGCTATCAGGTGCATCAAACTCAGCTAAAAGCAAATAATCCTTGAGATATGAAGGAAGTTGTACGTTGCGTCTACTACTAACTAACTGATTCTCATTTTCTTCCGAAGGTTCTGGATCAGGATCAACATTAATATCACTCAGAGATTTTACATCAATTGAATTAGATTCATTTGTTTCGAAATCTTGCGAATCAACTGAATTCAATTCGATTTCTAACTGAACTTTCTTTTCCACGAGATCTTCGGACAATTATTACTTTGTTATCGTTAGGCAATCACACCCTTTAACTGTCTTTCTCTCACAGTATCCTACTAAATGACCCTTAACACTTTTCTTTTCCCATTTTTGCCTACGCTGTTTAGGAACATGCACATAACAATCAGTTCCAAAAATACGGAGATGATCTATTTTTGAACTCGTACCTTTCCACAGCTCAATCGGGGTTTTGGTCTCCACAATTATTGCACCTGTTCGATTCAGAACATGAAAAGCTGTATTGACACCTTCAGCCCACAGATTGGCATATTCTTCGTGTGGATCATAGTCCTGGCGCTCTCAACCAGAATTCTATTCTCTCTCCGCTGAGCCATTTTGTTGAGGACAATATGGCATAGTGATTCGAAAATTTATAACATATATCTGGAGAACTGTTTTGTCAAACTCTTTTCCACCGTCGCTCTTAAATTTCACGATTTTATTGCCAGCTACTTCAGTTTCCTTAATGAATGTATGCAAATTTAGTACTACTTCCGACTTTGTTTTCATGAAGAAAACTAGACGGAATTTCGAAAAATCGTCTCTGTAACAAACAAAGTATCTAGCACCACCTAAAGAATTTTCTTGCATGGGTCCACAAATATCAGCATGTATTAATTCACCGGCTCTCGAAGGTCGATTCTTTCGAGATTTAAATGACTCCCTATGTTGTTTTCCGAATACACAACCTTCACAGAAATTATCGTCGTTCTCCGGGACCATATCTATATTATGACGTTTCAAAATTTCTCTGACATGCTTTTTATTCTGATGACACATTCTTTCATGCCACAATTGAATACTTCCTGCAATACATAGTTCGGCGGAAGTTTCAGGAATGCAAACGTTCATATCCAGCATATAGAGACCTCTTGATGTTCGCTTTCCTTTCAAATTCGTGACACCATTTTTAATAAAAGAACAAGAATTGTTATCAGCTTCAAATTCGAAGCCTTTTGCAAGAGTTTGTTCAACAAAAAACAAGTTTTTGTTTTCTTCAGAAACGTACCACTCGTTCTCAAGATGATTTTTGAACCATTTGTCTTGAATCCTCATTTCAACATTGATTAATCCTTGACTGTGCGCCAAAATGACTGATCCATTTCCAACT
Organism: Cynegetis impunctata; assembly: GCA_030704885.1. Classification (NCBI taxonomy): domain Eukaryota; kingdom Metazoa; phylum Arthropoda; class Insecta; order Coleoptera; family Coccinellidae; genus Cynegetis; species Cynegetis impunctata. The sequence goes on along the minus strand of JARQZK010004363.1, from coordinate 591,749 downwards.
TCGATTTCTTTTAGAGAAGAGAATGATTCATACTTAACAAAGTACATTTTTTTATTTCTCATTGAACAACATTCGACTTCATGACATTTGAAATACTTTCTGATGGGTTAAGGTCTAACCTCCATATCAACTTTATCAAAATTTCTCCTTTTCCAGGATGATATTGCAATGAATGCACTCGATTCCTTTCCCGACGATTTAGTAGGTAATCGCATTTCAATCAGACGCAAACGTTCGGTGAGTTTATTGATAGTCCTTTCTGTTATTTGTTGGGGTTTGATTTAATAATCTAACAACTATAATATACTTAATTTATTCTTCTATATTCACAATATTTTTACAAGTCAGTAACATGCTTCTACATCCATTTTTATTACATAAACATAGAACAACTTAACCTATATCCTGACATGGATAAAACCATAGAACATTTTCTTGATTTTTAGCGGATTCTTAACACCCTCCCTCGCTAAAATCTTTCAAACCTAATAACATTCTTAACCTACTAAAGTAATTAAGACTATAACAAATATCCGGTCTTGAACCTAACATTAAGTACATTAAACAACCAACCAATTCTCTAAAAGGTTTATTAGTACAGGCCTGATTATTTGCAAAATCTAATTTTAGTTTTGGGTCTATTGGAATATCTGACATTTTACAGTTATTCATTTCAAAGCGCTTCAATAAACAGTGTATATATTTCTGTTGACAAATCTTTAGTATACCCAAATCCTGATTTCGTCAAAATCCGGTCCTGATAAAATTATATCGTCAACGTAGATTAGCAAGTATATGTTTTGACTTGAAAGAATATACAAACAGAAATCGTTTTCTGATCTTACAAAGTTAAGCCCCAATAAAAATTTATTAATTTCGTCATTCCAGCACTTTGAAGATTGTTTTAACCCATACAACGACTTTTCCAATTTTAAAACGTTTATATTTTCACATTTTACACCCTCTGGTGGATAAATATATACCTCATCATCTAAAACCGCATTCAAGAAAGCAGATTTTACGTCAAGTTGTTCAAAATAAAATTTTAGTTGATTTCCTATCACCAAAAGAGCGCGAATTGTGACCATTTTAGCCACTGGTGAATAAATATCTTCAAAACTTTTATTTTTCTCCTGAGCAAATCCCCTTACAACTAATCTCGCTTTGTATTTATCTTCCTCTTTTTCTTCTAACCCTTTATAAGAAAAAACCCATTTTGTATCTAATATTTTAATATTGTTTGGCTTTTGCGCCTCTTTCCATGTTTTATTATCCCTAATCTAATTTAATTCCCTGTCCATTGCATTTAACCATAAATGTTTATCATCCCTACTTTCTAGGCTCTCAGAAGAATTTGGAACATTTCCTATAAAATTTAAAGCGTTAAATGCCATATACATCTCATATTCATTAAATTTCTGAGGAACTTTCACTTGTCTTTTTCCTAAGCTTTGACTCTTGACCTCTAATAATTCTTCTACATTCTCACCCTCTTCATTTTCCGAACTAGAACCCTCTTTATCAATTTTGTTTTTATTTATTTTCTTTTCTATCTCATTCTCCTCATTTATTTGAATTAACTTTGGCTTAAAATGAAAATTACTCTCATCAAATTTCACATCTCTCGACATTATTAATTTATCTCCCTCAATATCCCACAATCTGTAGCCTGTTTGGCCATACCCCAACATTATACATCTTTTTGTTTTTGAGTCAAACTTTGCCCTGAATTGTTTTGGAATGTGACTGTATGCCATACTACCAAAAATTCTGAGATTACTTATATTTGGTTTTTTATTATACCAAATTTCTGCAGGAGTAATATTCCCTATGCTTGCACTTGGTGCCCTATTCATCAAATAATTGGCTGTCAAAATAGCCTCTCCCCAAAATGTCTTAGGTACCCCTGAATCATCTATCATTGCTCTAGCCCTCTCAACTAAACTTCGATTCATCCTCTCTGCTTTTCCATTTTGTTGTGGATTATATGGTACAGTATAGTCTAAAATGATACCCTTATTTTTACAAAACTCTACTAGATCCTTTGAAATATATTCTCCTCCACCATCACATCTAAATTTAAATATTTTTGCATTAAACATTGAATTCACCATTTTTACATATTCATGTAATTTTCCGAATACCTCACCTTATTTTTAAGCAATTAAACCACATTAAAACTGGAAAAATCATCAACAAATGTTACAAAATATTTGTAACCATCATAGGTTTCTGGAGTCATTGGACCACATTTTTTTGATCCATCCATTTTTATTACATTAACATAGAACAACTTAACCTATATCCTGACATGGATAAAACCATAGAACATTTTCTTGATTTTTAGTGGATTCTCAACACTTTCATCAACAGGAACTGATTCCCGTACACTTTTGAATTAAAAGTACTCTTTCGGAAAAGTAGACATGATCCTATTAATGAGCAACAGATCTGACAGTTCCGTATGAACTAGTCTCTTCAATTCATCATTTAGTTGGTGAAAATTTCTTTGAAGATGAGCGTTATATGTTGCTATATCTTCCCGGGAATCATATTGACTACTGAAAAATTGCTCCATGAGTCTATCAACACGTTGTCCTGAACTTTGTCATAAAATGATATAAGTTTTTCCCATGTAGTATATGCGTTATCACATGTTGCTGTCAACTCCACGTTCACATCGTTCATACTTCCAACGAGTATCAAATGAGCAAGGGCATCAATTTTCTTGAACTTCTTTATCTCAGTATCATGACGAGCTTGGACTTCTGCAGACGCAGTTTCACATGGCTTTTCAGGCATCTTGCTTTCACCTATCACAATATCGAAAATCTCATGATGACGTAAAAACAACTCAATTTGTCTTCGTCACTTCGTCCAATTCGAAGCTCCTTCCAGTTTTTCAATCTGCGGTTTGTATTCCATTTCGAAAATTCTTTATACGTTAAAAATAAACTATTCAACAAGGCTCTTCACTCCGTTCAGTTATATTTCTCAGTACTCAGCAATGTCTGGGCCGGGGCCCATAACCTGTTAAACACAAACCTTTTATTCCATATAAAATTCAGAATAGTTCAATACAATTAAAAAGTGATTCTTGATTTTTTATTACTGTCAAACTAACTACTTTCAGAAACTACTAGTTTTCAATTAATTTTTACGTTATTTTGAAAATTCAACAAATCTAGTATTTTTTTAAAAATTCTATAGAGATTGAAAGAGTCGATGTCTTTTTTCACCCTTGCTATTGTATATGCTGTTTCAACTTGATTTTGCAATTTCTTTATAGCCGGTTCTTCAAGCAAACTATTCTCATTCTTCTTATTAACTGTCTGATTTCTAACTCTTTTCTCCAGCAAAAATCTCGAGCAACTTGTTGTAGGAATACCTAGTCATAGGATTTTCTGGCAGTCATTTCCCCAATAAAAATAAAATTTGTAGTTCTCACGGCGTCAATGAATAGTTGAGTAATATTTTTGTTTATGTGCCTTGTCAATTTAAAAACAAATTTATTTGATGCATTTTTCGGATTTGAGTGTAAATTAAAAACTTGGACAAAGTGGTCCGACAAATGAATATTGTTCGTTGAATGTTGGGAACTATTTGTATCAGTAGTTGTGAAGATATTGTCCACACATCTGCTTGAGGTAGCTGTTACTCGTGATGGTTCCAGGAAAAGTCTATGAAGCCCATATAGTTCCATAAGTTCTTCGATCCTGAGCTTTTCACTTACGCTATAAGCAATTACCTCAAAATTTGGTTCCAACAATATTAAGCGCCTTGCCGCTATGATAGACCACTTAGGAATTTTTTGGATGCGAATTTTCCAAATCAAACGTTCAGGATTCAGAGAGTGGCCTGCTCGTTCTCCAGACCTTAGATCTTCAGATGTTTACTTTGTGATTACTCTGAATCACTTCTTTATGTTGGACGACTTCCTTGCAAGAGTTGAGACAAAGAATACTCGATGAATCTAATCTGTGGAGACAGGGCCGGCCGAACGCTAGTTTAACGCCCGTGCGAAAGGCAAATTTTCCGCCCCTCCCCTCTCGATTTGATGAAACACATATTTTTAAAATTTTGTAAGTTTTGCAATAACTGTTATGTGGAATCAATTTACAAAGTTAAAATAAAAATACTCAAAGAAAAACTAATACGTTACTATATTCTCTTTCATAATCGTGAATCGTGTGTAAATTAAAATACAAAAGAACAGAAGAAAATTATTTATTAAATATTAAAAAACTAATAATGACACTTAAAGTTATAAACATCCAAAACATTATATTATAAAAATAAACATAATAAAAATATTTTCTCAAAAAAGCATAAAAAGTATATTATTCTACTAAATACAAACTAAATTTACCTAATTAAAATTAACTTTTCTGGCTTTAGTTTGCGAAAAATCCTTAAGAATATTGTCAATGTCAATATTAATATTCATCATTTGATCAAATTCTATGTTGAACATAGTCAGATTAACTAGGTGCTCTTGAGAAATACTTGAACGTAAATAATTTTTAATAGTTTTTAATTTTGAAAAACTTCTTTCACCTGTTGCGACAGTAACAGGAAGAGTTAATAAAATACGCAAAGTTACAACAACATTTGATTGGCGACTAGCGGCGTCTCTCATTGTCAATAAAATAATACCGCCCGTTTGTTCACGCTCGGTAAGGCACAATACATCATAAGCAAATAAACTGATTGATATATTATGCACTTAATTTATACTGGATAATAAATAATTTTACACATTTTCTTGTGCTCTAGTTTATTATTTATATTATATATATATATATATATATATATATATATATATATTTATATATATATATATATATATATATATTTATATATATACATATTAGACATTTTTAGTTCTTGCCAGTTTTTTTATTAACTATCTCTTGATTTGGCGCCCCGTGCGGGCGCACGGGGCGCACGGGCCTTCCGCCGGCCCTGTGTGGAGAAGCCTAGGAAAGGGTAACTCAGGAATTTGTTAATAGGCTAACATATTGTCAGGCAATGAACAGTGAGAATTTGGAACATTTGAAATGATTTAATTTAAATTTCATTACTTTTGCATTAATAATAATGAATAAGATTAATTGCTCACTAAATGTAGAATGCTTTATTTACTCGTTATTACAGACAGACAGTACGAAAGTATCGTATTTCAATAGAAAAAGTTTAGGGCATTTCTGGTTAAAACGAAACAACAGAAAAATAGCACTAGATGTACTTACCTGGGAAGTTTCATAAATATCATTCTTCTTGTTTCAAAGATATTTATTCGGTTCAATACTTTATTCAACCTTTATATTGCATATGAGAGACAATATAAATTTAATATAACATTGAAAAGTTTCACGTATATACTAATATATACATAGTGACAACCGAAAAGAATACCTTCCTTGTATGAATTATGAAAACTTTAAACCTGATATTATGATTCACTTACTGGAAAGTTTTTTAGATGTACCTACTTTATGGTTGACGTATAAATTGTTGAAATGAAACTCGTTTCTACTTAATAAATATCCTTCATGAGGATGAATGGCATTGTCGTTTGATCAGAGAATTTACTGATTCAGATACCTACTCGTAACTTTTACAATACAATAAGATTAATTTGACTTTTCTGTTATTTCTAGAAATCAAAAAAAATCTCTTTCGGCTCGAAGGTGGGACTCCGATCGACAACTTTCGCTACATGTCAAGAATGGGACGAGCGTTTACTGAACTTTCACTAGCCACTGAAGAAGTTCAGTTTCTTCTCAAATCGAAAGAAAAGTTCGATTTGATATTCGTAGAACACTTTTTCAATGAAGCCCAATTTGCATTCGGCCATTACTTTGATGCACCAGTTATCCTCTTGTCTCCCATGCCTAGCTCTATACTGAACAATCACCTCTTCGCTAATCCTGCACCGCCTTCATATGTACATAACCTGTTCGCACCTTTCACCCAATATATGACGTTACCGCAAAGAATTAAGAATTTTTATTACAATATAGCGATGACTTTTTACCAATATTATGACGAGCTTCTCGCTCAGAAGAGAATAATGGAAAAATTTTTCCCAAATGCTCCAGCTTTCGAGAAAATTCTTTACAATTCGAGCATCATGCTTGTTAACTCTCACCCAAGTTTCAGCGATCCTGTTCCTCATATGGCCAACGTAATAGAAATAGGAGGTTACCATGTGCTTCCAGTGAAAAAACTACCAGATGATTTACAGAAATTCCTGGACGAATCCGAGCAAGGAGTCGTCTATTTCTCCATGGGTTCTATTTTGAGGAGTCATGTATTAAATTCAAAAAAGAGGGACAGCATAATCAAAGCGTTTTCAAAATTGAAGCAGAATGTGCTATGGAAATTTGACGTGGATTTGAAAAATTTGCCACCCAATGTTAAAATACTGAAGTGGGTACCACAGAATGATGTTTTGGGTAAGTTTGAAGGTTTATTAAACACTTCACTTTATATCAAAAATTACATTCACATTGATTTGATAATGTAAATACAATTAATCATTTATGACTCATTACTTGAATTATTATTTTTATTATTGTTATTATTATTATTATTATTATTAAACATAAATGAAGGCTGGGGACAGAGTCCGATGTAAGCCTAAAAACTAAAGAAATTTTAAAAAAATAATTGATACAATGCATGCAGAAAGAAACTAAAAACAACTAATATAAGAACAGAAACAATTAACCGAATAAGTAAATGTCTATTTTGTTTTTAAAACTATTCACCGACTCAGAATTCACAACATCGCCGGGCAAGCCGTTCCACGCCTCGAAAACACGGTTCGCCAAAAAATATTGTCTCTGTCTTGTGGCAACTTTCTCCTTTTTTAATTTGAGAGTGTGACCTCTTAACCGCGAATCATTGTTGAAGATAAAAAGTTCCCTCAGATTAGCATAATTAAACTTCGCTATACGGAAAGATATGATGAGGTCCCCACGGAGTCGACGTTGGTCAAAAGCCAGCAGTTGTGCCATCCTCAGTCTTTCGGGATAGGCTGGACGCACTTCACCAAAAGTCAGACGCGTGGCTCGACGCTGAACACTCTCCAACAGGTTCCCATCACGCACCAAAACCGGACACCACACCGGACCTGCGTACTCCAAAATTGGACGAACGTAGGTCTTATAGAGTTTTATGGAACCTGAATACGACAGGTGGGAGAACGTTCTGCGAATGAGGTAGATCAGCGTGTTGGCGCGCTTGCATATGGATATTATGTGTTCGGACCAAGTTAGGTCAGTGTTAACAGTCCACTTTTCTACTAGGTATTGGGTAATGTCAATATTATTTTCGTTATGAGTTGTTTATAAATAAAAATTTTAAGTTCACTATTATCAGTGTTACTTCATGGAAATTTATTTGTTAGAAACTTTTTACCAACATTTTCGCAAACATTGTTTCAAGATTTATATGTCCTACTGCAAGTTACTAAAGTAGGTACCTAGTCTTTTCCAACAAAAAATTGATTTCCTTCCTATGATATTTGCCGTTGCTCATCAATTCCTAGCCAGACTTTTCTCCGATTTATTTAAACGAGAAACTATTGGGAATGAAAAGTTTTTGATTATTCCATTTCAAAAATCAATGAATCGAGTTTTTTTGTCCTTTGATCCATTTTATGATATCATTTCTTGAATTTCATTCTTCTCATAGAAATGTGGCTGAAAATTCAATCAATTATTCATAATGCAACTGTCTGATTGTTGGTTCAAACATCTTTTCTACTTATTGTTATAGCTATTGAGAACGACTGGGAGTGAAAAATTCGATTAGTACCTAATGATAATAATATATATTTATGGCGTAATAGTGATATTTACAAAACATCCTATATTACACAAAACGTAAGAGAGTTCGGCATTGTCGATCTTCCACCCTACCTAAAATACACACACTCGCAGTTATTCAAACCTAGATATTTACATGAAACAATCTCTATGAAAAATCATCGAATGAAAGAACAAAATAAAATGAAAGAGGAAACCAGTAACATCATGGATTTAACATTGAAATCCCTATAGTTTTTTTTTGAATTAACCCAATTGCAACGAAAGAATCTTGATCCACTTTATGTTCGTAATCCCAGCTATGTTGATGGAGTATTCATTCAAAGTTGAAACGCTCACACGCTTCCTAACTTCACTCCATGAAGGCCTTTTACGTTCCAAACCAAATTTCTTACAACTGCATCGAAAGCAACCCAGTCTAATATCCCTTTCAGATTTCTAAAGTACTGCACCGGTGCTGAAGTACCACTCCTGGATAGTTCCACTTTGCAAAAAATTAACTGGCGATCCGTTGGTCCGTTCAGATCTGTCGTGGCGCTGTCTAGAATACCCAAATTTTTCGTAACGCAACATACATAAATCAGCGATTGGGACGTTGTTGTGATGCTAGCTGGTTCATCAATCAGTTGAATCAAATTATAATCATTTAGGATAGATCAAAAGCATGGTGTACTGGGTGTATTAGGATTCAGTAAGTCGATGTTTATATGACCCATAATAATCAAAGATTCATATTCAAGATAGCATCTTCCCAAAATATCAACGAACTCATGCATGAATTGATAGCCTTTATTCGGCTGTTAATCCGAAGAGCAACAGTACGATTATGAAGCCTCATTTGTAGCCAAATTTGTTCACATCTAGTTTCAAAATTAATCGTTTTATAAATAGTAAACTATTCATTACCTCTTATAATATAGTGGGATGCCGCCCCTCTGGATGGGAGACCCATTCGAACAAAGTTATACCCCGAAACTGCCACAAAATCATCAGAAGTAGATGCAGCAAGCCATATTTCAGTAAATCAAATGAATTTACAATTAGGATTTCTGAGAAAGAATTAAAACAAATATTTAGCAATCGTATATTATGTGACCTAATTTCAGTTCCAATGGAGCTGGTTATATGTAATTCCCCGACACGAAATCTACATTCACAATCCAACAGTGAATTATAGAAAATGTTAAGTCACCTCGACTGTTTCGACCTAATTAGATCACTGTTGGATTGTGAATGTACAATTCTCGTCGCAGAATACATATAACCAGCTCCATTGGAAAGTTATTTGATAATTTTTCTAATTATTGAAAATTTTTCCTTGTTTGCTATATTGATATCGCGATAGTAGTCTTTCAGCCTTCTTTTATTCCTCATTATGTTCAAGGCTTGCTCACGAGACTCCAGTATGACTTGCAAAGGTTTCAAATCGTTGTATTTTATTTCAGAGATTATCTGAAAAACATTTTTCACATGTTCATCATCATCGCCTTAGGTAGATTCCTGCTCCATGTTACCTCTCACTAATTTCTTCCATAATGCTTTCAGTCTTATTATAATTTTCACGGATATTCAGATTGGATAATTGGATCTTCAAATTTGTTATTGACGCTTTGATCCCGTACAATTTCTATATTTAAACATTGCCAGCAAAATCCTATAATAATCGAGAAATAATATTTGTTGTCATCTGTGCACTCTATGTAAAATGAATATTTACAAATTAGGCATTCATTTCTGGGCGACTTAACGTTAATTGTTGAGTAACTACACTTTCTTCAAATTTGGGGCATTCTTTCTACTTATGCGAACGTACACAAAAACGTTAATTAAAACTTGTATTTCGAATAACAGCAATTTATCTAAATGTAATATACAAGTTACAGGCTATAAAAAACACCAAGATTATAGGAGGCGATAATTTCTTCGTCAAAACAAACTTGAGTATCATGGAATTGTTTACTATAATAAATTAGGTAGAAATAATGTCATAAACCCGATTATTTGACACTGCGATATTAGATTGAATCAAGCAATGTTTGAAGTTGAAATTCAGTAGTAAGTTTAAATACCTAAATACTGTCAATGACGAATGTTGTAATATTATATGTTTTGTTATTTTTTATAAAAAAATTTCCACTTTTTAAATTAGTTAAAAAAACTGCTGATGTAATTCTATATTTCAAGACCATCATTTATATTAAAATTATACTTTTATGGTGAATGCTGCTGATATTCCTAAGAAATCATTCAGCATCACTTCTTGAGAAATTATTCCTTAGTGCGAATAATTTCTTCAAGCAAGTTTTCTGTCTCTGTGAATTTGTCGAAAAATGAGAACATATCTTCCTTAGTAGGTACTTCAAAATAAATAAAGTTTTTATATACATGTTCACGTGAGAATTTTCTCCTAATTTCAAGAGAATAACATAACCAATTCCTTATACCTATTAAAAACTAACATTGTAGCTACTGTAATTAATCATGCCATCCTTAAAATTCTTGCTATGCTCTGCTAATCCATGTACCTATAAATATTAAATATAAGAGTTCATAACACTGTGCAATATAAAGATGAATTAATTCTTCGATTCAAACTTTACGAAGAAGTTATTTGATTACAATTTCTGTGATGATATATTTTGTGCTCAAATTTTATATCAAAATTCTTCAATTTACAAGGTAATTTACTTACCGACTGAGAACTAATATGAAAAAGGTTAAAAAAACAGCTCAGTGTTAGCACAGAAGAAACGTTACAAAAAATGCATGAGAAATGATATGTAACATCTAAAGGCCATTCATAAATAACCTCGCACGAATTTAATGATTTTTTAATCCCACCCTCAGTCTTGTCACATGTGGTCACATTTTTGTGACTCCTACGCCGTTGGTGTGAACCCACGTATGTTACAGTTGAAGTTAAGAGTTTCAATAGTTTAAGGAGGGTCTTCCTAGCCAGCGTCCAGCGCAACACGCTGGCACTACCTCAAACTTAAAGGTAACAGTAAATGCCTTTGAGGCTCAAAGGCATTTAGTGTTTGTGTTTTCCTACAGAGCGCAATACGTTATGTCAGCGTTGTTCGTCGAGCGTGATAAGGTCCGACTACATTCAGAGGAGTCTATTACACCTGACTGCTTTCCTTCCACTGCAATAGTATATATTTTATGAAATAAAATACGACTAAAAAGTGGGCATAAAAAGGACAAAGTTAGGCAAGACATTGCAGACAAGTTCAGAACTGTCGAATCAGTCCTCTCGCCAGTCCCAAGAATCATCAACCTTTACTTCTTTTCCGAATTATCAAGCAAAACTTTCCAATCAATCCTCTCGCCACTCATCAACCTTAACCTCTCCTCAAAATTCTCAATCAGAACTCTTCAATTATCCCTTCCAGCATGCATTTCGTTTTATTTTTGAAGCGTACCAAATATGTGTCGATGATAATGAAATGGCTTGAATAAAATTACCAATCTAGGTAATGTTAATTTTTTTCAAATGTTATTAATAAAAGTATCATTTTATATAATTATAATCAAGTAAAAAAAAAATGTTAATTTTTTTTAAATCAATGAAACAAGATATTGAAAAAAGGCAAATTTTTCAACAGGACTTCTTGGACCCATGACTCTATTGCAAATGTTAGTATGCAGGTCCTCTTTGATGTCATTCAAGATCCAATTGAATTGCTCAAGGGTAAAGCTGAAATAGCTCTTAAACTTCTTAAAAAGTAAAAGAGCAAATAATGTTAGCTATTTTGGTCCTAGACTGCTGATCGTAACAAAGTTTTCAATTACTACTGAGAAATATAACGTTCTCTAGGAAAACAGAAATGCGCAGCTTGATAAAAAAAACGGTCCTGCCGACGTGAAATTCCCTATTCAGTTCAAGCTGCGTAATAAAAACGCGGCTAGGAAAATCCGCCTTTAGATTCATACATATAACGTCAGGAAGCTTATTACTCATCTCTTTCCCTTTGTCACACAATGTCATAGGGAGCGTTCAAGTATTACTAACGCAGTTTGGGGGTGGGAGGGTCTTGCAAAACGTTACGATGCGTTACATGGGCGGGAGGGGGGTTCGAACAACACGTTACGTAACATTGTTTTCATATTGAAATAAAAAGAGGGAACTTAAATCACTCAAGTTGGGAACCCTTTTCGTTCATGTTTTACGGGTAATCCCTCGATTGTATTGTACGTCAGTTTCTTCCAAGTTGGCAACCCTATCCGTTTATGTTTTATGGAGAATACCTCGACTGTATTCGTAGTCACTTTTTGTTGTTCCCGTTGTCAGTTTTCGTTTAGTTTTTCAAACACGTAATACACAGAAGCACATTGCTGTAGTCAGTGTTGTAGATATACTGTAATGTTCTCAAAAGAGGGAGATTTGCATCATCAGCTGTTTTTGCCCTATAAAAGCTCTCATGCTGACTTGTGTGCCAACTGTGCCAAAAACTGCCAACGAAATTTAAAAAACGGCTAAAGAAAAACTAAAAATGGTATAGCGCCCACGTCCGTGACTCGCAATATTTTTTGTAAATAATTAAATGCGCTTCCGAATCCTGCTGTTCCATCTTGAGGAGTGCTTTGAAATCATTCTTTCCGAAGAATACTTTCCTGCCGCCACCCTGCCGATGCCAAATCCTGTAGACCCCTTATATATATATATATATATATATATATATATATATATATATATATATATATATATATATATATATATATATATATATATATATATATATAAGGTCCAATTTTGCTAATCGCACCCATTTTAATAAGCAGGTTCCCAAAGTGAAAACCTGTTAATAAGCTAAAATCAAATAATGCATGAGAAAAATAATGGTGGATAAAGCTAAAAATGTCTTTAAGGACAGGGCCAAATCTGGAAAACGGCATAATTAAATTTAAGATTAGTAATAAAAGTTTATTTAGGACAAATTTGAGCCCATTTCAATATTTTACATTATGTATGATTATTAAATAACAATAAAATAAACATTATACGCATGTATTGCGAGAGTTTTGTTTATTATTAACGAAAACGCGATTTAAACAATAACATAGGTATTTTAGCGACTTTCAGGTATTTTGCGCAACATATTTGTGACTTTTATGTTAAAATGGTCACTTGGGTGTTACGTAACGTTTACGGAGGGGGAGGGAGGGTTCATGTAAACGTTACGGCGTGTTACATAGGGGGGAGGGAGGGTCAAAAATCTTCAAAAATTGCGTTACGTAATACTTGAACGCCCCCATACTTGGTTAGCTACCTCCCTCCCCCTTTAAGTGTGACGTTATTTATTAATGACCCCTAACCCCGGTGACGGGCAAAATTCTAATGATTATAGAACTCATGTATGAATAAGCCAATAGAATCCGTGAATTTTGCATAAATACTGCGTATTGATAAGTGAATATACCCTTGACGACGTGATATAATCGTTTTGGTGTTTCGCCTCGTGTCAAAATGTGAATGTTTTCATATTGACGGTGTTTTGACGTTTGTCAAAAAAAAAATAATATTTTTTATTCGTTATATAATCGTAACGAATACCACTCGAGCAATCGAGATGAATCGATTATACTGACCTCATTACTAGATGTATTTTCTTAAAACACCACTCGAGCTGCGCTCTCGTGCTGTTTCGCAAAATACGTCTCGTGTCTCGATTTCAAAAAGTTGTTACTTTATCAGAAAAAAGAGAATTCAATTTAACACAACTTGGCGTGAAAAAAACAGGGTGTTCCATTTGACCTAAACAAGTTTTCGCGGTTTGAAGTTGACGAAATGTAACGCGAAAAACGGAACACTTGGTATGATATTATTGAATTAATTTCAGTTGTAGAACGTAGTTCTTCTTGTGTTCTTTTCATGTGACAAGAAACAAATGAGTATCTTTTACAGGAAGAAAGTTATACCGGTTCTTGTAAACCGTTGCACCTGTCAAATTTTCTATGAAATGTCAAATATCTCTGAAACGGCTAGGTTTAGGCATAGGATATTCTTCACATTTTCGACTCAGAACTTTATGCTCTTTTCGAAAACCCTATAATATATAGGGTGTTCCATTTGAAATGAGAAAGTTGGTATCGACTTCCGGTATAAGCGGAAGTGCCAGCTGCTTGTAATTATTTTGGATGGATTGGCCACACCGACATTAGTAATCATCTAAATTTTCAAAATTTTCTGATCCGTACTTATATCGATCGATTCAGTTCCCGGTGCGACACCCTGTATATATATATATATATATATATATATATATATATATTTATATATATATATATATATATATATATATATTTTAAACTGAAATAGTGAGAAGTATTCCCAATTACAACAGCTGTGAAAAGCTATAATGCATAATATAGAATTTACTCAATGAAAGGAAGTACCTATTCCTAAAATTTGGATTTCATTGAAAAAATTACCTATAAGAAGTAAAATTTCAGTTAATTTGGAGACTGTTAAGTTTGTTTATATGACCACGAAATTCGATAAGCCATCGGAAAATTTATATTTTATGAATACTACATAAAATGAACAATGAAAAATCTTCATTACTTTATAAAATTATCAAACAACTTTCCAAGGGAGTTGGTTATATTTATTCCGCGTGACGAAAGTTCTATATTTGGAATCCAACAGTGAATTATATAAATCGTCAAGCCACCCAGACTGAAAATCTGCAAACAGCTGTTTCGATCTTATAAGATCTCATCCGTTCAGCTTATTTGACTAGGAGTAAATTAACAAATTTCTAATTGTTCCCCAATACAAATCGTGGTCGGGACTACTATCTGGATAACAAACCAGGGCGCCCTCCACCAAGGATATTGGAAACTAACAATTCACTGCTTAGATCGAAAATGCAGAATTCCGTCTGAATTTTCCTCCCTTGGAAAGTTGTGTGATCATTTTTAAATTATTGAAGAACTTTCCTTGTTCTAAATTGACCATGGTCAACTTGTATATTTTTGATAATTATATTTTTTTATGACTACTTATATTTTGAAAATTATGAATGGATATTTCCCGCATAAAGACATTCATAAATATAACTGGATATAAGCGACTAGAGGATTACACTCGATAATTGATTATATCAAAGGGTATACCGTGGACCGGAATGTGGATCGGATCATCATCTGGTCGTAGCCAATATAATAGTGAACTACAGGCAGGCAAACTCCGAATCACAGAAACCTCAACAGCAGCTACAAACAGATTTGGAAAAGAATGGATATAATTTGGAAAGCCTCAAACAAGAGTCCGTTCAATTTCTTTATAAATTAAGACTGGCCAACAAACTACAAGATATAACGTATGTGAATGCAGAACAACTATACGGGCACATTAAAGAATGCATCCATGAAGCAGCAAAAGAAGCGTTGGGTTATAGAGAAGAACATAATAAAAGGAATCCAGAGTGGTATACAGAAAAGATCAAAAGACTCGTTGAAAATAAGAAGAAAGCTTATGACACCTGGCTAAGAACAAAATAGAAGAGCATACGTTAGATGGAATAGAGAGGTTAAAAGGGAGGTAACAAACAGTAAGAATGAAATGTGGGAGCGGAAATGTACGGAAGTGGACAGATATATTGGGGGGACAAAGGTGGCTGAAGCATGGAAGACTATGAGGAGTTTAAGAAAAGAGGGAAATCAAAACAGTAAGCTGAATCTAATACGTGAAAAAGATTGGGTAGAGTACTACAAAGCGTTACCTACTGAAAATAGAGAAGCGTACAAAATGAAGAACATAGATATTGAAACAGCCGAAATTCAGGAAGTGAATGAAATAACCGTGGAGGAAATAAGGAGAGCTCTGAAGAAATCGAAGAACGGAAAGGCTGCAGGGCCTGGAAACATCCCTATTGAATTAGTCAAGTACGGACCAGATATACTGCTCGAAATGATCGCAAAACTGTTTAATAAATGCTTGTTAGACTGTGACAGCATTCCGGAAGACTGGAATATAGCCTATATAAGTTCCATTTTCAAAAAGGGCGATAAAAGAGAATGCCGAAACTATAGGGGCATAAGCGTGACTAGTGCAATGGGGAGGTTGTACGGCCGAATATTAAAAACGAGAATAGAAATGAGCATAGCAGATATGGAGGAGCAATCGGGATTCCGTGCAGGACGGTCATGTATGGACAACATATTTGTTCTTCAACAAGTATTAGAAAAACGAACCTCCCATAATCTGTCTACTCACATAGTGTTTGTCGACCTGGAAGAAGCCTACGACACGGTGCCTTTAAAGAGACTTTTTGAAACATTGACGAAGTCTGGCCTCAGTAAAACTTACATTCAAGCCATATGGAATTCGTATAAAGGAGCAAAGAGTGTGGTGAAGATGGGAAATGTTCTATCTGAATGGTTCCCTACCACAAAGGGACTTAGACAGGGGTGCAGCATATCACCTACCTTATTTAAAATTTATATTCAAGAAGCCATCAAAGATTGGAGAAGGAAAACATACGGAATGGGGGTACAAGTTCAGGATGAGATTCTGACAACTCTTCTCTTTGCCGATGACCAGATCATTGTAGCAGGTGACGAAAACGACATAGATTACATGTTCAGAAAGCTGAAAGAGGAGTATGAAGTATGGGGGTTGAGTGTGAATGTGAGTGAGACGGAATATTTGAGGATAGGAGACACGAGGGAGGATCTGGATTTACAAGTGCATGGGCTTAAAAGGTGCAGAGAATTCAAATATTTGGGGAGTATCATCTCCGAAGATGGAACAACAAAAAAGGATATTAAAAATAGGACACAGGAACGTAAAAGGGCTGTTCGCTTGTTGAACTCTTTACTGTGGTCAGGCAGGATGAAACTTCGTACGAAAATGACAATCTACACGACAGTTGTAGAGCCTATTTTAACTTATGGATGTGAA
>JARQZK010004363.1:417500-570000 GCA_030704885.1 Cynegetis impunctata | reverse complement strand
CATAGGATATTCTTCACATTTTCGACTCAAACTTTATGCTTTTTCGAAAACCCTAAATAATAGGGGTTCCATTTGAAATAAAAGTTGGTATCGATTTCCCGGGTATAAGCGGAAGTGCCAGCTGCTTGTAATTTTTTTGGGGGATTGGCCACACCGACTTAGTAATCATCAAATTTTTTCAAAATTTTCTGACCGTACTTAATCGATCGATTCTTTTTCCGGGTGCGACACCCTGATATATTATATATATATATAAAATATATATTATATATATTATATTTTAAATATATAATATTTTTTAAACAAAAAATAGTGAGAATTTTTCCCAATTAAAACAGCGTGAAAAGCTATAATGCATAATATAGAATTTACTCAATGAAAGGAAGTACCTATTCCAAAAATTTTTGGATTTCATTGAAAAAATTACCTATAAGAAGAAAATTTCAGTTAATTTGGAGACTGTTAAGTTTTTTTATATGCCAAAAAAATTCGATAACCATGGGAAAAATTTATATTTTATGAATACTACAAAAATGAACAATAAAAATCTTCATTACTTTATAAAATTATCAAACAACTTTCCAAGGGAGTTGGTTATATTTTTTCCGCTGACGAAAGTTCTATATTTGGAATCCAACGGGGGAATTATATAAATCGAAGCCCCCCCAGATGAAAATCTGCAAACAGCTGTTTCGATCTTATAAGATCTCATCCGTTCAGCTTATTTGACTAGGAGTAAATTAACAAATTTCTAATTGTTCCCCAATACAAATCGTGGTCGGGACTACTATCTGGATAACAAACCAGGGCGCCCTCCACCAAGGATATTGGAAACTAACAATTCACTGCTTAGATCGAAAATGCAGAATTCCGTCTGAATTTTCCTCCCTTGGAAAGTTGTGTGATCATTTTTAAATTATTGAAGAACTTTCCTTGTTCTAAATTGACCATGGTCAACTTGTATATTTTTGATAATTATATTTTTTTATGACTACTTATATTTTGAAAATTATGAATGGATATTTCCCGCATAAAGACATTCATAAATATAACTGGATATAAGCGACTAGAGGATTACACTCGATAATTGATTATATCAAAGGGTATACCGTGGACCGGAATGTGGATCGGATCATCATCTGGTCGTAGCCAATATAATAGTGAACTACAGGCAGGCAAACTCCGAATCACAGAAACCTCAACAGCAGCTACAAACAGATTTGGAAAAGAATGGATATAATTTGGAAAGCCTCAAACAAGAGTCTGTTCAATTTCTTCATAAATTAAGACTAGCCAACAAACTACAAGATATAAGTAACGTATGTGAATGCAGAATAACTATACGGGCACATTAAAGAATGCATCCATGAAGCAGCAAAAGAAGCGTTGGGTTATAGAGAAGAACATAATAAAAGGAATCCAGAGTGGTATACAGAAAAGATCAAAAGACTCGTTGAAAATAAGAAGAAAGCTTATGACACCTGGCTAAGAACAAAATAGAAGAGCATACGTTAGATGGAATAGAGAGGTTAAAAGGGAGGTAACAAACAGTAAGAATGAAATGTGGGAGCGGAAATGTGCGGAAGTGGACAGATATATTGAGGGGACAAAGGTGGCTGAAGCATGGAAGACTATGAGGAGTTTAAGAAAAGAGGGAAATCAAAACAGTAAGCTGAATCTAATACGTGAAAAAGATTGGGTAGAGTACTACAAAGCGTTACCTACTGAAAATAGAGAAGCGTACAAAATGAAGAACATAGATATTGAAACAGCCGAAATTCAGGAAGTGAATGAAATAACCGTGGAGGAAATAAGGAAAGCTCTGAAGAAATCGAAGAACGGAAAGGCTGCAGGGCCTGGAAACATCCCTATTGAATTAGTCAAGTACGGACCAGATATACTGCTCGAAATGATCGCAAAACTGTTTAATAAATGCTTGTTAGACTGTGACAGCATTCCGGAAGACTGGAATATAGCGTATATAAGTTCCATTTTCAAAAAGGGCGATAAAAGAGAATGCCGAAACTATAGGGGCATAAGCGTGACTATTGCAATGGGGAGGTTGTACGGCCGAATATTAAAAACGAGAATAGAAATGAGCATAGCAGATATGGAGGAGCAATCGGGATTCCGTGCAGGACGGTCATGTATGGACAACATATTTGTTCTTCAACAAGTATTAGAAAAACGAACCTCCCATAATCTGTCTACTCACATAGTGTTTGTCGACCTGGAAGAAGCCTACGACACGGTGCCTTTAAAGAGACTTTTTGAAACATTGACGAAGTCTGGCCTCAGTAAAACTTACATTCAAGCCATATGGAATTCGTATAAAGGAGCAAAGAGTGTGGTGAAGATGGGAAATGTTCTATCTGAATGGTTCCCTACCACAAAGGGACTTAGACAGGGGTGCAGCATATCACCTACCTTATTTAAAATTTATATTCAAGAAGCCATCAAAGATTGGAGAAGGAAAACATACGGAATGGGGGTACAAGTTCAGGATGAGATTCTGACAACTCTTCTCTTTGCCGATGACCAGATCATTGTAGCAGGTGACGAAAACGACATAGATTACATGTTCAGAAAGCAGAAAGAGGAGTATGAAGGATGGGGGTTGAGTGTGAATGTGAGTGAGACGGAATATTTGAGGATAGGAGACACGAGGGAGGATCTGGATTTACAAGTGCATGGGCTTAAAAGGTGCAGAGAATTCAAATATTTGGGGAGTATCATCTCCGAAGATGGAACAACAAAAAAGGATATTAAAAATAGGACACAGGAACGTAAAAGGGCTGTTCGCTTGTTGAACTCTTTACTGTGGTCAGGCAGGATGAAACTTCGTACGAAAATGACAATCTACACGACAGTTGTAGAGCCTATTTTAACTTATGGATGTGAATGCTGGCAATTTCCAGGAAAAGAGAAAAGGAGCATAGACACAGTAGAGATGGACTTCTTGAGAAGATCTTGTAGAGTTTCCAGATTACAACATATTAGAAACGAAGAGATAAGAAGGAAAGCTGGGCGGGTTCTTACAACGGCAGAACGAGTGGAAACGAGACAGTTACTATGGTACAGGCACGTTATGAGGATGGACGGTACACGATGGCCGAAGAGAGTTTTGGAGTACATACCACAAAGCAGAAGAAGAAGAGGAAGACCAACAACACAGTGAAGGGAAGAAATTACAAATAGTATGAGAGATAGAGTTATTGAGGAAGATGACTGGAATGATAGAAAGAAGTGGCGAACGAAATGGGGGATGCGGCATAGGCTGTAGGACCCCCGCTTATATATATATATATATATATATATATATATATATATATATATAGTTATATATATATATATATGAATACTTATATGAAATGGAACCATAATCTCTAAATTTTATGTTTGCCTGATATTCAATTACAACAATAGTCTATACTTCATAAGATAATTGCCAAAACATTTGATTAGGGATTGGCATTCATAAGGATTATATGAATAACTTTTTACTACGTGCTATTCAGTCCAATGTCAGCCATCAGGTAAGAAATATATATTAGATGGTAAAGAAAACCTTTTTTTGTCTTTGGAAATATATTTGATAACTTTTGTGGATTTTTGTTCCTTTTGTTGGAAAAAATAATTCTATAGTTGAAGTTAGTCTTTTGAAGAATAGCGGTGGTTATATAAGTGTATGTTATTGAAGAAGTTAAGTTTTATGGGTAAATTTCTTTTTTATGTCATGTTTGTTAGGAAGAGTGAATATGTGTATATTGTATTTGAAAATTTTATATCACTTTCATCATTAATGAATTTAATTAAATTTATTCGAATATGTGAGAGTTATCAAATTTCCCGACATTTTTTATCATTTTCAATTTCTATAATTTTGGTGGAAAATTGAAATTTTGAGTTTTATTATATGTATGTTTATGTAGTGCAGTAGTTTCGGTTTTTGCATATTTATGAACTTTGAATCTTTGTTGTAAAATTTGGGTACATGATTTATCACAACCTTTTAAAATTTAGAATAGATTTGTTTAATCTGAGTTTCTGTAGTGTGAACGTGTTTCAAACGGAACACTCTGTATAAAGGAGAGGGATTGCTTTATCTATATTAGTTTTATACAACCGCACTAAAACTCTATTTTCATCAACTTATAATCTAATGAGCTGTGAGGTATATATAAAAATATTTCGAGATGTTTAGACATTCAGACCTGTAGATTAAGAATAGGACGACTGACTTGAATCCTAGTCTATTAAACACCGAGGGGTTCTTCTTTCGTAGTTATATACCTAGTTACAAAATGCTTTTCTATTTGGTTTTCAGCTCATCCAAATGTCAAAGTGTTCGTTACCCATGGTGGTTTGCTCAGCACCATTGAAACAATATACCATGGGGTACCCATCATTGGTATTCCAGTATTTAGCGATCAAAAATTCAATATAGAATCAAGTGTGAAATGCGGTTACGCCGTCAAAGTACCTTTCGAAGAAATAACTGAGGGACGACTGACGAGTGCCTTGAATGAAATATTGAACAATCCGACGTAAGTTTTTAGTGAATTCTGTTATTAAAATCACATAATTTTTTTAGTTGTATTTTCCCCGAAAACTTGTGACTATCTCCTGCGCCACGCACAGTTTTTTCTTGTTGTCTGATACACACTCATATATAGGTATAAATATATATATATATATATATATATATATATATATATATATATATATATATATAATATATATATATATATATATATTATATATATATATATTATTACTGCCGTGCTAAATGAAAACGCGGTATCTACGTACGGAGCGAAACTGAGTAATCAGGCGTTTATAGTTTTTTCCTTGTACCTAAATGACTAATATTTTTTAGTGATAAAAAAATGTGTTTTCATGAATTACTTCATATTAAAATTATCAGGAAAGACGAAATTTCATCATTTCTTTTATCTACTAGCCAAAAAATCACTTACCGCATTTTAATTTAGGTAACAAGTATAATTAGCAAATTAGTTTTCCCAAAGCAAGATGCGGTATCTTGCTAATATTGAAACTGTTTTTTAGTGTTCTTGTGATAATTGTAAAGGTAATAACCGTAAATTAATAAAAATAAAAAATATGCATTAAATTATTATTTTGATTATTGTTATTAAATGTACATATTATTGTATATTAGTTTCTAAAATATCGTGTAAATGCTGAGTGTAGTAAATAATAAAAAACACATTGTTTAAATGTTTATTTAAAATTGTAGAACGAAAATATTAAATTCTAAGTTACCAGACTAAAGAAAATATTGTTGCTAAATTATAAATGCATATTATGACTCCTCTAAAGATTCTTGGTGGTCCTTCATGCGGGTAGATTCATGTAGGCAGATTTTTCCAAAATATTTTTTCGATTTTTCTGGCAGCAACTTATCCAATTGTTTCAGAATACTTTCTTTTTTTTCTTTCGAAAATCCCTGGGTCGATCTAAGCACTCTAATACTTTTGAGAATTTCCTCCTTTTTCATTGCCCTTTTCATTAAAAAGTCCAAATTTTTTGTAGTTTTTCTCATTAAAGGAATTTTTATATTTTAATATATACTGACCACGTTCGGCAATAATTTTGGACAATGTCAGATAAATATGGACGATTGTCTTTTTTAATTTTTGTTGGGATGTGAGGTTATTCCAATTATAAAAATCAGTGTGGTCCATTTTTTTGACTTCCACGTTTCCCTTACAGGCACTTCCAACTGCATCAGAAAAACATTGAAGTCATAATTTTCTGTTTGCTCTTCATAGAGAGCCAATTTATGCACGTGTTGCTAAGAGAAAAAGCGGCATTTGCGGCATCCTTAAAGAAAAGGCCGTAACTACATCTGGTCCGTTGGTACATACCGCTTTATTACTAAGGTTAAGGCATATACGGCGTTTTCGTTAAGCAATCACAAAAATTCAGCACATACGGCATATAAAATATACACAATTTACACATTAAAACTGTAGATACCGCTCTTAGAAGTTGTAAGATGATATTTAGACTCATAATAAACCCAAGTGTAACAAAAACTCGATTTCAGATTTTTTGCAGATACCGCGTTTTCATTAAGCACGGCAGTATATATATATATATATTTATATATATATATACACATATATATATATATATATATATATATATAGATATATATAAATATATATATATATATATATATATATGTAACTTTTTGATGATTATTAGCAATAACAGGCTTGGTCAATCTCAAAAAAACTCGAATTTATCAAAAAGTTGACGTTTCGCCACGACATTCGTCGTGGACGTTCTCTGTTATTTATTACGTGCTATTCAGTCCAATATTAACATTCAAATCTGTTATTATTAGATGGTAAGGGAAACCACAGAAACCTTTACCCACGTAATGTTCGAAATAGGTTCAAATTATTTTGATTTTGAGAAGTCAAAGAACAGGGTACCTACTATTTATCTTTTTTTCAAAATTTTTTTTATTATGGCTGTGGCCGTCTTCAATTATTAATTACATGCTATTTAGTCAAATATCAACAGTTTATCTCTCCAAAATTACAAGTACCTAATGTCTTTTTAAAGACAAATCCAACAATCATTTATTTTTAACCTATTTTGTACATTACGTGGGTGAATGTTTCTGTGGTTCCCTTTCCATCTAATATCAACAGACCTGACTGTTGATATTGGACTAAATAGCACGTAATTAATGATTGAAGACGGCCACAGCAGTATTTAAAAAATTTTTGAAAAAAAGATAAACAGTACCCTGTTCTTTGACTTTTCAAAATCAAAATAATTTGAACCTATTTCGAACATTGCGTGGGTAAAGGTTTCTGTGGTTTTCCTTACCATATAATAATAACAGATTTGAATGTTAATATTGGACTGAATAGCACGTAATAAATAACAGAGAACGGCCACAGCCGAAAAATTTTTGATGAAACATAGTAGTCTTTTTAAACTATTCAATTTTTTTCAAATCGATGAATGTCAAAGAAATTCAATATTTCAAAAGTTTTGAAAAAGCTACGAATGCCGTGGCGAAACGTCAACTTTTTAATAAAATGTTTTTTTGAGATTGACCAAGCCTGTTATTGCTGATAATTATCAAAAAGATATTAAAAGTTCACAGGCAACAACAATTCAAATGAATAAATATATATACATATATATATATATATATATATATATAAACATGTATGTATATGTATATACATATATATATATATATATATATATATATATATATATATATATATATATATATATATATATATATATATATATATATATATATATATAGAAAAAAGTGTTTTTTTTTTCAATAAAATTAGCGATTTTGTGAAAATAAATCAACTAACTTCAAAATTCAATGTTGAAAAAAGTAACAATTGGCTGCTCCATTTTCTTTTGAGAACTTCTCTACTTGATGCCCTTTCTAACGTTATGCTACACATTGATAAAAAAAAACATTTCTGCTTGAAATTACGTATACTACGTCAATGGGCAGAAATCGTTCGGAGTTGGTGAGAAAAACAATTTTATTTCTAAACTATTAACAATTATTTGATACCTAACAACCTAACGGTTCTCTAGTTACAAATTTTGTTCGAACTGATCTCCCCTGTCAATTATGCCCGTCCGCCACCTGTCTCTTACTTCAACCATTACGGTAGCTAGTTATTTGTTGAAGAAGAATTTTTTTTTTTGTTCGAACAAAATGTTAGAGAGCAGTTATTATTATTATTATAATTGTTGTTATTACTAGTTATTAGTTTATTTATTTTCACAAAATCACTAATTTTGTGGAATAAAAAATCTCGTATGTCCTTTTGGTGATGAATATTTCAATAGATTTTCGAAAACAAAAGTTTTATAAAGATATTTTTGGAACTCCCATTAGATCCCTATTGAGTCCACTTTTAGCAATGGTCGTATTGGATTATCTACTGGATAGTGTGCTTCCACATTTACCATTCAAAACGCCCTTCATTTATAAATATGTTGACGATCTTATCTATGCTCTTTCTGAATTAACAATTAGAAATATTAAATTCCTTTAAAAACCGCTCACAATTCACAGTCTAATTAGAGAATATCAGAATCGTACCATTCTTAGATACATTTTTGATTAGATAGGACAATAAAGAACTTGAGCCAAATGTAAAACCATAAAAATATCTGATTTTTTTCCAACATCATAGATATAACACAGTTTTGCTACAACGTCAATTTTGTTCACAAATTCCTTACACAAATTGTTCTGACGTATATATTGGTCAAACAAAGCAATATTTAGAAATCCGGATTATTACACACAAAAATAATATTCTCATTCAAAGGTTATCATTCACCTCAGCGAAACTTTATTTTTGAATTTTTTTATGCAAAAATGTTAAGACATGAAGTGAACTGCATATGTCGATTGTTTTTGGAAATGTATCACATGCTATCCAACAAAAGTAGCATTAATTTTAAAACGAATAAGAACAATTGTAGTATTTATTCAATATTTTAAGCAACTAAGTGAATGATGAATACAGTTGCCACTTGTTTTGTCAATTTGCTGGACAGTCTCTTTGGATAGGTACGACATAAATTATCATTTATGCATTGAATACTATGATTTTCAGGAAACTGTATGTTTTTCACAGCCGACTTCATTACTTTTGGAATAACAATAATTTGCATTAATAAGAAACTAAAAGTTGAATGTGAATCTAACCGTTTACAGGTATCGACAAAATGCCAAAATGAGATCCGAAATTATGCACGATCAACAAGTCAAGCCCTTAGATAAAGCCATATATTGGATGGAATACGTAATAAGACACAAGGGAGCGCCTCATCTGCACTCGGCTGCTCTCGATCTAACCTGGTATCAACGTTACTTGATAGATTTTGCGGTTTACAGCATTTTAGTAACAATATCTGTTATTATGTGTATCCGTCAGATATTTAAATTAATAATGTCTACAAAACCCAAAGCAAGAAACAAATCTAAAAAGGAAGAGTGAATAATTCGTACAGTATAATCAGTGAAAGTTAATCGTTTGAAATAAAGATCTTTTTCATGGAAAGTACCTATCAGAATATTCATTCAAACCTACATCCAATGAACTAGTGAGTGAGCCGGAACAGCTTCCCCATAAAATTTGAATATATATATATATATATATATATATATATATATATATATATATATATATATATATATATATATATATATATATATTGTAACGTGTAAATTCTCCACTTAACCGCCGCCACTGAAGTCTAAATCGAAATACCGTGTTTCACAGATGAATAGACTCGCGCAGTTCGGGATGACTTGCGTATAATATCGAGAGAGCGTTAAATTTGCACGTGCACGTATAAGATCACTCTCTCTTGCCAAATAACTGTTGAAGAAGTAACATCGTTATATCTAACGATGTTACTTAAAATTGTATTCATATCTATTAAACGAATAGTTTGTTGAAGTTTATTAAAATTAATTAAGTATCTGTGGCGTCTGATAGACGGTAAGTTATGAGAAGAAATATAATTATTTCGTATGAATGCATTATCTGCAAAATCTGAATTGATTCCTTGTTTCATTTTCCGCCATTTCATATTTTTATTTATCTATATTAAATTATTCATCTTTCAATATTGAAATAATCATCTCACATTTCTTAATTTAAAATATTTTTAATTTATTTGCTTATTTCATTCTCTCAATATAACACAAGATTTTTGTAGGCTAACGATGGCAAATTTCACGTGGTCATATCTTATGTTCAGTTTAATGTTGGAACATATACTATCTTTCTTAGCATCTTTGCTTGAGATAAATCTAAATGTTAATTTGAATTGGCCATCGATACCCTACAGATATTCTTGGAAAATATTAAGTTTGAGATTGTATGTTGATTTGCCCCGAATTATTTTAGCCACCTGGTCTGGAGTTTAGAAAAAAAAAACACCTTGGCTGGAGTTTAAAGAACCACCTTATCTGGAGCTAAAAAACACCTTGTCTGGGACTAACATTCACCTTGGCAACCCACAGCTGGAGCTACCAAGAACTTGGGACAAAGATAAGGCAGAAGTCAAGAATACAATCCACCGAGGAAACATCTAAAACTTCGATAGAAAATTAAATGAAACAAAAAGATAAGTCTCATTCTATGTATTGAGAAAATAGTAAATACCTACATTTTATCTTGTTGTTATTACTGAGAACAAACTAGAACCCATATATGTTTACCCAATCTCCCTGCTAGCTCGGGCATAAATATATCTTAAAAGGTAGAGTGGTTACAATATATATATATATATATATATATATATATATATATATATATATATATATATATATATATATATATATATATATATATATATATATATATATATATATATAATATATATATATATATATATATAAAAATATATATATATATATATATAGATAAAATAATAAATATATATATATAAATATATATATATATATATAAATATATATATAATCATTACCAATAGGCATTCTCATGTAGTTATAAACCTGATAGGTAATTATAGGCCAGTCAGTTTAGACATTGAAAATCGAAAATTTAACAATAATTCCAAAATTTTTTGAACTTTGGTCAATTGAATGCTACATAGAGAAAGGAACAAATCTCTTTTTGCAACCTTTTCCGAAGTCCGGAACATTATTAAAATTGCAATAATATTGAATTTTACCTTATGCTTGCGAAAAAAATTTCAAAATTTCTGCAAACTTGGAGTAGTATTGAATATATTATTTCCAAAATTTCTGCAAACTTGACAGATACTTTGGAAGAATATACCGAAGAGTTGTATAAATTTGCAACCTTTTACGTTGACCGGAACATGTTTATTCATAATTCTTATAATTCGTGGTAATTTTTTCGGACAAGATGGTCTCGAAATAATTGCAAAAGTTTTGAAACTTGGTTGCAAATTCAGAAAATATCTATTCTGATGCATTTGCAAATTTGCAACCCTGTACGCGGTCCGGAACTTTATGCAATTTGCAAATATATGATTTTTAGATTGTTATATTTTTGCAAATTGCATAATGACAGTTACCTAGGAATATCGCAAAAGTCACTCACTAGATTATTATAACATTTCCGAAGTTAGTACAAAAATTCATAAGGTTTTACATGAAACAAAATATAAAATGAAGCAGGTTTCGAATAACTCGAATTTTATTTAATTTTATGGGGTTCTTGAACAGGCAAAACTTTTTATCAAGAATAGCATTTTTCCCTAAAATTGAGAACAAAAAAGGTTTTACTCTTGGGAACCTCATTCGTGGACACGCTCTGTTATACATGGGAGGGTGTAAGCAAAGACCTTCGTTGTAAGGTCTTTGGTGTGAGCTAATAAACGTACAATACGTGAACTATGACAAGTGAAATTCAAATATTAATACATATTTCATATAATAATTGCAACACTTGGTATAATAATGGATAGCTTCAAACGGTAATTTATAATATAAGTTAAGAAAAGTCCACTGCTCATTACATTTTCATTAGAACTCCGACATTTTTAATACGTTTTCTAGCATAAATTCGAATGTCGTCACACCTAAAGAAGAGTCGTCGCTTTCCGAATTCATCATAATATATATCTTGGTTGATCTTTCATATTATGTAAACTGTAAAAATCTTGAGGTGCGTGTAGATATGGGATGACCGTGCCGAGCCTCCGACTCCGTTAAGGTTGAGCCACACACATGTCCGCACCGAGACATAGCCGTGTCTCGGTGATGAATTGTACCGTGCTTTCTTATGTGGCTGTCTACACATCTCCGCACCGTGCCCGCACTGCGTCCGCACAGTGCCCGCACTGTGCGAGATAGATTGTCGGTGCGTTGTCCGATAGATTCTCGGCATATAGTAGAAATGAAAACTAGAGCGTAGCTAGTGGGTGACAAATTTTTCTGCTCACCCTGGAAAAATCGATAGTATTGATAGTTTTTTTACTGTTCAGTCTTTTAATTCTCAAGTTCAGAAATTCTAAATTATTCGTCAGATATGTTCTCATTGTCCGTTAGATGAGGTAGCAAAGTGCAGAATTCGCCTACAACATATCTTGCTTTCCAAGCATTGTGTACCCACATTTTTCATCGTTTTGGTCTATTCTTCTCATTTTTTTCATCGTCCAACGCAATAGCTATTGTTGCCAATGCGCTGTTGCTGGCGAACATTTTAGTTTTTTGATACTCACAACTTCGTGAAGCCAACTGACAAACTACCGACCACGCTCGTAGTACGGCCGCATGCGGCCTTGTGTCGGAAATGTGTGGCTTTGAACTTATTGACTGACACACGGCCAACCTTAAAGGTTGAGCCACACATATCCGCACCGTGGCCGCACCGAGACGCGGCCGTGTGTCGGCCAATAAGTTCAAAGTCACACATTTCCGTCACACGGCCGCATGACGGCCGTACTACGACTACTACGAGCGCAAGAAGTATAAAATGTCGTAGTATACTCGTCGTAGTATACTCGCAATATAGATATAGGTAAAGAAAAAACTCTCCTATCTTTGTTGATATTTCTTCTTATTAGAAAAAACTACTGCAATGGAAATGGGGGAACTGATGAGGGTGGATCTATTGGAACTTTGAATGTCAATTCGAAACACCCTGATTGAGAGCGATTTAGGTTTGTAATTGTGTTTGTCGGTGTTATAGGAATATAATATGGTCCGTGTCCTGCAGTGAACTCTATCGAAAATTGAGTTCACTGGTATCCTGTAATAAAACATGCCATATCAGAACCCCAGGCGGGATGACCATATTGTTCTCTAGTCTATAATCAATCTCTTCTAGATTTACGTTTTGTAGGGTTCCAAAAGGCGTAATAAAGTTTATGATACACCGGATTGGAAACAATAGTAAGAACAACAGATACACAACATACAACATGTCTTCATCTGAATGGCCGACCTTGAGAATTAAAGATTGAACAGTAAACCACTATATCTATACTATACTATCGATTTTTCTAGGGTGAACAGAAAAATTGGCCCCCCACTAGCTACGCTCTAGTCTCCATTTCTACTATATGCCGAGAATCCATCAGACAACGCACCGTGTCCGTCAAAAAAACGCACCGTGTCCGTCAAAAATAAAACATGAACTATCTCGCACGGTACGGACTTGGTGCGGACGCGGTGCGGAGATGTGCAACATAAGAAAGCACAGGGCAATTCATCACCGAGACACGGCCGTGTCTCGGATATGTGTGGCTCAACCTTGAATCTGACGAATTTGGCCCATTTTTGGCGCGACTCAGACGCGTCTCGCCGTATCTATACACACCTTTATGAATAATTTGGTTTATGAATCATATGGTGAACACCGGGCACTAACCGATGTGAGTTACTGCCCAAGGCCATACGAAGGATACCAGAATGCCCCCAAAGATACCAGTAATGAGGAACGCTCCGCCCAGCATGCCTGCAGTCGACGCGTATTTAGACTCAACGACGCTAGAAAAAGAGATAATTATGGTTTAGATTTTACACTTCTGATGCGGGAAGTATTTCAAACTTACTTGTTTTTATGTTCTAACCCCATATTTCAAAGAAAATTAATCAAATATTAACACCTAGATGTATGTTTATAATTTTAATTATGTATAGAAATAATAATATTCAGTACCTATCTGATCTAATTAACAAAAATTTACAATTTGTCAACATGTTTCGGGTACTGAACCCTTTACCAAGACTAATAGAGAAAGAGATAACAGAAAATTTATTTATAAAACTGAGGAAATGAGAAGGGACAAATGGAATTCAAATTGATCATTGGAGGCTCGTTTGCACGTGCCGAGTAGCTCACTCGCACACTCACTCGGCGCGTGTAAATATAAGACCTAGTAAAACAGGCGAGTAGTTCGGCCGAGTCTATTTCCAGACCCTGTTGCTGGGCCGAGAAGCCGATTTTTTTTGATGTTGCTGGTCACTGGGTCACTCACTCGGCGCTTCTAAACAGTTGATCGAGTGCAGTAGCCGAGGAGAGTTGAGTGTAAACGTTGATTTTTTGTCAAATAAAGCACTACCCTACTCGTTTAGTCACTCGCTTAATGTAAACCCTAAAATTGATTGAAACAACTATTCGGCCCAGTAATGTACTAGGCCCAGTGCACTGGGCCTTATACTCGGTACGTGTAAATGAGGCTTAACTATGGGTTGTTAATTTTTGAAAGAGCTTATCTCCAAAGCTTCTAAAAGGTCGAGTCGTTTACCCTTATTAGCTGAATGCAAACATTTAGTTTTATCCACATCTATGAAGTGATTGTATTGAATGCAATGATCGGAGAAATGCCTAGTATTCTTATTAAATACAATTGACCTTTTATGTTCATCTACTCGGGTTTGTATTTTTCTACCTGTTTGACCGATGTAGAAGGCAATACAGAAGATTTTATATACGGCTACTTTCTTCAACCTTTCTTTTCTTTATTATTTACCAAAACTGACTTGATATTTCTTTTAATCGTGCAAAAATAACTTTATATAATTATTATGGTTTCTTTGTACCGTTATACAACAACCCATAGTTAATGATCAATTGCAATTCCATTTGTCTCCTCTCATTTCCTCAGTTTCATAAATAAATTTGCTGTCATCTCTTTCTTTAGTCTTGAGAATGGGTTCACTACCCGAAACATGTTGACAACATTAATTTTTAATATATATTTGAGAAATGGTAAGCCAAACATTTGATTTGAACTATTAATGTTAAATCACGTTTTCCCAGGAGCTAAGCGAGGATTCAATCTCATTTATATATATAGGTATATATATATATATATATATATATATATATATATATATATATATATATATATATATATATATATATAAGTAAGAATTATTCGTGTTAAACGGAAAACACGCCCGTGGTTATAAAATTAAGTGAACTAGGACATTTATTTGAAACTAATCAAACAAACCTCCTAGCGGAGCTGGTTATAAGAGTTCACGAAGCATCGAAATATCAACAAACTACCCTAGACGGTAATTGTTCGAAATGTTAATTTGATTATCACAACCGATGGAAATTGATAGACAGACTGTTTCGCCCTTATCGGGGCTCATCAGTATCATCCATCCACCGGGAGTGATAACCAAACCAACATTTCAAACGGTCATACATATTTCTTCTAGCAACTCCATGACATATAAATATGACACAGCGCCACCAGTCGGAAACAATTGAACCACGTCTTTCAGAACAGAAGAAAACATTTCGGCCACGAGAACAATTACGCCTGGAACACCCGAAAGTGGCTACCATATTCGCTAAGCAAGAGTAAAGCTGACACATCAATTCGATGTGATTCAACATTACACACCGCAGGCAGCAATCGCCCCGAATTTTATCGCAATGACAAATGAATATAAGTAAGAATTATTCGTGTTAAACGGAAAACACGCCCGTGGTTATAAAATTAAGTGAACTAGGACATTTATTTGAAACTAATCAAACAAACCTCCTAGCGGAGCTGGTTATAAGAGTTCACGAAGCATCGAAATATCAACAAACTACCCTAGACGGTAATTGTTCGAAATGTTAATTTGATTATCACAACCGATGGAAATTGATAGACAGACTGTTTCGCCCTTATCGGGGCTCATCAGTATCATCCATCCACCGGGAGTGATAACCAAACCAACATTTCAAACGGTCATACATATTTCTTCTAGCAACTCCATGACATATAAATATGACACAGCGCCACCAGTCGGAAACAATTGAACCACGTCTTTCAGAACAGAAGAAAACATTTCGGCCACGAGAACAATTACGCCCGGAACACCCGAAGGTGGCTACCATATTCGCTAAGCAAGAGTAAAGCTGACACATCAATTCGATGTGATTCAACATTACACACCGCAGGCAGCAATCGCCCCGAATTTTATCGCAATGGCAAATGAATATAAGTAAGAATTATTCGTGTTAAACGGAAAACACGCCCGTGGTTATAAAATTAAGTGAACTGGGACATTTATTTGAAACTAATCAAACAAACCTCCTAGCGGAGCTGGTTATAAGAGTTCACGAAGCATCGAAATATCAACAAACTACCCTAGACGGTAATTGTTCGAAATGTTAATTTGATTATCACAACCGATGGAAATTGATAGACAGACTGTTTCGCCCTTATCGGGGCTCATCAGTATCATCCATCTAGTTGCTAGAAGAAATATGCTAGAAGAAATATGTATGACCGTTTGAAATGTTGGTTTGGTTATCACTCCCGGTGGATGGATGATACTGATGAGCCCCCCCCCCCCCAAATGGCCTGGTCCCCACCTAATTGTTTTGATTAGGACCTTCTCGATTTACCATATCCCAAAATACCAGTACCTTTTGAATATCTAAAGTTCCCCCCCCCCAAAAGTGGGGCCTGGATCCGCGCCTGATATATATATATATATTAATATATATATATATATATATATATATATATATATATATATATATATATATATATTCATATATATTCACATGCTACTTACAGAGACGTATACATCATCGCTAAGGACGATAGATATCCAGAACTTAAAGCCATAGTTACTGAAACTATCCAGTAGATCCAATCATTTTCGAAATATACAGGCAACACTCTATTTTGATTTTGTACTTGATAGTTTGAGAAAATATAGTAGGGAATATACAAGAACCTAAGGGTTACAGGTATCCAAAGAAATCCTGGTTTCGGCTGCAAACAAAGAAATGAGTCAAACTTTATAGTGTTGCAAAAAAAATATTTTGAGACTTAATTTACTTGTTAGGAGTATAGAGACCAAAAATGAAAATTGCTATCATAATAATTCTCTATTTTATATTTTACGATATTGAACATATTAAAAACTTCTCATAATAACTATAACATTTTACTTTTTGTTATAGTCATTGTCGTAGCTAGTGCCATTCGCCATTCATTTGGAAGTGACATATAACCTTCAAATAAAAAACATGAATATATAACAATAAACCACTTTGTCTTGGAGCCATTCCATACAAGTTATCAATACTTGATATTTTAAGGTATCAATTTTGATAATTTATAAACGCTCGTAATCGCACGTGGCAGTTATGCGCTCACTGCAGTTTTGAGAATTTTTTATAGGTGGCAGAAATAGTTAATGTTTACGATTTACAGTCACTTTTCCTTTTGTTTGCCTCAAAAGCTGTTACTAGTTATCGAGTTGAGCGATAGATACATGGCAATAATAATTATAAAATATAATGAACCAAAAAAACATTGCAATATTTAAATGAATAAACCATTTCTTATTATGAACATGACTGGTAGTAGAATTTGAAAAAAATTGGAAACAGTGTGAACATTGTGTGCTCTTTTTGTAGCTCTATGGCATGGTTGGCCGTGGCTTCTCCCCCCCCAAATTTTGTTGTATTGCTCGCGGTTAGGAATTCTCCTAAAATAGTCGTTGATTATCGTCTGTCAGTTTCCAATATTTTCATGAATTTTGAATTGACTTGAAGTCTTTTTGTAATACACTCACGGACAAAATTATTGCATATTTTATTTTAGGTGTTAATTTTTTCCCCTTTAACACTCTTGTGATTTCGGTTGCTAAATCTGTTACATTGGAGTGTTCTACGTATATGGCATTTTATTGCAGATAACATAATGGTAAGACATAGCTTTTACAACTGAATTAGCGATAACTTGAAATTATAACTGAATAAGCGGAAAGCTATAATCGTAGCTTTGTGTGCCTTGATGACTAAAATAATGGCTTCTCTTAATTTGAAGTTTCCAGAATTACATTTTCAGTTCATTATTTCTTCAATCTGTAGTTTCAGTTAGTGAGATGCTATGTTTAAATGAGTTAGTTGCGGTTAAAATTGTTTGTTTAATCAATGAGGGATGCAGACAAGAAGACATTGCACAGAGATTGAATGTCCATCAATATACTGTTTCTCGCATACTAAAACGTTACAATGAGACTGGAGGACACAAGAGGCGGCCTGGTCAAGGACGTAAAAGAATTACAACTCCAAGAGATGA
This sequence comes from Cynegetis impunctata, assembly GCA_030704885.1. Lineage (NCBI taxonomy): Eukaryota > Metazoa > Arthropoda > Insecta > Coleoptera > Coccinellidae > Cynegetis > Cynegetis impunctata. Next base: position 551,904 of record JARQZK010004363.1, on the reverse strand, counting down.
GCAATATTTAAGAATTCAATCTTTGCGAAATCGTACACTTAGTGCTCCGCATCTGAAAAATCAATTACTAAATGCAAGGCAAGTCAATGTTTCTACCAAAACAATAATAAGGAGACTTAGGGAGGTCGATTTGAAGCCAAGACGTCCTGCTAGAGTTCCTCGGCTTCTTCCATGCCATAAAATCGGACGGTTACAATTTGCAAGAGCACATTCTGACTGGAATGAACATGAAAAGGGAAAAGTTCTTTTTACAGACGAAACAAGAATACAATTATGGAAGTCTGATGGACGTAGTCTAGTATACAGAAAGTCAGGAGAACGTTTCGCACAATGTAATCTTGTACATAATCTTAGCTTTGGTGGTGGTTCCATTATGCTATGGGCTGGCATTAGTTGGGAGAGTCGCACGAAGCTCATTCAAGTGAATTTAAGGATGAATGCTGACTGGTACATACTTAACATCCTTGCAGAACATGTTATACCATATGCCGGCTTTATTAGATATAATAACTTTGTGCTAATGCACGACAATGCCCGTGCCCATGCCGCAAGAACATTAAACCAGTACATTGAGGATGTTGGGATTGCAAAGCTATATTCACATCCAAAAAAAAAAATTCGAACACGAAATCCAGCTCCTAACTCAATTGCAGAATTAAGGATTGCTGCACAGGAAGAATAGAATCCAATACCACAAGAAACCATCAAAGATCTTTTGCGCAGTATGCCTAGGAGGATGCAAGCTATCGTTAGAGCTAGAGGAGGAAATACTAAGTACTAAATTGTTATCATTTTGTCTCAAACTAATGTATCGTGTCGATGTTGTTGCTCTTTCCTAATTAAACGTTATTATCAAAAAAAGACCATTTCACTAATTTCTCTACGAATCTGTTCTAAAGCTTCAATAAGTAATTAATTTGATTATTAATGACGTAGAACACTCCAGTGTAACAGATTTTGTAACCGAAATCACAAAGGTGTTAAAGGAAAATAAAATGAAGACCTTAAATAAAATATGCAATAATTATCTTTCAAAAAGCAAGGTGTGTAGAATGAAAAGTTCCATTTTTGTTTTTGTATAATAATAACTCTGAATATAGTAATTGCAGAATCTATCGATGACCAACTAAAAAAGATTAAATGAATTAATAATAAGCTAAAAGAAATTCTTCAAAAAATTTCAATCATATTCTTAATTATTAGGACAGATATCGAAATTCTATTTCGGGGATTACACACACACATATCGTCATGAGCTTTACAGCATGAGAAGTTGTAAAACTCATACAAAAAATGAAGAAACAGTATTTTTCAGTAATACTTGTAGGTACAACCTGAAATACTATTGTGTAGTTTCTAAATTTGACTCTGCTATAAGAAGTCGTTTTTGGCCTGAACACATTTAATAATTACACGATATTGCTTTAACTCATAAAAGTATTATTGACATAAACTGTTTCTTAACTTTTAATAAGTAGATTTTTTATTATAGACCTAATTCAAAAGAAAATGTGTTTATTCGTTGCGGAAAGTAGATGACATATGCCATTAGAAATAAGTATCTGCAGAACCTATAGATATTTTTGATAAAATGACGAATATTAGAAAAACTATTAGGTTTAGGTATAAAACGAGTTTCATAAAATATGTCTAGAATTGATAGTAGACTCAAAAAATGGTAGAGAATATATGCCATGTTTAATACTGATGACAGTATTAAAGAATATAATTTTGCATGTAGCTATACAACTTTTACCTTTAAATTTTCTCTAGTCGTTTTTGAGATATCTACCGATAACGCACTGTTGGGACACCCACTATATATATATATATATATATATATACATATATAAATATATATATATATATATATATATATACATATATAAATATATATCCGCGCCTGGTATATATATATATATATATATATATATATATATATATATATATATATATAGGTATATATATCAGGGGCGGCTATTCAAAGGCGGCTAAGGAGGCTAAGCCTCCTCCTCAATAATATTCCGTGTATCACTAAGATATTATATTGAATAGTCAGCATTCCAGCATATTCATATTAATCAAAATCATATTATTTTATGCACCTACCTTCCTTTCAACCTACATTATATAATGGTATTTACATTTACTGCATTTCATTCATTTCAAGATTTGTGGAAATGCTGCCGAGGCTTAGAAAGGTATATTCTCAACGTTCATTATGCCTGCCACAGAAAAGCAAACAACGGTGCGAATACTGTCAATGAATACTTCATTGCAATAGAAAAGCAAAACACATGTAAATGGCAACACCGATGGATCCTGAGTATCATACAATGTCGACCAATCACAACTATAGAATTTCGGGTAAAATCGAGTGAATTCGTTGGAAATTAATTTAGTCGTAGTGTGATCGTAGTGACTAATGGCCGACAACAGCTTGTTTACTTATATTGCTCGCGTATTGTTTTAAAATGAGTTTGGTTACTGAAGTTAATTTCAAAAATTTCAATGGTGACTCAGTGGAATATTTGTTATCCCATAACTTTAGTGCACTAAGTTATGGGGATAAAGTCTTGATAAAAACATTGCGACCTATCCCTGAATTAAACAATTTGGTGCAGCGTTAACAGACAACAAAACCGCGGTTTTAATACAAGAAATTATGAGAGACATCCTTGCCTAACCGGATCACAGGTAAAAAATAAATTATTTTGTTGGCAGTGTTTATTTTTTACTAGGGAAAATGTCTCTGTTTGGGGCCGCTTAGGATTTGAGGATTTAATTCTATAGTTGAAAGTGAGGAATTTTTCACCGATAAAGTAACTTTAAATACCGCACGCGGATTAATATCTTACTTACAAGATAAGGAATTTATATATTTTTTAAACATCTTTAAATTAATTTTTGAACAAACAGAAATAGTTTTTCAAATCTTACAGCAAAAGTTTTCAGATGTAATTTACTCACGAAATCGGCTCAAGTTTCTGTATTTCAAACTACTGATGATACGACTTAATTTAGCCCAAAACGAAAGAAATTCAGTTACGCAGATATGGAGCTTCACTATAAGCAAATATTTTATGAAATTTTGGATACTATTAGGGGTCCAATGGAAATAAGGTTCTCTGATTTGAAAGAACTGCATTTCTTCGACTTACTCAATAAAAATTTGTTCACCGGATTTTCGGCTAATTTTCCAGATAACCTTTTGGAAAATTTATGTCAAAAATACACTTATTTTGATAAGGTGGCCATAAAAAGTGAACTGCGTGTTGTTTAAAATCACAATGAAATTTTGGGGCAGAATGAAAATCATGTGAGGACTATTAAATACCTTTTTGATAATGATTTGAATCAAGATTTAATCCAAGTTTATAAACTGTTATGTCTAATTGTTTCTATCCCGGTGACATCGGCTTCCATAGAGCGCTCGTTTTCCACTCTTAAGAGAATTAAAACTTATTTACGAAATTCAATGAGCCAGGATCGTTTGAAAAATATTAGTTTGTTGTCTATTGAAAAGGAATTGGTAAAACTTTTGGCGAAAGACAAAAAATTTTATGAGGATATTATAGATCATTTTGATAACGTTAAAGATCGCAGAATCCCGCTAATCTTCAAAAATATATAATAACTTTTTATTTGCTCTCACCAGCTGTTAACAAATTCGTTGAGTAAGTAGGTACGTACCTATTTTGTGAAAGAAAAAAAAAATGGATGAATAGATGAATTGATTAATTTGCTGAGAAGAGTTTTTGTGAATATTGTAAATAGGAGTTGTAGGTCTCAAGGTAGACACTCGAAAGTGAAAACAAATTAATAGCTAAGGGTGCTTGTTTTACTTTGATTTTCTTTAAATAATAAGGCGGTTGACCTTGAAATCCTAAAAATTTTCGCCTATGGTGTATTGTTTAACACCTCTTGTAGCCTCCTTAAACCAAAACCTCACGAGCCGCCACTGATATATATATATATATATATATATATATATATATATATATATATATATATATATATATATATATATATATATATATATATATATATATATATATATATATATATATATATATATATATATATATATATATATATATATATATAGGGCGGTAGCCAGCACTGTTTTCTAGAGGGGGCTAAACAAATTCCTTCAGGTGGCTTGTTTTTTACAAAGTACTGAAATAAATATACGTTAAAAAAAGTCAGGAATATACAGCTTTTTCTGTCTTCTTACCTAGAAAAGTATTCTGGAAAACGAATATTCATGAAAAAACATTTTGGAAAAATGAAAAAATTTATTCTAATATAAAATAATGAATAAAAAATCTCTCATAGAAAACTATAGATAAATTAAACAAATAGCTTATAAATAGACAACCAAGTTAATATTTTCTCTCTTGCTTCGTCACTTGTTTGCGCTTAATCGTTTTTAGTTGTGTTTCTATTTCCACTTACGTAAAATATAATATTGTGAGTTTGAAAATGAATTAACGGCTAATAATATTTTATCTGAAGAGGTTGAAGAAATTAAAGGAAAATGTGTGGATTTTATTTAAGTACTTTTACTTGAATTAATCGAACGCATGCCCTCGCATTTAAATATTTTTCGGCAGATAAGAAGTTTTAGTCCTGCTATACTTTTAAATCCAATCCAAAGACCAAAATTTTCTGAGCTGCCAGAATATCTGACATATAGATCCAATATAGAAACTTGTTAAATGACGATTGGAATGAGATGTTTGGTGAATCTATTATTTTTTGGAGGAAGGTTATAGATTTAAAAAATGTAGCCAATCAATGTTTCAAAAATTTAGCTCTATTTGCATATACTCTTCTAAGCTACCCGTCATCCAATGGATTTGTGGAGAGAATATTTTCATTGATGAATATTGTTAAATTTAAAATTCGAAACAAAATGATACTAGAAATGTTAAATTGAGTTGTGTCAATTAGATCTCACTTTGCAACAAATGAGATTTGCTGTAAAGAATTTGAGCCTAGCAAAGCTATGTATGCAAAATTTATTTCTGATATGTATCAGTAGCAGAACCAAACCACAACTTCAACCACAGACAAAGATGATGATGATGTAATATTTTGTGAACAGTTTATATAAAAATAAAGATATTGGTAACTGAATCGTGGTTTTGAATGTAATAGTAATTTAAAAAAATACCTATTATTGTTTTTTGGACGAGTAGGCATCATGTTGGGTGCACTATTTTTTCGTGCGGTTGCGAAAAAATCATGATTGCGATTTTGGGCGACAAACTAGCCGCAAAACATGTATGAAATAACTGCTAGAATAAGAGAATTTTATATGCAGAAATATTTGTTACCAATGTTTCCCCGTTAACAGGTCGCAACCACGGTTGCACTATTGGGCGACAAATCAGCGTCTAAAGTGCGACACGGCTCTGAAAAATCTGGCAACCCTGCTTCATTTTAGGATAAAAATATGTTTTGCGGGTTAAAAGATGCCGCAAATGAATAAGTCAGTTTTACAATTAGGTAGATTTGTTTGTAACTAGGCTAGTTTTATATTTCAACGCAGATATAAACATTTTTGGTTTGTAATAATTCTGGTATCTTTTCTAGAGGGGACTTAAATAATTCCAGAGAGGGCTCAGCCCCCTCTGGCACCCATTTGCTACGGCCCTATATATATATCTATATATATATATATATATATATATATATATATATATATATATATATATATATATCTATATATATATATATATATATATATATATATATATATATATATATATATATATATATATATATATATATATATATATATATATATATATATATATATATATATATAATATATATATATATATATATATATATATTATATATATATATATATATATATATATATATATTATATTATATTATATATATATATATATATATATATATATATATATATATATATATATATATATATATATATATATATATATATATATATATATATATATATATATGTATATATACAGTGGCGTAGATAGGGGGGGGGTCAAGGGGACCAATCCCCCCCCATGAGCCTACGAAAATTATAATAGAATTGAATAAAAGTCTTCGTATCTACGTATTTAAGTATACATGAAATTTATTAAGCGCTAGCACCTCTTTTGCTATTATGTATGTGTTATTATATAAAAATCATCTAGATATGTTTTCGTGATGACTCTGCAATTGTGTGTACAATATCTTCTTATAATTTCAACATTATAATTAATCAAGAAACTGAATTGTTTATCTAATTTTGGGTGAAGTAACTAGTAGTTTTGAGCATATTCTATTCAATGTTCAATTAGTAAGTTTAATCGGTCACTATGAGCAAAAAACGTGTTTAAAAAATTTCAAATGGGTCTAATAGAAAATTTTTATTTCGAAAGGAAGAAGTCAACCAAAATCACCTCGCACTTCTTCTCTTTATAAATTGTATACTGTACTTACTATTAAACAAACCTGCTTGAGCTCTTGTTTAATGGTGTAGTATTATATCTAAAGCACGAGCAGTTTTGTTTAATAGAATAGGTAGTACACAATTTAGAAAGAAAAGAAGTGAGAAGAGGTTTTGTTTGACTTCTTTCTTGGTAAATAAAATTTTCCATGTCATACACGTTTTTTGTTCCTAGTGACCGATTAAATTCCTGTTTACATTCGAGGAGCGTGACTTCTGCTCATAGAATATTTTCAATCAATATTTAATATTTCGAATATTTTTTGAGGTATAGTAGGTATCAAAATATGAGTAACTTTTGGCTTTGACAATTTAATTACTCCATAATATTTTGAAGTTAATAAAAATTTTCTGTGATGGCGTTCAATCCATTTCTGGACTTTGAGAAAGATTTACGAATCATGAGAATATAGTCTAGTCAACAAGTGCTTTTTTTGTTCAATTTTTTTCATGAGTCTCGGAAAAATATGAACAAGGTGTCATTCGATTCGAAAGAGCATGAAGATATTTTTTGAAAAAATTTAAGTTCCGTTCGCGGAAATTGTAAGAGTTATAATCAATTCACTGAAAATATTATCTTAAAAACAAATTGATATTTTTGATACCTATCTAAATACATATACAAAAAGAGGAAATTTTCTGAAAGAAAGTCTCCCGGAACTGTAGTATTAATATCTATAGTTTTCTCAGAGTAATAATACGGCCGACAACAGGTAGTCTGGCTTGCGAAAGTAGGGCCCATTTGGGACACTTTAACAATAAACATTGTTTAAGTATATTAAATATTAAATTAAGGAATGAAAAATTTCAGGTTCTTACTGGATAGGAATTTACTCTGAAGCCTTATAATAATAGCTCCAAGAATGAAAAATAATTTCAGATCTATAGTGAACAGTTATCACACTTACAATTTTCATGTTCAAGTTCAAAAAAATTGTTAATTACCTAACTATTGCATAACTAATTGCAAAATCGCTATTATCGCCAGATTATTGCTCATTCACCGATTTAGTAACTGTCTGAATTTTTCTTTCCTTAATTTTCATATTCAATATGGAAAAATAATTGTTGAAGTGTCCTAAATGGGTGTGACTTGCCCAAACCAAATTACCCGTTTTCGGCCATATTTTTACCTATCTGAGAAAATTATGAATATTGATCCTACAATTCCAGTAGTTGAGTCTTTCTTTTTCCTCTTCTTTTCGAATCTTTCTTCAGATTTCAAAAATCTCAATTAATTTTTGACATATTGGCAATGAATCAAACCCCCCCTTTTTTCAGTATATTGTTTACTTTCACAATTTTCGCGAGCGAATTTTTATTTTTCTCAAAAAACGTCTATATGCTATTCCGAATCGAGTGACACCTTGCTCATAGGTGTCTCATAGGAGACTGCTGAAAAAAGTTCAACAAAAAAGCACTTTTTGACTAGACTAAATATATTAGAAAGATTTTCGATGTTTTTCAAGCATGATTTATACGAAATTGACAAAGCAGTTGATAAATTCATCAAAACTGATGAGTTTTATCAAAAATTTCTTACTGCCACACCTGCTGTTCTCGTAACCTGAAAGTGTGGAAGAAATATTTAAATCGTAAAGGTGATGTTACGACTGAAAATTCAATAATAGAGCTTGATGATTGCCTAGAAAATTTTTTTTCGAATATTAATATGTTGTTCAGAATATTAGCTACGCTGCCGGTATCGACGTTTGAAGCGAATAAAAACGATTCAAAGGAGCACGATAAAAGAAGTGGACTTGTAATCACCCTTCTGAAAATATAATATTCACTGCAAATTAAAAACTCATGTTTTTCTAATTATTTGCTATTGAAAGGTTTGGCTGTTCTGGCAATTAATCGTGACATTGGAATCACAGCTAACGAAGTCATGAATGTCAAAAAACTCCGAAAACTAGATTTTCTGCTCTAATTTTCCCAAGAATATGTTTAATGATTTATATATCCAATTTAATATGATTCAATTTTCTACTAATTTTTGATAAATTTTTTCCAATTCAAATAATTTGAATTTTTTGCAATTTAATTCAATTTTTCTGCTTATTTTGTACTATCTACATGAAAGATTATTTTATCAACAAGAATAGAACTTATGAAATTTTGCACTAAGTCATATCCCCCCCCATCGCAAAAAGCTATCTACGCCACTGTATATATATATATATATATATATATATATATATCCATATATATATATATATATATATATATATCTTTATATATTTATATATATATATATATATATATTTATATATATATATATATATATATATATATATCCATATATAGGTATATATATATATTTATATATATATATATATATATATATATATATGAATTTTCTCATAATCTGAGAGTTCTTATTGTTGTTATTGTTGTAACTTGGTTTATATGATATTGACCTCATTATTCATGTTCTTCAAGATGAAAATATATATTAAACTCACCCACTGTACAGCGGTAGCCAAAAAACTTCCAACCATAGCGAATATATTAAAAGTGAGAAAACAGGTAACTTGTGTGAAATAAGGCTGTTTAAGAAAAAAATTCGGGTCGTTCGGTTGGATATCTGAAAATTAAAAAAATTCTGAATTATTTTCATTCGAATACAGATGAGTTCTAAATAACTGAAAGAATGAAACAATAAAAATCATAAAACTAATTTCAACATTATAAACATTTTAGCCAACCACAAATAAAATTTATAGCTTATATACGGGGTGTTTCGAAAAGGGGGACTCGTACAAGGATAGATAGAACACTGCAAAATACGTTGAGTTTGCTCTGTGAAAAATTTCCGTAATGGTATCGGATTTTAAGATACAGGGTATTGAAAGAATTATTCACATTTCATACGATTATGTCGAAACTACGGCAATATTGTGATGAAATTGCACATCGCATACATTTGTTTTTATACCTGTCTCTCATAGAGGGCGCTAGTTAGACGGTTCGTGCGGAATACTTTTGAACATAAATTTTTATTAGGTACTTCATCATTTTCAATTTGAAATATCCCGAACAGCATCGAATTTTATCAGGAGTACATTATTGGTATAAAATTGAGCGATTTTTGAGTTCACATAAAATGTGTACTAGAAAATTTAATCTCAAAAAAGTTATGTTCAAAAGTATTCGGTACGAACCGTTTAACTATTGCCCTCTATGAGAGGCAGATATAAAACAAATGTAGGCGATGTGTCTGCTTCCAAAACATATTCCTACAAAATTTATAACATCAACATTACAATGTTGACAGTATTTTCGACATAATCGTAAGAAATTAGTATAGTTTTTTTGTTTCCAAAACGCTGTATCTTGAGAACTGATGCCTTTACGAAATTTTTTGACTGAGCAAACACAACTTGCAGTGTTCCATCTGTCCTAGCAACGAAGCCGCCTTTTTTCAAACATCCTGTATATATGTATGTTATATATATATATATATATATATATATATATATATATATATATATATATATATATATATGTAAGTTTGGAGTGTCGTCCAACCTAACGATGCGACTGAGCGGATCAGGGTTGCGAGGTTTCTCAAAGATTTATCAGGTCATCATATTCAGATACCTTGACTACTGTTCATTTTCAATTGTATAAATTTGACACTCTCATAAATTGTTTATTTGTTGAAAACAAACATATTCATTTGTGAATTAATGTAGGTACTTGTTTTTTGATTCAGGTAATGTTATAATGTATTGAATACGTTTCATGTATGTAATTATGTGTTTTAATAAACTTTTCAGTTATTGCTAGCATCAACAGCCGTAATTAAATTCATCATAAGTCTTGATAGCAGACTTATATATATATATATATATATATATATATATATATATATTTATATATATATATATATATTTATATATATTAATATATAAATATATATATAATATATAATATATATATATATATATATATATATATATATATATATATATATATATATATATAACTTTTTGATAATTATTAGCAATCACAGGCTTGGTGAATCTCGAAAAAACTCGATTTTATTACAATGTTGACGTTTCGCCACGATATTCATGACTTTTTCAAAACTTTTGAAATATTGAAATTTCTTTGACATTTATTGATTTGAAAAAATTACAAGTAATGTCTTTTTAAAGACAAATCCAATAATCAAATATTTTAAACCTATTTTGTACATTACGTGGATGAAGGTTTCTGTGGTTCCCTTTCCATCTAATATCAACAGACCTGACTGTTGATATTGGACTGAATAGCACGTAATTAGTAACTGAATACGGCCACAGCCGTAATAAAAAAATTTTTGAAATAGTTATTTACGATACAAGTGAGTAAACAGCATCATTAAGATACGCGTGTGAAAGTTGCACAACGAGTGCGTAGCACGAGTTGTGTAACCACACAAGTGTCTTAATGGGGTTAACTCGCGTGTATTGTACAATATTTTATCTACTCCTAACCTGGATACTTATTTTTATACGATTCATTTTTATTATAATTAATTTTAACTTAATACCTTTGTTCAATTAAATACCTGAAACTGAAACAATTTGATATTAAATAATATTGATGTCACTTTAAAGTCAAGTTTCAAAAATTGTAATCTGAAATGAGCGATTCGGAAAGTATTCCTTCTGATATTGAAGACGAGGCATCGAGAGCCATTTCTGGATTGCTAAATAAATGTTTTACAAACTTTTTATTTTATTTTGGTAGACATCTAAAGAAAGAGTGCGGTAATAAAAATGCGTGAGTTAAGAAGCTCTTAACCCACTCAAAATGCGTGCGGTAAGAGCTTCTTAACTCACTGGAGTAGATAAGAACATAAATAGTACCCTATTCTTTGACTTTTCAAAATCAAAATAATTCAACCTGTTTCGAACATTACGTGGGTAAAGGTTTCTGTGGTTTCCCTTACCATCTAATAATGACAGATTTGAATGTTAATATTGGACTGAATAGCACGTTATAAATAACAGAGAACGGCCACAGCCAAAAAATTTTTGATGAAACATAGTAGTCTTTTTTAACTATTCAAATTTTTTCAAATCAATAAATGTCAAAGAAATTTCAATATTTCAAAAGTTTTGAAAAAGCCACGAATATCGTGGCGAAACGTCAACTTTTAAATAAAATCGAATTTTTTTGAGATTCACCAAGCCTTTATTGCTAATAATTATCAAAAAGTTAAAAATAGTTCACAGGCAACAACAATTCAAATAAATAATTATATATATATATATATATATATATATATATATATATATATATATATATATATATATATATATATATATATATATATATATATATATATATATATAGATATATCAATTTCTTTATTTCCAAATATGAGAATTCATAGATAATCCATGAACTCTCCGAAATGAAATTGCGTCCAGATACAATAATCAATACAATGAACGATCCGTATGTCATACATGTACATGACAATATTCCAAGAACTCGTTAACATTGTAAGGTTTGTTATTAACTAGCAGTTTGAATACATTCGACTTATATTTAATTATATTCCTTTCTGATCTGGCAGTTTTTTGTTTAAATAGTTGCTGGTTTTTGAGAACAAAAAGAAGACTTTCCTGTATGGTTGTAGCTGTAAGTAGACCTTTTTCTCGAAACTTGTCCCTGCAGGATGCATCAGACTTAATATATTTTATATTCTTCATAATGCTTCACTTTCCAGAAAACATAGAACCATCTTGATTCGATAACTGCCTCTAAACCACTTTCAACGTAGACCAACGCAGATACTTTTCCATTCCTTGCAAAGAGAAGCAGATAGAACTCAGATTGATACACAGCTGTGTTATCTGTACATCCCATTTCATAGACTCATCAATGTAGATACCCAGAAACTTTGATGAGTTCTGAGAGTTCTAGGAGTTGTCATGTAGAATGAGTTGTTCTAAAGAAAGTTGCAGTTGCTTTATCCTCATTCAAATGTAGTCGATTGATATTGAATCAGTTTTGAGTTTGCAGAATGGTGATATCCACAGCTTCCGTCAGATCTGGTAAGTTGTCACTTCTTACTACAAGGCTTGTGTCATCTGCGTAATTTTGAACAGAGATATGTTTGTTGTTTGAACCAGTCAAGTAATTAATAAAAATGATGGAAATTATAGAACCCAATATTGAACCGTGAGGTACTTCTAGATCTATTGATACCATTTTTGAGAATAGTAGTTTCACTCCATCCCTTAAAATTACTTTTTGACTCCTGGATGATAAATAAGATTCAAACCATTTTAGTGTAGTGTCTTTTATTCCGTAGCTCTACATTTTCTGCAATATGAATTCATGAATCAAACTGTGGAAAGATGAATCAAGCTGTGGAAGATGTAGTGATTGGACTCTTCATCGATTTATAATCGATGAAGAGTCCAATCACTACATCACCATCCTCGAGTGCATTTAAAATTTTTGTGATGAACTGCGATTGAATCGTGGTCACTGTTGGCCCTAGAACAGTGGTTCTTAACCTTTTCAAAATGAGGGACCATTTGACAACATTTCTGTCTTGTCACGGACCACCAACTTTTTGAAAGTAATATTACCTTCAAAAAGTCGATAATAAATAAACAGTTATTTTTATCTATTTATGAATGAAACATTAATAATATTTTATTTCAATTTTTTTGAAGTAAATTTTATGTTAGAGAGGTAAATGTATTGTTTTAATAAGATTTTTGTGACTGCATAGTCTTAACTAACTTTTGAATCCTTACTTGAATACTGAAACCCAAACACATGTCGGCAAGATTTCGACGCTTTTTTTTCATTATCAAAAGAGTAGAGAATCTCTGCTCACATAAATATGTCGATGAAAACAAACTTAAATAACATATCTTTAATATTTGGGAAATAAATAGCTTTTTGAATCCAAAAACTTTTTAAAATTTTATCAAGACCTTGAAAAACTCTGACAATGAAAGGATTGCGAAACAGTTTCTGAATATCTTCTGTCCTCGCAGTCCGGAAAATAATGACTGAATTCACTTTTCAAATCTGTTGAATGGATTATCATGTTTGTAACTCTTCTTTTTCCTTGGCATTGTGTTCCCCGAAAAGTTGTCACTTTTGATCTTCGTGACCCATAACTCGATTTTAGCAATGAACGCATAGATTTTACCTTCATATGCAAATATATTGTCAATGCCGTGAAACATCAAATTTCCTGACTCTTGGAGTTGAAGGTTCAATTTATTTATTTGAGCAAGAGCAGAAAAATAATACTGGTCATTCACGAGACTACCTAATGAAAAAAAAAGAACCACCAACTTACGTAAATTGCTGCAAGAGATCAACCAGTCAACAGGAAACTCTGAAAATTGGCGATAACATATCAGACATATTGAAAAGAAATTATGAAAATACGTTAATACTCGTATTTCTTAAGAACATACAACCTTGAAAGCATAATTTCTTTGGAAGGCCAATGCACCTCTGTGTGGAAAAGAAGGCTTTAGTATTCAGAGTTCATATCAGAGCATAATTGTTTGAGAAGAAAAATATTCATTGCACTGCTTTTATAGCTATTTTCAACGGAATAGCCAAGCATTCTGACAAGGTTTTGGCAGCCAAAGCTTGACGACGAATAACGCAATGTGTTGATATTGCAGACGGATTTTTCGTTCTTATCAATGCAGCAAAACCAGAGCGAGAACCAAGCATAGTAGGAGCACCATCCGTACCCGCAAGCTTTTGCCACTGAAGACGATATTCCTCAAAATATAGACTTATTTCATATAGAACACCAACATCATGCGTCGCTTCCAGTCGTTTTGAAAACAGTCACTCTTTTTTTAAAGATTTATTGTCATGCAGAAATCGAGCAAATATAAGTAATTGACAGCATTGTGAAACTTGATCAGATTCATCACATTGCAGTGCCAAATAGGGACTGCATATATTAAAAAGATGAGCAAGGGGCTGAAATGACCTTACGCGACTTATTCAATTATATGACTTATTCAATATTTTTTGGATGACTTCATGGACCACCTCGGGTGCTTCCAGGGACCACCTCGGGTGCTTCCAGGGACCACCAGTGGCCGCGGACCACCGGTTAAGTAAGAACCACTGCCCTAGAACCATTGTGCTTCCCTTCCGTACCCTCCTTCTCCTATGTCATGCAGCTGCCCCTAATTAAAGCCAGTAGCCTAGTGAAAGGATATGTGATCAATGCCCTTGGTTCCAAGAAATATATCCGCAGCAGTTCAGTCGAACCCTGGATAGTGTCGGGCAGTGACAAACAACGTGGGCGTGCGTTACCTCGTCCTCACCGTACTTCCTACTGGATTCACTCTTGGATATTGTTTATTACATGAAAATTATGAATACATTATTATAAAGAATTAAAAACTAACTTTTCACAGGTTTAAATAAAATGTATTGAGTTTCGTCATAACATTGACGAAACGCGTTTACTCAATATATTTCATTTCATCCTATGAAAAGTTAGTTTTTATTTCTTTATAAAGTTATGAATATGAGCTTTCACCAAGTAAATGTCAATTTAATTCAACAATTCTTATTAAAAAAATGAAACTTGATTTCCTATGTTTATTTTCAAAAAATAGTTTAAAAATATATATTACTTCTATTGCAATTTTGTCCATAGAGCCATCATCGGGCAGATTGAGTTTAGAAATAAACTAGTGAGAGGCTCCCCCGCCTATTAAATAGATCCGTGAAAACTATAGATCGATGAAAATATAGGTTCCCGAACCACGATGAGTGCAAAGCCTGTCCCTGCCTCTGTCGAACGGTACGCGACGCGTCAAGTGCTGAGCCCGTCCCTGCCTCTGTCGAATGGGCGCGCCATCTGCTCACTGCAATCTGTAGTTCGTGCGGAATCGGTAGGATACTACTATACTTGTTGCACGGTTTGTAGAATATTATTCTACAAACCGTGTACTTGTTGGGCCTCGCCGTGCCGAAACTTCTCGATAGAATTCGACCCGTCCAACCAACTATCGGCTCGAAAGGCGGTCACGTGAATGGGAGTCGGATTGAAGCGAAAATGGTTCTTAAGCGTCGGAAATGCTTCCGTTTTAGCGAATTTCGGAGAAACGTCAAACTTTAAAAGTTCGATATAGAAAATCGGCGTCTCGGATCGAGGCGAGACCTAGCCTAAGCACTACGGAAAGGACGTGGGCGATCGACGGGGCCCTTCGGGCCTCGCGATTCGGGGCCGATCTCCTTATCTCGGCTTCGTAAGTTTGCCAAAATGCGGCCTTCGGCCGCCTGCATTTTGGGAAGTCGAATTTGGCGAAGCAATTATTTATTTAGTATTATATATAAGCATATCTGTCTCTTGTACAGGTAGTACCCACGATATACCCACAGAAGATAGGATATTGCGCATGAGTGGGCGGTCGTTAATAAGACGCGTGACGTCACTCAAGACCTTATTTGTATTGCTGAGATAGCAGTTTTGTATGTTTTTCTCTATTTACGCGTTTATTTAATTAGTTACAAAAAAAACTGTTGAGACAAAGTATGTTCTAAATGATCTGTCCTATCCCCTAAAGACATAAAAGTTTCGAAATTTGTGATAATTATCACTCAACTCTTATTTTTTACTGTGAAATTTCTCTTCGGAGTATAAAAACGCGATTTTCATTAAAACAGTGCAAGACAGAGTAAACTGGAAAAGGAACTAATTTGTAGAGCACAAAATTTACTACAACACTAGTCTAGGAGGGGAATGCGAGATTAAATAAAAACGCGAAAACATTTTATAAAAAGTGGACTTTTATTTATGGTTTTTACACAGGCATATTTTTCCATTTAAATAGTTTCGAAATAGTAAATACCGGATTTCAAGAGAACATTTCATTTCCTACATATCACGTATTCTACATTTTATCAATATTTAATAATTAACAACTTACTTATTCTTTTTCTTATTTTTTTGGGAATTAAACCACAATATGTTTTTGTATTTTTTATTTCAACGTTTCTGTAGCGTTCTAGTTACCGTCGTGAAGATGAATTAAATTTTGAAACAATTTTTGGTCCCTATCAGACACAACGAAAAAGTTTGACAGACCAAACTGCCCGTAAAAGGAAGTGGAAGAAAACTTTAACTTAATTGAAATATAGGAGACTTTGTCCTAATAAAACAGAGATTTGACAGTTTCCACTTGGATATGTGTAATCTAAGTTGTTATTATCTTCTGTACGTTCCCATTACTTATAAATAACAAAAACATATTTTCAATTAAATAACGATTTTTATGAACAGAATTTTGGTCTTGCCATGGGCTCTTGCCTCTCACCAGCTTTATCAAATATTCACATGGAACATTTTTAAGCCAAAATAGTAAATAATCAAAAATTAAAACCCAATTGTCGGAATTGACAACAAGGTTCAAAATATTATTGATTGTCTTGTTGTCAAACTTTTTCGTTGTGTCTGATAGGGACCAAAAATTGTTTAAAAATTTAATTCATCTTCACAACGGTAACTAGAACGCTACCGAAAAGTTGAAATAAAAAATACAAAAACATATTGTGGTTTAATTCCCAAAAAAATAAGAAAAAGAATAAGTAAGTTGTTAATTATTAAATATTAATAAAATGTAGAATACGTGATATGTAGGAAATTTTGTGCTCTACAAATTAGTTCCTTTCCCAGTTTACTCTATCTTGCACCGTTTTAATGAAAATCGCGTTTCAATACTTCGAAGAGAAATTTCACAGTAAAAAATAAGAGTTTTGAGTGATAAGTATCACAAATTTCAAAACTTAAATGTCTTTAGGGGATAGGACAGATCATTTAGAACATACTTTGTCTCCACAGTTATTTTTGTAACTAATTAAATAAACGCGTAAATAGAGAAAAACATACAAAACTGCTATATCAGCAATACAAATAAGGTCTTGAGTGACGTCATGCGCACGACGAACGGAAAATGAAACACGGAAGTATCCGGGCCTGGGTAGTACCTGTCCAGCAAATTCTTATAAAATATTATGGTTTGAATATATCAAAGATAGCGGGAAAAAATCGAGTAAATCTGGTCGTTCAGCAAGACATTACCGTTTGTATTACGATTAAGTAATATGAAAATTTCCTATGATTCTAAATACTTTAATTTATATCCTTCCAGCAATTAGTGCATAATTTGGAAATCATCTATTTCTGAAAACTAGTGGTATTCTTGCGGCAGTCATTTGAATAAACGTTGAATCTGTTTTATTTTTCAAAAAAGTTTAGTGGTGTTCTTTGAATCTTGTTTCAAACTATCGACCTGTATACACTCCTTTAAATACAAGATTAATCAACTTGTGAACTCCTGCATTTTCAAGTTTGGAAGTGACATCTTTGGCATGGAATAATAGTACCTATATTATTCAGCACAAAATGATTGCTATTTTTCACGAGGGTGAAGTTTGCGACACGAGCTGCAGGTAGGGTTGCCAACTCTCCCGAATTGCTTGGGAGACTCCGGTAATAATGGTTATCCTCCCGACCTCATGGGTTACAATAATTTCTCCGGTTTTTCTGAAATACGCAACCGTCGATGTAAATAAAACTTCGATCTTTAATGATTTTGATTTTATGGAGAAAAAACGTAAAATATTAGATACTGCTCGAAAGCAAAGTATAATAATATAAATTTAAAATTGATTGACAATTTGTTACACCCCCCCCCTAGTCGACTTCTTAAAATTCTCTCTGGTTGGTCATTTCGAGAGTTGACAACCCTAGCTGAGTGTCGCAATTCACCCTCGTGAATTGTAATTTTGTGCGAGTAGAATACTATACTTTGTCCACGACTTCCTCGAAAAAATAAGTAATAATCTGGATTTTCAGCAATAAAAATAGTTATCAAAAGCGTTGACATAACATTTTCTGTGTTCACTGAAAACTGCATATTCACGTAAACGTCAACTATTTCACTTGACATCGATTCCATTCCTTTCTTTCACTCTGATAAAAATGAAATAGATAATTTTGCATTTATTTATTTATATTAATATCAACAGAACAATTATTGAAAATAAACGAAGGCATTAAATTTATAGATAAATCAATGTTTTAAAATATAACAATAATAATATCATAACAATGTAAATGATGTTCCCTAGTTTAGATATAGACGTCCTAAGTGTGACGTCATGCAGTGAATAATGAACCATTATTCACTAGTGAATAATACGTAGTGTTACACTTTAGGAAGCACATGTATAATGAATGTTTTATAGTACAGTCGTGGACAAAAATCCTCAATGTTTTGTTTTAATTAATAATACCTACATAGTAACGCCAGATTCCATAAAATGATAAAATCATTATTAAAACGCCCCAAGCACCGGCAGGTCTTCTAAATTGAAGCAATAAACAAGTAATAAAAATTTCACGATTTCATCCAAAATTATTCATATTTTAATCAGATATAAATAGCATATAAATATACATTAGCTCCTCAATTAATACAGAAAATAAATGTCTTTAATACTGCAATAGGTAATTATAAACGGAGCCATTAATCTAAGAACGACTAAGTTATGTTTTCTTGTTAATTTAATAGAAAATTCAAATGCCTCATACCAAATAATTTAAAATATCTCAATATTACGAGAGAATTCTTCATGTCAATGTATTTGAATTCAGTTCTTTTTTTTTTCAATACAACTCACCTCCTTGAATTGATGGATAAATACAGATAGTAACAAGTAGCACACAGAAAACGTTGTATAGTTGTACTTTGCACTGGTTCATCACCTTAATATAAGGAACTTTTCCTTCAGCACCGATCGAGTTTCCCTGTTGCAGTTTCAATTTTTCACTTTCCAATTCGTGATGTCTGTAGTATCTCTGAATAACGAGGGGAAATATATGTGAATTAATAGCTATATAGAGTAGTCAGATTTTTTCAATAATCCGTGGTTTCAATTGAGCATATTTCAACTCTTTGAGAATTTTTTAATCATCAGGAGTATAAAAAATAGGGGTTGATCGTAAAGGGGTGAAAATTTAGGGTTGGATGTATTTTTGAATGTTGTATCATAAAAAAATATAGAATAGAAAATTTTGTCTGAAAAATATAAATAAAAAATTAAGGGGTGGACCTCCCTTAACATTCAGGGGGATGAAAAATAGATTTTGTCGGATTCTCAGAGCTAACTGATATGCAGACAAAATTTCATGAGAATCGGTCGAGTCATTTCGAAGGAGTTTAACAAATAAAAAATAGGGGTTGATCGTAGAGGGGTGAAAATTTAGGATTGTATGTATTTTTGTATGCTGTATCATAAAAAAATAAAAACAAAAAATTTTGTCTAAAAAATAATGGCCGATTCTCAGACCTACTAAATATGCTCACAAAATTTCATGACAATCGGTCAAGCCGTTTCGGAGGAGTATTGTGACACGAGAATTTTATATATAAGATATATATATATATATATATATATATATATATATATATATATAAGATATATATATATATATATATATATGTATATATATACATTCAAAGACTAACTCTTTCCTTTTTGAATGTTTTGATTCGAATTCTACATGTATTTTATGAGGACTTTTATTGTTCGAAGTGTGAGAAGCAATATGAAACGTTTTCAAATAGAACGATTATGCATATATATATATATATATATATATATATATATATATATATATATATATATATATATACTGAGAGTGAAATCTCACACATCACTTAGTGAAAAAACAAAAAAAATAAAATATAAAATAAAAAATAAAAACACAAGAGAAAATTACATATATATATATATATATATATATATATATATATATATATATATATATATATATATATAAATATATATATATATATATATATATATATATATATATATGTATATATATATATATATATATATATATATATATATACATAGTAATACTCATATATGAAAATAATTAAATCTGAAATTGATATGTACTCACATTTAAAGGCAGAGCAAAATAGGTATCGAAACAGATGGACAGTACAAACAAGGCTAAAATGAAGTAGTAGATGCCTGCCAGACGCTGATCATCGAATATGTATATTGTTAACATGGATACCAAGGTGACAAGGGTTCCACTAATGTTATTACCTAAGATTATGGCACCAGTGTATTTTCCAGGAAGCTTGGCGGCCATTCCAAAAACGGTATTCTGGTAGATTCCGTTGGCCACTGAAAAAATAAACAAGCTAGTAGAAACGATTCAGCCTCTCTTTATTTATGATCCACAATGATTTTCAAATAAAAAGTAGGGTAAAGGATCTAAAAGTAATGCGGTCCCCAAAATTGTTCTAGAAAAACTAATGGTATAAACTTAATTTGAAATTAACGATTCTTTCAATAAAAAAATTGAATAAGAAATGAATTTGTGGACAGTTAAACTAAAAGAATACGTAAACAGAAATAAATAATTAGCCGAATAAGACAAAGATACGTTGGTTCGTACGCTTTCACACATATCGTTTAATATAGTAAGTAAATAAAAATACGTTCAACATCATTCTTATAGGTAGTGCCTACACTGATTCTCCATGTGTAGCACTATAATACACGGTACATGAAATTGACCTTGAAAAAAACTTTATATTATGTAATATTTATATAATATTAGTATTTGCTTCAGATTGCAATCTGAAGCAAATACTAATATTCCAAACATCTTCCAAGTATATTCATTTGAATTTTGTATGTGAGATTTGCTGTAAAGTAAAAATTATTGCCAAATTTAGAGTACCATTTCCAAATTCAAAATATTCGTCTCAGTAGGAATGATATTGAATATATTTACATCGATAGTTCAACCTTAGTTCCTTCAGGTTAACATGTGACTATTAGAAACTTTTCGGTATATTTTCACCAAGAGACATGGTTATTAAAAAAAGTGGTTACAATTCTCTCAGAATTTAAAAAAATATAGAATGACCTAGCATAAACTCTAGGTTGTAGATCTGTTACTGGCGAAACTCACACTATTGCTGATCTTTAGATCATTGAAGCAGCTCATATCATTAAAATACGTATGAACATTTAAATATAAAAAATTACTACTCCACAGATATGCCTTATGAAGGGAAAAAATAATTTTCATTCGCTTACTTCAGGCCCGTAGCCAGAAATATGGTTTGGGGGCCCAAAAAATTATTTTGGGGAGAGGGGGGGGGCGAAATGGTTGATGGGTGTCTTGCATGGATATTTGTTATTAAAGTTGGACTAATTAGTGAAAAACTGCTTTATTGTTATTAATATCATCACTGTATTTTAATTGTCAGTCACGCACATACATATTTATTATTGTCAAACAATTCAGTAGACAAAATTTAAAATTTTAATTTTCGCGATTTCTTTGCTGCCATAATTTCGAGAACCTTATTCGGATCGATACCTAAGTAATCTTCTGTTCAAATGTGCTAATAGAGATATTATATATGTTTCACAGGCGTGACGTCATAAAAAATATGGCTTGTTATCGATAGACATATTTTTAAAACATGATTCACATCTTTAGGAAAATTTAAGGATTCCTGGAGTTTCGAGGGGGGCCCGGGCCCTTTGGGCCCTATGGCTGGCTACGGGCCTGGTTTACTTTAATTCATGAAAGTGAATATGTGATTATAATGTCTGAGAATAATACATTAAAATATACGAAATTTATTTTGCAGTATCACTTTCGCAATAACGCAGCCACAAAAATTCGAGGATTCTGTTCCTTCTGTTACGGAATCTTGAAATTCAAAAAGAAAAAGAGATATGTTCAGCTTCAAAATACTCACTGTTCAAAATTACAACAGAGACCATTGTGATCCAAAAGAAAATCTCTGGCCAGGAGGAAGTGTCAATCATCGCCAAAATAACAGTTGTCAAAATGCACACCGAAATAGTACCTATACTATACACAATTCGTGTCGTTAACTCAGCTCTACAAAAAATAAAAGAAAGTTATATTTAATAGAATACAGAATAATGCCAATTCAACTACGAATACGATATCGATATATATATATATATATATATATATATATATATATATATATATATATACACATATATATATATATATATATATATATATATATATATATATATATATATATATATATATATATATATATATATATATGTATAAATGTATATATATATATATATTTATATTTATATATATATATATACAGGGTCACTCACGGTGGATGGTAGGTTAGACGTTTACGGAGAACGGGACATGAGATTATTCTGAAAATTTGGTTTCATGAGTAATTGATTTTGCTCTATCGATATAAAATAATAGTGGTGCTGCGGCGTTGCCGCTTAACTAAAAAGTAGCAGCAACTATGAAATTTCAAATGAGACACCCTATATCTTATTTCATTTTTTGCTTTTCTACCATTTTCCAATTGTTTTTGTATGATACTTCCCTATACCTATCTCCAGAGGTTTTCGAGAAATTAAATGGTTTCCTTATTTTTTTGTGCAAAACATAGATTCAATTAAATGTTCATCACTAAGGTACTCAGATTCGTAGGACGCTGAAATTTTAGGTGTAGTTTACCAAGTTTCGACGTATTAAGAATATTCTAAGGACTTTGTTCTCTATTATACAGGATCCTTCAAAATTTGCGATTTTAACGATAAATACAAAAATAGTGAAAACTGCATTTTTTCAAATGTAATACCGTGTATATTATTGAATATCTCGAAAGAAAATTGAAATTTCTTTCAAATGATATATCATGCTCCTATACCTAAAAAGTCAGGTTTCCGAAATAAAAGCACGTTTCTATAAAAACCGGATTATTTAGCCATATTTTGTATTAGGTAGCTATGAAATGTCAAGAAAGATGTCATTATGAAAATTTGACAATTAGTCCATCAACAATAAAACGTTCGCGCGTTGATTAACGAAAATTTGATTTGAAAACAATCAAAATGGAAGGCAATAACTATTCTCATGAAGTTTTGATGAAGTTATTTATTGTACATGGTCAATGTGACCAAATAATAGCAAGAACATGCAGAAAATTCAATGAAATGTATACCTATCGACAACCAATAAACAATAGAAAATTTGTACGTTTACAAAATAATTTTATCACTTATGGGTCAATACTGAAAGCGAAACGAAATTTACTAAACTAATAAAAAACAATTTGCATTACGTAAAATAACATAACATAAGTGATAAAATTAATTTGTAAACGTACAAATTTTCTCTCGTTTATTGGTTGTCAATAGGTATACATTTCATTTAATTTTCTGCATGTTCTTGCTATTATTTGGTCACATTGACCATGTACAATAAATAACTTCATCAAAACTTCATGAGAATAGTTATTGCCTTCCATTTTGATTGTTTTCAAATCAAATTTTCGTTAATGAACGCGCGAACGTTTTATTGTTGATGGACTAATTGTCAAATTTTCATAATGACATCTTTCTTGACATTTCATAGCTACCTAATAATACAAAATATGGCTAAATAATCCGATTTTTATAGAAACTTGCTTTTATTTCGGAAACCTGACTTTTTAGGTATAGGAACATGATATATCGTTTGAAAGAAATTTCAATTTTCTTTCGATATATTCAATAATATACAGGGTATTATATTTGAAAAAATGCACTTCTTATTATTTTTGTATTTATCGTTAACATCGCAAATTTTGAAGGACCCTGTATAATGGAGAACAGAGTCCTTAGGATATTCCTAATACGTCGGAACTTGGTAAACTACACTTAAAATTTCAGCGTCCTACGAATCTGAATATCTTAGTAATGAACATTTAATTGAAGCTATGTTTTGCACAAGAAAAGCAGAAAATGGAATAATATATAGGGTGTCTCATTTGAAATTTCATAGTTGCTGCTACTTTTTGGTATAAGCGGCAACGCCGCAGCGCCACTATTATTTTAGATCGATAGACCAAAATCAATTACCCATGATAACAAATTTTCAGAATAATCTCATGTCCCGTTCTCCGTAAACGTCTAACCTACCATCCACCATGAGTGACCCTGTATATATAATATATTTACAATAGTAATATTATTGTTTATAAGTATATGATATTTATTTATTATGGAAGTTATTATTATTTGTTTTAATAATGTATACTATTACTATATTGTATTTATTATTTTTTTATATACATATACATATACATATACATCATACATATACATATTATATATATATATATATATTATATATATAATATATTATATATATATATATAATATTATATATATATATATATATATATATTATATATAATTATATATATATATATATATAAACTGAGTGGAAGTAAAAAAAGGAAACACAGTTTCATTCCTCTCTGAAGTATGTGTCAGGGAGGCGGGCAGCTTGAGTTTGGGATTAACTCCTTCAGCCAGATCAGAGGATACACTTGTATGTACAAGTGCATTAAGGATAGGTGAGACGGGATATTCATGGAACATAGGAAGTGTGGGTAGGGTTCAGAGGATTAATACTGACCCAGCATTCGCCTTATAAGTTTGCAAGCAGTGACTTACATTACCATGAGGAAACTTCTGAGAAAAGCACATGGCAGACCAGTCGGCCCCGGGGTTTGAACCCGAGACCTCCCAAATACTAGCCAGCGTACCTAACGTACTCGACTAACTAGCTTGGTGAAAAAAAAGAAAAGGAAACACACGTGTTTCATTCCTCCCTGAAGTATGTGTCAGGGAGGCGGGCAGCTTGAGTTTGAGATTAACCCCTTCAGCCAGATCAGAGGATACACTTGTATGTACAAGTGCGTTAAGGATAGGTGAGACGGGATATTTATGGAACATAGGAAGTGTGGGTAGGGTTCAGAGGATTAATACTGGCCCAGCATTCGCCATATAAGTTTGCAAGCAGTGACTTACATTACCATGAGGAAACCTCTGAGAAAAACTCATGGCAGACCAGTCGGCCACGGGGTTTGAACCTCCCAAATACTAGCCAGCGTACCTAACATACTCGACTAACTAGCTTGGTTAAGGTGAAGAGTTATTTGCGTCCTTATATATCCCTCTTCTTCGTTGCGATTCGTTGTAATTGGTTGTTCTCGGCGGCTGCGGCTTCGTGTGATTGGCCCTGCTGGTTTTGCCTGCTGCTCCTCCTTGTGATTGGCTGCTTGACTGGAACGCGTACGATGTGCTGCATGAGTTCTTAATGTTGGTTTCCAAATAGCAGAGATTCGCTGCGCGTCATTTCGGGTGTTCAAACAACTTCTTGCTTTCTCTATCTCGATCGCCTCTCTGGTGATTCTGGTGTGTAGGCGCTGGCAGTTGGAAATCATTCTGGTGTTGGAGAAGTCGACTTTATGTCCTGTGTCAAGTATATGTGATGTAAGGTACGACGTAAGATCTCGTTGCTGTACTGCATTTTGATGTTCGGCCCTCCTCACACTAATTCGTCGGTTAGTTTGACCAATGTATGAGCCGTCACAATTATTGCATGGTATCTCGTAAACTTCCAGTCCTTCTAATAAAATTTTATTCTTTGGATTCCTCAAAAGTTATCTTCTTGTGCGTCGTGAATATAGTATTGATGTTGTTCCGGTGCAATAATCGTCCTATTCGGTCGGTGGCTCCATTGATGTACGGTAGGAGAACGTCGGATCCCCATCAGATGTAGTCTTAGTTTCATTTTCTTGTTTGGCTCTTCTGATGATTTTCCTTGAATAATCATTGGTTTTCAATGCTCTCCCGATGGTGGCCAATTTACTTTTCTTGTGATCCGAATCAGAAATGGTTCTGGAACGACAAATGAGTGTTTTTGTTGTTGAAAACAGTTGTCCTGGGTGATGGTGTGAGTCAGCCTGAAGGTATCTATTGGTGTGGGTTTTCTTTCGATACACGGTGTGGCCAAGTTTTCCGTTAGGATTCTTCATTATCAGAACATCAAGGAAGGGAAGCTGGTTATTTTCTTCTATCTCCATGGTGAACTGAATACGTTCGTGTTGACTGTTGAGGAAAGTATGTAGTTTTTCTTCTCCATGGGGCCAAATGACGAAAATATCGTCGACATATCGTAGCCAAAGCTTTGGTTTTCCAGGGGATGTATTCAGCGTTTGGTTTCGGACAATGTCATGAAGATATTGGCGGAAGGTGGTGAAACTCGCGATCTCATTGGTGCCCCTTCGAGTTGTTTGTATCTCTGTGTTGTGGCTCTAGCTTCTTTTTCTGTTCCAAAATTTCTATGCCTTCTTCCACTGGAATCTGGGTGAATAATGACACTACGTCGAAACTCACCAGAAGATCGTTTGGAACATCAAAATACAGTACAGCAACGAGGTCTTACGTCGTTCCTTACATCACATATACTTGACACAAGACATAAAATCGACTTCCCCAACACTAGAATGATTTCCAACTGCCAGTGCCTACACACCAGAATCACCAGAGAGGCGATCGAGATAGAGAAAGCAAGAAGTTGTTTGAACACCCGAAATGACGCGCAGTGAATCTCGGCTATTTGGAAACCAACATTAAGAACTCATGCAGCAGATCGTACGCATCTCAGTGAAACAGCCAATCACGAGGAGGAGCAGCAGGCAAAACCAGCAGGGCCAATCACGCGAAGCAGCAGCCGCCGAGAAGAACCAATTACAACGAAGCGCAACGCAGAAGAGGGATATATAAGGACGCAAATAACACTCACCAAGCTAGTTAGTCGAGTATGTTAGGTACGCTGGCTAGTATTTGGGAGGTCTCGAGTTTAAACCCCGGGGCCGACTGGACTGCCATGAGTTTTTCAGAGGTTTCCTCATGGTAATGTAAGTCACTGCTTGCAAACTTACAAGGCGAATGCTGGGCCAGTATTAATCCTCTGAAACCTACCCACACTTCCTATGTTTCATGAATATCCCGCCTCACCTATCCTTAATGCACTTGTACATACAAGTGTAACCTCTGATCTGTATGAAGGAGTTAATCCCAAACTCAAGCTGCCCGCCTCCCTGACACATACTTCAGGGAGGAATGAAACACGTGTGTTTCCTACTTCCACTCAGTTCAGTGTATTCACTCCGACCAAGAAGAGCTACCTGAAGATGGCAAATGTGATTTTGTCGAAACTTCGAGCAGACTTCAACGAAGACGAAGCCCATACGCGGATACAAACCCGAGAAACTAGACAACCAGATTATCTCCGCGAGAACCTGAAAATCAACATATATATATATATATATATATATATATAATAATATATATATATATATATATATATATATATTTATATATATATATATATATATATATATATATATATATATATTTATATATATATATATATATATATATATATATATATATATATATATATATATATATATATAATTTTCATAACTTTTTCATTTGAAAAAGTTTTTGAACTTTTTTAATCAAATCGAGTTTTTTGAGATTCACCAAGCCTGTTATTGCTAATAATTATCAAAAAGTTATATATATATTAATATATATTATATATATATATATATATATATATATATATATATATGTATTATATATATATATATTATATATATTAACTATATATATATATATATATATATATATATATATATATATATATATATATATATATATATATATATATATATATATATAATATATACAGGGTGTCCCACCGGGAAAGAACGCGATCTGTATATGGAAAACTACACATAGAAATATTTTGAAAATTTGACAGTATATCGATATTATTTGTTGTAGCTTCAACAAATAAAACGAGGACATAATATTTCCTAGGTAGGTACATAACTAATAATTAAGATCTAATTGTAATATAGTTCATCAAGCATACTGAATTCTTACAGCATTCGAACTGGAATACACCACGACAAAGTTTCCATATACAAAGCATAATTTGAACTCCATTGAGAAAGGGGACAATAATTCTCCGAAACGTATGAATACTATATCTTTCTACAATAAACCAGACCTGTTATTACCACAAACACTTGCTTTTCTTATATCAATAATGAACAGGAACAAATACTTTCACATATATATATATATATATATATATATATATATATATATATATATATATATATATATATATATATATATATATATATATATATATATATAAATATATATATATATATATACAGATATGTATATATATAATATATATATATATATACTATATATATATATATATATTATATGTATATATATATATATATATATATATATATATATATATATATATATATATATATACCATGTGTCCCAAAATGAATGCACCAATATTGCTATCTCGGTTAATATAGGAGATAGAAAAAAGGTTAAATAGGAATTCCTTTCTAATTTCATATCTCGGGATACACTGGTAAACAAATATGCTTCTGTTCAGTTAGTTAAGCTCCAATTAGAGCTTTAGAGCAGTGTTAGATTAACTCACACCTTGTGAAGGGCTGCAGGGGCGCACTGCAAGAATTGGTGAACCACAACAGGGTAACGCCCCTGGCTCCAGGACAAAATGGCATTGTCAAGCAAAGAGCAGGCGAGCTAGCAAGACGGGGATCCAGTAGTCCTTTCTGAATTCCAAACGAGACAGTAGGAAAACACAGAAACCTATTTAGGGCGATGTCTGGGGTGAGACAAAAGTACTCCTTGAAGGTTCGTGCAGAAAGTTGACAGACCCTCTTCTAGATTTGGGCAGAGAGAATATCAGGTTAGAAGTGGATATACAAATGGGACACTGACTCCTTAGAAAATAAAGACACACGGAGAAAAGTGAATCCAGCGTATGTAAGAAGTGCTGGGACGATAAGGAAAAGTCGACTCACATTATCTCCCACTGTCGAATGAAATATATGGGGATACATTTCTTAGGACCTAGGCATGTGATTACTTTACCTATAACTAAGCTGCTAACTTTCATGAGTGGCTGCGTCATAGCATGGTATATATATATATATATATATATATATATATATATATTATATATATATATATATATATACATATATATAGTATATATATATATATATATATATATATATATATATATATATATTATATATATATAGATATATATATATATATATATATATATATTATATATCGTTGATGCGCTGGCCAAACCTGATATGTGCATTTCAAGAACTTTTCAGGACAACATAAAAACTGTTTCTTTCTTAATGTATTAATTTCTGAAAAAATTGAAAAAAAACAAAATATGTAAAAAAATATCTATTTTAGTCTGAGATAATAAAAAAATTATTACATTCGTGTATGAAAGCTAAAATATTTTTTTTGTTGTGTTTCATGCACATATCAAGTTTAGTGTGCTAGCTCAAATAATGATATGTGCACAAGAAACACATATAAGGTAATCTTTGAGGTTTGTATTTCAAAATTATGATTGCTATGTTCTTAAACATAAGAATGTTGTTTCTTCTTATTGTGTTTATAATTTTGTAGATTCATAATGACATATAATAATAAATATATTACGGAATAAAATCTGTGCTCATTAAAACATCTTTATTTTATTATGCTATGCATAATACTAAAAAACATTTACATAATAAAAGAAATCAACAACAAAAAATAAAAACAAAATTATTCTATGCGACGTTATGACAAGTCTGTATTGAGAAATTCTCAATTGAGTTATTTCAAATACCTACGAATTTAAACTGCCTCAATTGAAAATTTAAATCTGCACCTAAACAGTACCAACAAACAATAACAATTTAAACTTATTACATAAACTTCTTAATAACTTTTAAGTAATAAATATAACAAAATAGCCAATTTTAAGGCGTTATTATCCAATACTTATAATAAATATATAAGGCACAAGATCAGTCTCATTACTGTTAATTGAGATCATTCATTCAACCTTATATTAGGAACCAACATCAAAACAATCAATAATCTCTGAAAAATAGTATAAAAAATTTACTTCTAAATATACTTGTTTAAAAAAAAAAGAGAACAAAACAAAAAACTTCCAAAATCAACAATTCTTAATACAATATTAGCAGAAAAGAAGACACTTCTAAAAGGATTTTGTTTACATTTAATTATGTTGAAGGCCATCATAAAAGTAATGGTAGTCTCTGTGCATATATTTTTTCAAAGACTGCAAACTATCAAATTTAGTCTTTTCTATTTTTCTGGGTTCATCGTAAAGGCTTACGAGGTTACAACCAGGAACACGAAGTCTTTGTGGTAACAATTGCCATTCGTGAGGTTGACGCAATTTATAGCAAATTTGTCCATTTTTGTATAGTAATCCTCTGATATCGGTGACTGAAGGATCTCCAGCTTTCTTCCCTGGTCTCAATGAATCTAGCTGACATATGATTTCAAAATTTAAAAAAAATGTGTAGTCTAAATGGTGAATTATGTAAGGTTGGCTTGGGCGAGCTTGTGCCATTTTGTTTATGTAATCATTTGGGGAATAAATAGGCGGTCTAAAAAGGCGTTCCAAAGTGGAATGGACACTATCCGCCTCCATCATTGTGTGCCCCTTTTCCAAAATAATTTGTTCTACTTGAATTGAACGGTTCTCTTTAGTAAGACGAAGTAAAGCTGAGGATAATACCTTATTTCTATTTTGATAGCCACATCCATCTTATATGAGTATTACTTTTTTATAGTTTTGATTAATTTTTGTATTCAAGAAATCTATCAAACAAGTTGTAAATTCATTGGCACTTACTCCGCCATCACCTTCGTGCCACACATACAAATGTACTTTCTTATCATTCTTCACATACAAAGTATAATTATGAATTTGAAGTTTCTGTTTGTAGTACTGAACAGAAACCTGCAATTTGGGTGATAATAAAACACTTTCTACATCCATAGTGACTACTAGTACATCAGAAGAACACATTAATATAGCGTTTTCTTTAGCTAGATAAGCTTCTTGTTTCAACTGGGTGTGGTGGTCATATTCTTCTGGAGTACAATTGCCTTCCCTGAAAGCAGTACAAGTGTCACATTGATCTTTTCTGGGCTTAAATATAGATATTTTCTCATTTTTTAAAACTGAACAGAAGAGTTTGCGTTGTGCAGCTAGAATATTCTTACTGGAACACCATTTTCTATATTCCGTGAACATGTGAGTTTTGTTTCTGAATGTATCCTCTACATACACTCTACTTGAACTGGATCTGCAATAGTGGCTGGGTACCTTTGGCAATAAACTCAACTATTCCTTTACATTATCTGATTTAATTGTTACAGGTACTCTTGATTTTTTGTTAGGTTTTGTGATATTATTTTCATTTGATGTTGACTGTTCATTAATTTATTTTACCCATTCAGACAGTGTTTCATTATTCATGTCTATTGTCCTTAATAAAAAATGTTTACATACTCTAACAGGCTCATTATCATCATTAGGTAAAAAACAGTCAAATCCCATATTTTTTGTAAGCTGTTGAGACGTTGAACTTTTACGCCTTCTCATAATCGGCCGAATGCGAACAAGGTTTTTTAGATAAGCCTTTTTAGCTACCCACGAATCTAAACTCCAAAAGTATTTAAAAATATTATCCCTTTGTTCTTCGTTTATGGTCGCACAAAGAAAAGTCCTTGGTGTTTTTGCTTCGTGTGCATTGTGACTACACAATTTGGCTTTCTTAGTTTTTTCTAACTTTGTAACAAAATTGGTATGTTTATCATCTTGACTTTTTTGCATTTTTCTGCCGACGTATAGTTTTCCTTTCACTCTCTGATCTTTATTAAATGCTCTGTCCTTTTTTTTATCGAAAGTATCCATATCAAAGTTCTCCTCAGATTCATTTTCATTATTGTCCAACTCAATCATTTCACCTGTTTTATCATCCAATATAAACTCAGAACAAGAACTGTGTTTTTTTTTTTTTTTAACTCGAGGGACCTACAGTTTAACGCCGATTCCGAACGGCCAATGGGCTTGTAAACTATGTACATTACCCAACATTTTTCATCATAAATAACCACTAAATTCCGGACATATACAACACCCAAGAGCGAGGTGGGACTCGAACCCACAATCCTCGGTTTACAAACGGTATAAGGCGGTTCACCTTACCGCTGGTCTACCGAGGCCTCCTCAAGAACTGTGTGTTTGTGTGTCGACAAAATTTACTTTAGTCACAAATAATCTAGTAGTTTCGTCTAAAATGTGATTATTTTCATAATGTTTCATCTGTCTAACTGTTGTGTAAGTTTGTTTTGTTCCGTCTATTTCGAATTGTGACGAATTGGGAGACAAAAAATCAATTTGTTTTGGGATACATTGAAAACCAGAAGGAACAGGCTGAATTGGCGGTAGTATATTAGAGTCTTCATTATTTAATTCATTAAAAACATGCGTTTCCAAATTGACTAATGATAAATCGGTTGACAAAATACCACTTTCTGTCGAACTGCATTGGATAGTAGCAACCGTAGGATTCGGCTGAATTGATGGCAAAAGCGTACTGGATAAATTAATGATTTCCATTAAACATGACTCTGGAGAATGTGAAGAATTACCCTGTCTCGGATATTCATTTCTTGTTGGATCATATGCGTTAGAAATGAATATATCTGAACTAACCTCCTCATTTTTTTCAATAATAACATGTTGTCCAATGCATAAGTCCACCAACAATTTTCCTCGATGAAAGGTCATTTTATTAAAGATATTGATTTTTAGTGTTCAGTCTGAAAACGAATCAAAAATAGCAAGCTTAAGCAGTGAATGAGTATGCAAATATTCATATTTTTGTTTTAGGATAGGCCACAAATACTTTCGAAACAAAGTCATAAATAAGTTCAGTTAGTTTGCGTTAATTAGAAAATATGCAGTATATAATATGAAAATTTCATGTATCATGATTAAATTCACTCACCTGTAAATATTTTCATGAATTTTTAACAGTTCACTATTATTTCTGAAAACAATAACTACATATAAACTCAAACTTGAAAATCGCACGCCATTGTCCACGCGGTTGTCATATTCTGATATGTGCACAACAAATCTTATATGTGCAGAACAAATCATCGAAAAGCTTGTTATGTGCAAATCGAGCACATGACAGTTTATCAGACTTAATAAAGACACATAAAAGATAATGCACATTTTGTTCCAGTTATAATTTTCACATGGCAGTTTTACCATCAATGCGTCGCTAAAAATTAATGCCATCTAGCGAAAAATCGTAAAATCTAAAGATTGCACATATCAGGTTAGGCAAGCGCACCGACGATATATATATATATATATATATATATATATATATACATATATATATATATATATATATATATATATATATATATATATATATATATATATATATATATATATATATATATATATATATATATATATATATATATATATATATATATATATAAATATATATATAATTACATCCAAATGCTTTTTCAATTACATAAACAATATGTAGGTATTAAAACTATCATTCAATGAATGATAATGTAAGTTATATGAACAAGTTATGATACAACATAATCCAATTTGTAATATAATGAAATACTACCTACCGTATTTCTACGAAAATATTTAACCAGTTGAATGCCACATTAGGAACTTGAGAACAAAATGTCATTAACTGCATAAAGATTGGAACATAACGGAAACTGTATCCGATGTAAGATTCCGCTAGTTTATAAGTTGTGAAATACTGAAAAACAGAAGAGAAATATATATATATATATATATATATATATATATATATATATATATATATATATATATATATATATATATATATATATATATATATATATATATATATATATATATATATATATATATATATATATATATATATATATATATATATATATATAAGTATCTATATATATATATATATATATATATATACAGGGTGATTCATTAATATGTGTAAATATTTCAACGGTAAAATTTTGAGCTCAAAATATGAAGATCTAACCCAATTTGCTTATACAAAATATTTCTTCTTACTGATATACAGGGTGTTTTATTAAGATTATTAAAATTTAATTTTGTTCATTACTTTAATACTGCTTGATATTTCTTCATGATATTCAGCCGTAAGTTAAAGTAGTTTGGGATACATCAAATAATAGTAAAGAAGACATAAAAGTACAGAAAAATCAAAAGAATTGTGCAGCCATATGTTCAACGTTAAATATCTCGAAAAATAGTGGCTCTAGCGTTACGAAAAAAGTATACCTTATTCACAGAGAAAATATTGGAGAATCGAAAAATTATACTAAAATGACAATTCTGCCAGTGGCGTAGAATTTAAGAAACGAAAACTCTTCCCGTGCCCCTGCCGTACGCCACTGGTGATAGCGAGAAAGTCTTCTTTACTATTATTTGATGTGTCTCAAACTGCCTTAACTTACTGCCAAATATCATAAAGAAATGTTGAGCAGCATTGAAGTAATGAACAAAATTAATTTTTAATAATCTAAATAAAACACCCTGTAAATCAGTAAGGAGAAATATTTTGTATAAGCAAATTGGGTTAGATCTTCATATATATATATATATATATATATCTATATTATATATATATATATATATATATATATATATATATATATATATATATATATATATATATATATATATATATATATATATATATATATATATATATATACACATATTTAGTATCGATATTTGACGAGACCTTGCACTAAAGAAGTAAAGAGATTGATAACTATTTAGAAAGTAAGAGAAAATATTGAGTACTGGCTCTTTGAGTGAATATGGATATTATAATTTTTCTCGGTATAATAGAACACATAGTACCGAAAAAGGTCATGGAAATTACCAAAAATATCTACATCACAATGAACCAATGGAAAAATGATATCTCCGATTCAACTTAATTAAAAACTTAACAAAAATGTACCCGAGAACGCTAGGAAATTTATGGTAAGAGTATCGTTACAACTCATAATGTAATCATGGGAATTA
This sequence comes from Cynegetis impunctata, assembly GCA_030704885.1. Classification (NCBI taxonomy): domain Eukaryota; kingdom Metazoa; phylum Arthropoda; class Insecta; order Coleoptera; family Coccinellidae; genus Cynegetis; species Cynegetis impunctata. The sequence continues at coordinate 516,421 of JARQZK010004363.1, read as the reverse complement.
TATGCAATAGATAGTATGAAGAAAATTTTATTGGATATAAAAAAAATTTAGATTCCAAATTGTGACTACCATCTAACAATATTATAAAATGTTGCTTTTGTTGATGATATTTGCTCTTACTTTTTGGGCATTGATGAACATATTCCAAGGCGTAAGGGTACCTATACCGTGCACCAAGAATACGATGTATATGAGGTTCCACCTGTCTCGAGGCTCGGGCACTTTAAGGGTATTCTGCTCCATTGTACATCTCCCAATATTGAATTCGTGCTCAGGCAGGTTGTTCTCCACCACAGGTTGCAGTTTGACGGGTTCCTGCAACCTGTGTGGTTCCGAAGACTCTTCACCTTGTGGAAAAAAAAACATTTCCAATCAGAATTGAAGGAATATAATTAATAATTAAACTGACTAGTAACAGTGTGTTTGAATCATAAAATGAATTTTGTATGTACAGCGATCCCAATATGAATTTTGCAAATAAGAAATATTCAGACCAGATGATATTAGTTATTACATGAACTGAACGAGGAAAATTCTTCAGAAATTATCAAGGGAGCTGGTTATACGTATTCCGCAACGCAAAATCTGCATTCACAATCTAACGGTGAATTGAAGAAATTGTCAAGTCACCCCGACTCAAAATCTGCATACAGCTGTTTCGATCTCATTAGATCTCATCAGTGCAGCTTATTTGACTCGGAGTGAATTAACAAATTTCTAATTGTTTCCCAATACAAATCGTGGTCAGTAACACTGTCTGGATAACAATCCAGAGCGCCCTCCCATCAAAGATATTGAGAACCAACAATTCACCGCTTAGATCGAAAACGCAGAAAATCGTCGCGTAAACACGTACCTCTTGATATGAAGATATCTACTCTACAACAGTGGTGTATATGATTCCAAGGCACACTAACATAGTGATACAAAACCTTTGGATATACTCACGAGAGCGCGCTCCGAATATTCTAGTCGCTTAATACGCAAAATACAACAATCAAATCATGAAAAACATACAAGTCGACCATGGTCAATTTCATAGATTACATAAAGTGAACAATTCAGATTGTGAATGCAGATTTTGCGTAGCGGAATACGTATAACCAGTTCCCTTGGAAAGTTGTTCGATAATTTTTAAACTATTAAAGAATTTGCCTTGTTCACTTTATGTAATGTATGAAAGTGAACAAGGAAAATTCTTTAATAATTTAAAAAATTATCAAACATATTTCAAAGGAAGTTGGTTATACGTATTCAGCAACGCAAAATCTGCATTCACAATCGAACGGTGAATTATAGAAATTGTCAAGTCACCCGGACTCAAAATCTGCATACAGCTGTTTCGATCTCATTAGATCTCATCAGTGCAGCTTATTTGACTCGGAGTGAATTAACAAATTTCTAATCGTTTCCCAATACAAATCGTGGTCAGTAACACTGTCTGGATAACAATACAGGGCGCCCTCCCACCAAAGATATTGGGAACCAACAATTCACCGCTTAGATCGAAAATGCAGAAAATCGTCGCGTAAACACGTACCTCCTGATATGAAAATATCTACTCTACAACAGTGGTGTATATGATTCCAAGGCACACTAACATAGTGATTTAAAACCTTTGGATATACTCACGACAGCGCGCTCCGAATATTCTAGTCGCTTAATACGCAAAATACAACAATCAAATCATGAAAACATACTTGTTGACCATGGTCAATTTCATACATCACATAAAGTGAACAATTCAGATTGTGAATGCAGATTTTGCGTAGCGGAATACGTATAACCAGTTCCCTTGGAAAGTTGTTCGATAATTTTTAAACTATTAAAGAATTTGCCTTGTTCACTTTATGTAATGTATGAAATTGACCAAGTTGACGTATCCTTTGAAATTTTCGATCACACGTCCGTTTCTGACCTACAGGGGGGTCAAGTTTTCGTTGGAACGCCCTGTTTATATATATATATATATATATATATATATATATATATATATATATATATATATATATATATATATACATATATATATATATATATGTATATATATATATATATATATATATTATATACACATATATATATATATATATATATATAGTATATATATATATATATATATATATTGTTATATATATATATTATATATATATATATATATATATATATATTATATATATATTATATATATATATATATTATATATATATATATATATATATATATATATATATATATATATACAGGGTGACCCAGAACTCAGTAATCGGTACATCATTTTTTTGCATTGCAGATATCGTTATGAAATTTTTATGGCAAATATTATCCGGAATTTTGAACAAAATTCCGTTCCATGAGAAGTGATATCAGCTTTGTGATTTAAAATGGAATACACTGTATTTTTTTTATTTTTTTATTTCTTATATAATTCCTAATAAAAAAAGCCATACCATTCTATATATCTCAACTGCACAGTTTTCTAGTTATTAATTTTTTAAAGTTAATAATGACAAAGATATTTTACAATTTTGTAATAATTTAGGTATCAACACATCACTTGAGAAACCGACAAGCGAGTTATTTTGACGTATCCTAAAAAAATTATCCCATACTGTAACTACGGGGCGGAAGACTGTCACACTCGGTGACAGCCGCAGAATATACAAAATAACATCTGCTTATAAGACAAGATTGCCGCCACCTAGGTGTTTGAAACTTTGTATTTATATTCGTTAAACCTCAAACTTACAGGAAAAATTAGTGCCATACTGGTAAAAATCGTTCGAATTACGAATAAAATCTTAGGATTTAAAAAAATATTGTTCACATTCGCCACCTCCCACAGGTAAAGCATTATCAGACTTCTGTTTATGATCATACAGAGAACTGTTGAAAAAAGTTTCAGGGTGATACAAATCGTTTGGCGAAAAAAAAAATTTATTTTTTGCAGTGGTATGGCGGCCATAGAAAACTGTCGGAAAAGTATGGCATGGTGATTTTCGTGAATGGCTACTCGACGATGATTAACTATGCAAAAATTCGCCTGGTACAAATGGTTAAATTGTTTTATTTAAATTAATGTATTCGCGTCAGTATGGCGGGCTTTAAGTCACACCCGAGAAGTATGGAATTTCGCTACCGCCTACTTCTTTTTTTTTCGACTATCTGAAAATACAAGCACTTTTGGGGAATAAATGGTTCGACACTCGTTATTTATCCGACGCGTTCGATTAACGCCCACGCGATTGGGCCGCCGGTACCAGCGCTATGACCAGCATTTTCCTTTTTGCCTTTACGTAATTAGACCCCTGAAGAACCGCCATACTGGTACAAATGACCTAATATTTTGTGTCACTATCTCCCGGTCTATCACTGGCTGATAACCAAAATAGGTGGTCATTGAACGTTTGGGGAGGTACTATTGGAGGTGGTGTCGGTCCATTCTTTTATGACGGTGTCTTGAATGGCGAGAGATACTTGTAGTTTCTTCAAGCCGATCTCTCATTACTACTATAAGACTTATATACAAGAGCGAACATGTGGATTCAGTACGATGGTGTTCCTGTTCATTATAGTCGTATAGTGCGGCAGTTTTTGAATTGGAGTTAAGTCAACCGTTGGATAGGAAAGGCGGAGCTATTGCTTGGCCAGCTCGCTTCCCAGATCTGATTTCCATTGACTTTTTTGACCAACTACAGCAGAGGATATGAAGCAGCGAATTACCGATGTATTTCATTCTGTTAACGAGGATATGCTAACCCGTGTGGAGCAATCTTTTCTACATAGACAGAATGTGTGTTCAGCAGAATAGTCGTATATTTGAGCATTTATTATATTTATCATTAAGCATTTGGATAAATCAAATTTTTGATTATGATTCAACTAATTCTTGTGCTCCTATTAAATAAGCATTGATTTCTCTATGTATAAAGTTGATTTGTATCATTTAGAATAACTATTGGATTATGTGGAATGCAAGTACCCCTTTTTACCAAAATGATAATGTCAAACGATCAATATGATATGAGTCTACTACAAACATTCTATTTTTTATAAACAAAAATTATTATTGAATACTAACACCTTAAAATTACTTTTTTTCTAAATATATTCTCGGATATAAACATTGGACCCCACAAAGTCAAGGAACAGAAAAAGTGATACAATTAGATTAAAAACATTTTTATTATTGGTATCCATGGATACGTCAAAATAACTCGCATGTCGATTTCTCAGGTTTGTTGAACCTAAATTATTACAAAATTGTGTAATATCTTTGTTATTATTAACTTTACGTATAGGGAAAGGCTATACCAATCGAGAGGTAATTCAATTATGCTAAAACATACATAGCATTCCATTAAAAATTAAGACTGTTATCAACGTTTAAAGTGGCCAAATTCACCCTAGTTTTTATGAAGTAATTGGTTAGAAATATGGCAAACTTCGACAAGAAATATTTGAAACAATGTTTTAAGGATCGAAAAATCCAAACCGCATACCAATAGACATAACAACAAAGAAGTTATAGGCTTGTTGAAGGCGAAACTGTCACGTTTTTACGAAAAAAATTTATAACTCTGAAACTGTTCAGTTTAGGTATAGGGAACGTTATGGCAATTATATTAGGAATTATATGAGGGTTTCAGGAATAGAAAAAAAATATATATAATAAGTTCAATTTCAAATATCAAAGTTGATGTCAACTTTGTGGAATAGCTTTAGATTAACAAGTATAAATATTCAAAATTTTATATTATTGATTAATTGATCCCCTATGTAGAAATTGTATGTTTATATATGTATATGTATAGATATATATATATATATATATATATATATATATATATATATATATATATCAGGTGCGGCTATTCAAAGGCGGCTAAGGAGGCTAAGCCTCCTCCTCAATAATATTCCGTGTATCACTAATATATTATATTGAATAGTCAGCATTCAGCATATTCATATTAATCAAAATCATATTATTTTATGCACCTACCTTCCTTTCAACCTACATTATATAATGGTATTTACATTTACTGCATTTCATTCATTTCAAGATTTGTGGCAACGCTGCGGAGGCTTAGAAAGGTATATTCTCAACGTTCATTATGCCTGCCACAGAAAAGCAAACAACGGTGCGAATACTGTCAATGAATACTTCATTGCGATAGAAAAGCAACTATAGAATTTCGGGTGAAATCGAGTGAATTCGTTGAAAAGCATTAATTTAATCGTAGTGTGATCGTAGTGACTAATGGCCGAAAACAAATTGTTTACTTATATTGCTCGCGTATTGTTTTAAAATGAGTTTGGTTACTGAAGGTAATTTCAAAAATTTCAATGGTGACTTAGTGGAATATTTGTTATCCCATAACTTTAGTGCACTAAGTTATGAGGATAAAGTTTTGATAAAAACATTGCGACCTACCCCTGAATTAAACAATTTGGTGCAGCGTAACAGACAACAAAACCGCGGTTTTAATACAAGAAATTATGAGAGACATCCTTGCCTAACCGGATCACAGGTAAAAAATAAATTATTTTGTTGGCAGTGTTTACTTTTTACTAGGGAAAATGTCTCTGTTTGGGGCCGCTTAGGATTTGACGATTTAAAAAATTTATCACGTTCTTTGGAAAGGCACGAAAAATCCCAGGAACATGTCGTGTCGCGGATCAAATTTAAAATGTTCGGAAAAAAACATTATTAATGTTATTGATACAGCACGTGTTCAAGAGTTAGAAAAATACAACGAAAAAGTTAAGGAAAATAGAGAAATATTGGAGAAACTGGTCGACATTATATTATTCTTATGTCTCCAAGATATAGCGTTTAGGGGACACGATGAAACAGACGAATCTAGCAATAAGAGAAATTTTAAGGAACTCCTTGATCTATTTTGCAAATATGACGAAAAGCTGTATAATTTCATTAACAACGCTACAGTTTTCTCCGGAACCTCAAGAACAACTCAAAACCAAATTATAAACTCTGCTACCAATGTTTTGGAAACTTTTATCGAAAATGAACTTTAAAATGTTAATTTTTTTCCTGGCAAGTAGATGAGACAACTGACATTAGCTGTAAATCGCAGTTGTCGATAATATGCAGGTTCGTGAAAGATGGAACATTATTTGAGCGATTTTTAGGTTTTCATGTCAGTTCTGAAAGGTCTGCCAACGATTTATTCGATTTTTTAAATGAGAAATTTTCGAAGTTTAATTTTCAATCTAAACTTATAGCAAAAACCTATGACGGCGTAGCGGTTATGGCTGGCCATTTAAACGGTCTACAAACAAAAATTAAATCTGTTGCTCCTCAAGCTATTTTTACACATTGTTATGCACATAACTTGAATTTGGTTTTAAGTAACGCTTGTAGTTCTATTAGGCAAGTTAGAATTTTTTTTTCAAATTTATCTGCATTTTCAACATTTTTTTCAAAATCATCAACGCGCACAAAATTTCTAGATGCAATAGTAGGTAACAGAATTCCAAGTAACGCACCAACTAGGTGGAATTTTACTTCAAGAGCTATATTTACTATACACAATAATAAGGATAAAAAAAATTCTATAGTTGAAAGTGAGGAATTTTTCACCGATAAAGTAACTTTAAATACCGCACGCGGATTAATTTCTTACTTACAAGATAAGGAATTTATATATCTTTTAAACATCTTCAAATTAATTTTTGAACAAACAGAAATAGTTTTTCAAATCTTACAGTACAAGTTTTCAGATGTGATTTACTCACGAAATCGGCTCAAGTTTCTTTTGGAGAAAATTTCAGAATTTCGTGCAGAAGTTTATTTTAAAAAACTATTTTCTGTATTTCAAACTACTGATGATACGACTCAATTTAGCCCAAAACGAAAGAAATTCAGTTTCGCAGATATGGAGCTTCACTATAAGCAAATATTTTATGAAATTTTGGATACTATTAGGGGTCAAATAGAAATAAGGTTCTCTAATTTAAAAGAACTGCATTTCTTCGAATTACTCAATAAAAATTTGTTTACCGGATTTTCGGCTAATTTTCCAGATAACCTTTTGGAAAATTTATGTCAAAAATACACTTTTTTTGATAAGGTGGCCCTAAAAAGTAAACTGTGTGTTGTTTATAGTGACAATGAAATTTTGGGGCAAAATGAAAATCATGTGATGACTATTAAATACCTTTTTGATAATGATTAGAATCAAGATTTACCCCAAGTTTATAAACTCTTATGTCTAATTGTTTCTATCCCGGTGACATCGGCTTCCGTAGAGCGCTCGTTTTCCACTCTTAAGAGAATTAAAACTTATTTACGAAATTCAATGAGGCAGGATTGTTCGAAAAATATTAACTTATATTAAATTAATATAGTTTGTTGTCTATTGAAAAGGAATTGGTAAAACTTTTGGCGAAAGACAAAAAATTTGATGAGGATATTATAGATCATTTTGCTAACGTTAAAGATCGCAGAATCCCGCTAATCTTCAAAAATATATAATAACTTTCTATTTGCTCTCACCAGCTGTCCCACACATATTTTGTACATTTTATTTTTCACAGGTTTTGTTTGTGGTACTAGGTGCTTTATTACTTAGTATTATACCAAATAATTCGTTGTTCCTTGTAAAAATCTTAAAAGAATTTATTTTGTGTTTGATTTCATGTAAACATTATTTTTTATTTAAGGCTTCTGCCTTGGCATTGGCATCTATGCAGGAATTATAAAAAATAGATGTCTATGCCAAAGAATTTATTAAAATTTTTTTTTAGGTCTAAATGTATATTTTATTATTTTATTGTGTTATTTTATTTTTATTTTGTTTTACTTTTATGACAAGAATTTTATTTTAATCTATTTTTGGGAGGGTCCTATTTTATTTTTGGCAAGAAAAAACTCTCACCTCCCCGTTGGTTCTTGCTGGGCAACAATTGATTAATTCCTCGAATAAGTAACAAATTTGTTAAGTAGGTAGGTAGGTACCTATTTTGTGATAGAAAAAAAAATTTGATGAATAGATGAATTGATTAATTGGCTGAGAAGAGTTTTTGTGAATATTGTAAATAGGAATTGTAGGTCTCAAGGTAGACACTCGAAAGTGAAAAAAACAAATTAATAGCTTAGGGTGCTTGTTTTACTTTGATTTTCTTTAAATTATAAGGCGGCTTGAAATCCTAAAAATTTTCGCCTATGGTGTATTTTTCAACATCTTTTGTAGCCTCCTTAAACCAAAACCTCACGAGCTGCCACTGATATATATATATATATATATATATATATATATATATATATATATATATATATATATATATATATATATATATATATATATATTTTATTAAAAAGTTGACGTTTCGCCACGACATTCGTGGCTTTTTCAAAACTTTTGAAATATTGAAACTTCTTTGACATTTATTGATTTGAAAAAATTTGAATAGTTAAAAAAGACTACTATGTTTCATCAAAATTTTTCTGTCTGTGGCCGTTCTCTGTTATTTATTACGTGCTATTCAATCAATATTTTTTTACGGCTGTGGCCGTGATAAAACTTTTTTTGAAAAAAAGATAAATAGTACCATATTCTTTGACCCTTCAAAATCAAAATATGTAATTTGAACCTATTTCGAACATTACGTGGGTAAAGGTTTCTGTGGTTTCCTTTGCCATCTAATAATAACAGATTTGAATGTTAATATTGGACTGAATAGCACGTAATAAATAACAGAGAACGGCCACAGCCAAAAAAATTTTGATGAAACATAGTAGTGTTTTTCAACTATTCAAATTTTTTGAAATCAATAAATGTCAAAGAAATTTCACTATTTCAAAAGTTTTGAAAAAGCCACGAATGTCGTGGCGAAACGTCATCTTTTTAAATAAATATACATATATATATATATATATATATATATATATATATATCAGTGGCGGCTCGTGAGGTTTTGGTTTGAGGAGGCTACAAGAGGTGTTAAAAAATACACCATAGGCGAAATTTTTAGGGTTTCAAGGTCAACCGCCTCATAATTTAAATAAAATCAATGTAAAACAAGCACCCTAAGCTATTAATTTGTTTTCACTTTCGAGTGTCTACCTTGAGACCTACAACTCCTATTTACAATATTCACAAAAACTCTTCTCAGCCAATTAATCAATTCATCTATTCATCAAATTTTTTTTTCTTTCACAAAATAGGTACCTACCTACCTACTTAACGAATTTGTTAACAGCTGGTGAGAGCAAATAAAAAGTTATTATATATTTTTGAAGATTAGCGGGATTCTGCGATCTTTAACGTTAGCAAAATGATCTATAATATCCTCATAAAATTTTTTGTCTTTCGCCAAAAGTTTTACCAATTCCTTTTCAACAACAAACTAATATTTTTCAAGCGATTCTGGCTCATTGAATTTCGTAAGTATGTTTTAATTCTCTTAAGAGTGGAAAACGAGCGCTCTACGGAAGCCGATGTCACCGGGATAGAAACAATTAGACATAATAGTTTATAAACTTGGGGTAAATCTTGATTCAAATCATTATCAAAAAGATATTTAATAGTCCTCACATGATTTTCATTTTGCCCCAAAATTTCATTGTCATTATAAACAACACAGAGTTCACTTTTTATGGCCACCTTATCAAAAAAAGTGTATTTTTGACATAAATTTTCCAAGAGGTTATCTGGAAAATTAGCCGAAAATCCGGTAAACAAATTTTTATTGAGTAAGTCGAAGAAATGCAGTTCTTTCAAATCAGAGAACCTCATTTCTATTTGACCCCTAATAGTATCCAAAATTTCATAAAATATTTGCTTATGGTGAAACTCCATATCTGCGTAATTGAATTTCTTTCGTTTTGGGCTAAATTGAGTCGTATCATCAGTAGTTTGAAATACAGAAAATAGTTTTTTAAAATAAACTTCTGCACGAAATTCTGAAATTTTTTCCAAAAGAAACTTGAGCCGATTTCGTGAGTAAATTACATCTGAAAACTTGTGCTGTAGGATTTGAAAAACTATTTCTGTTTGTTCAAAAATTAATTTAAAGATGTTTAAAAAATATATAAATTCCTTATCTTGTAAGTAAGATATTAATCCGCGTGCTGTATTTAAAGTTTCTTTATCGGTGAAAAATTCCTCACTTTCAACTAGGTATGGAATTTAATCCTCAGATCCTAAGCGTCCCCAAACAGAGACATTTTCACTAGTAAAAAGTAAACACTGCCAACAAAATAATTTATTTTTTACCTGTGATCCGGTTAGGCAAGGATGTCTCTCATAATTCCTTGTATTAAAACCGTGGTTTTGTTGTCTGTTACGCTGCACCAAATTGTTTAATTCAGGGGTAGGTCGCAATGTTTTTATCAAAACTTCATCCTCATAACTTAGTGCACTAAATTTATGGGATAACAAATATTCCACTAAGTCACCATTGAAATTTTTGAAATTAACTTCAGTAACCAAACTCATTTTAAAACAATACGCGAGCAATATAAGGAAATAGTAACTACGATCAAACTACGATTCAATTAATGCTTTCCAACGAATTCACTCGATGTCACGCGAAATTCTATAGTTGTGATTGGTCGACATTGTATGAGACTGGGTCTCTATCGGTGTTGCCATTTACATGTGTTTTGCTTTTCTATTGCAATGAAGTATCCATTCGGAGTATTTGCACCGTTGTTTGCTTTTCTGTGGCAGGCATAATGAACGTTGAGAATATACCTTTCCATGCCTCCGCAGCGTTGCCACAAATCTTGAAATTAATGAAATGCAGTAAATGTAAATACCTTCTATCTTAATTAATAAATTATATTATATAATGTAGGTTGAAAGGAAGGTAGGTACATAAAATAATATGATTTTGATTAATATGAATATACTGAATGCTGACTATTCAATATAATATATTAGTGATACACGGAATATTATTGAGGAGGCTTAGCCTCCTTAGCCTCCTTTGACTAGCCGCCCCTGATGTATATATATATATATATATATATATATATATATATATATATATATATATATATATATATATATATATATATATATATATATATATAAATATATATATATATAATTATATATATATATATAAAATGAAGTGAACATCTACCCCAGGGTAGATGTTGATATTTCGATGCTTCGTGAACTCTTATAGCCAGCTCCGCTAGGAGGTTTGTTTGATTAGTTTCAAATAAATGTCCTAGTTCACTTCATTTTATTGCCACGAACGTGTGTCGTTAACACGAAGAATTCTGTTTTCCATATATATATATATATATATATATATATATATATATATATAGGTATATATATAATAGTTGCGACAGAGGGCGATACAACTCTTTCTCTACTTTATACAAACATACAATACCTACATTAACCGCGCTTATGGCCGACAAATCATGCGGGTTTTTCTCAGAGGTTTCCGCATGGCATAGGTGAGTCACTAGTGTAATCTTATAGCGTTCTCCATTGGTAAAACTGGTGCGGCATTGGAAATCGATTAGTTCTGTCAAAGAGGCGCCCTAGGGCAATCCCAATCACAAATATAAATTCCGTTTCGGTAACACAACAGCTGTTTGTTTTTTGAGGTTATGTAAGTTAAGTTCCGCTTTTTTATTTTTTATCGTAAAATTGTTTTTTCTTTGTTTATGAGATGTAAAAAAATTACGCAAGAAATAAACCTTCAATTTGAAATTAATAACGAATTAGTAACCCTTTGTTGGCAAAACAACTAATTAATATTATAACTATTGAAGTACATACATTTATTCTCTAAAAATTGGTTCAAGTAACTATATAAAGTTTAAATCATTCAATTACAATTTTCTGGCTTATTTTCACACAACAAAATGTATATTTCATTATATTCAACCGTCACGAAGCAATTAGCTATTAAAAGTACAGGAATAATTTTTTATTAGATCATGGTAAAACTTTATAAAATTATTAATTTCAAGTTCTCAATATTAAGTATTCTGTTATTCATTCAAATCGAATAACTGCACTGACCCCGGCACGAGCTCTCGTACCTCGTGCCAAAAAACATGCACTCAGTTCAATTTCTACTGCACTAGTTTCCCAATGGATCAAGAACCCTCGCACTGAGCTCTCCAATGGATCATAAAATTTGCACTCAATGCGCACTAGTTCTACCAATGGAGAACGCTATTACAAAGGTGAATGCCGGATCAATAGTCATCCTTTCCTTATTAAAAATAAATGCAAATTTCAAAAAAATATATATATATATTAATACTTAATCAAATGAGTACTACTACACAAATAAATCACTTATCATGGACTCTTAAAATTCAAAATGTAGAGTGATTAGAAGAAAAGAAAATTAATAGGTCGTTGAAAGCAAATTTTGGTTTTTATTTTCGATTTAAAAAAAATTAAAAGATTCCTATTCATGTTCTAAAAAGTAAAATTGAAATACCTAAGCATAAAAAGAATATTATGGATCATACCTGTCATATCACTTCTGCAAAAATGAAATTTATTTCTTCGAAAAATCGGAATCCAAAATCATCACCACAAAACAGAATCGAATATGATGACCAGAAGTCAATTTTCTCATTAGCAAAGTGTATTCAATGAGGTTTTCAGTATCTTAAACTGATAAGATTATTCAATTAATAGTTATCAACATGATATAACATCAATCTTGAATCATTTAGAAGGGCAGGAATTACTATAGCTTATTATAAATGATTTTTGATTATTTAATCCAATAAAATTAATACAAAATCGAAATTATATCTTTCGAAAGATACAACACTGATGTAGTAAATATTATGATTCAGAAAACCTCATGTCCTTGAAATATTGCTTAGTGTTAATTTATTTCAACCTAATTGCTATTAATTGATGTCATAATTCGAAGTATATACAACTTCAAAATCTTGAGGTAATGGAAGAAAAATTTATTCAGAATTGAACTAAAGTTAACCTACCAAGAGATAATCCCTTTTTAGAAACAAGAAAGAAATTTCATTCTATATCCACATCAATATTTCATGAAATTCTTCTTTCTGGAATATATCCTTAATACGTATATCTTTAAATTTTTCATCAAACTAGTCACAGCATATATTAGGTTATTTTATGTCTTTGTGTGTCCTAGCTTTTCAAGTCAGTCACTCAACCAACTATTACGATCCTTCCTGGGTTGCTTCCTACAAGTGAAATTTTAAATGAAAATAAAACTCATTTTTTCTGCAACCTCGATAAATGTTCATTTTATAACCGCAACTTCAATCATAATAGCACATTTTGTACAGAATTTCATTTTTGCATCGGTTGGAAGGCAAGTTGCTAAGCAACAAATGCGAAATGGAATATTTCGTGTTAGGTCTAGGTTCACTGAAGTTCACTCTGAAATCACGACTACGGCTTGTCAAATTATGACGTCCAGCGACAAATTGATGAAATGTCAGCAGATCGTTTCTCTGTCAAAGTTTTATAGAGCAAGATCCCAGAGCCGCCAGACGTACCTTAGTTTCTCAGTAATAAAATTTATGGGATGAAGTAGTGCTCGTATGTACTTTCAGTGTATGGATACTCGCTATCTTGTACCGACGGCCAATTTCCAGGTACCTATCAGGTGCTGAAGATGGAAAAAACAGTATGAGCGAAATGGAAAAGGAAGGAAGGAAACACACGTGTTTCATTCCTCTCTGAAGTATGTGTCAGGGGGGCGGGCAGCTTGAGTTTGGGATTAACTCCTTCAGCCAGATCAGAGGATACACTTGTATGTACAAGTGCAATAAGGATAGGTGAGACGGGATATTTATGGAACATAGGAAGTGTGGGTAGGGTTCAAAGGATTAATACTGACGCAGCATTCACCTTATAAGTTTGCAAGCAGTGACTTACATTACCATGAGGAAACCTCATGGCAGACCAGTCGGCCCCGGGGTTTTAACCCGAGACCTCCCAAATACTAGCCAGCGTACCTCAGCGAAATGTCATGATTCGTCCATTTAAGGGCGATAGTGTTGGTGATTATCTATGCGCGTCGAACTCCCTTCTATATTTACTCTATGTTTGAGTAGTGGTACTTTCGATATTATTTTTATTTTCAAATGGGCGAATCATGACATTTCGTTCATACTGTCATACTCACACTTAATGTGTGTCTGGCGGGATGTTTGGCTCATACGATCGGCCTGGCAGCTTGCATAAGGTTTACCTATTGAAATGGTTCCCTGAGTATCATATATAAAATTCAAGTGTGAGAAAATAAGAGAAGTAGGTCCAGTTTTTTTCCATCTTCAGCACCTGATACCTGGAAATTGGCCGTCGGCACAAGATAGCGAGTATCCATACACTGAAAGTACATACGAGCACTACTTCATCCCACAAATTTTATTACTCGGAAATAAGGTACGTCTGGCGGCTCTGGGATCTTGGACTATTAGTAGGTAATAAGTAATTTCTTAGTTGTTTTCTATAAAAACTATTGATTAAAATGGTGACTGATAGTGATATCTACTTAGATTTGACACCTCCGAACATAATAGAAGCAGCGAAGATAACAACACTGAATTTATTACCGGAAACGTCGCTTATAACCTTTTTTTGGAATGGGAAGCAGATCAAAAGACAAAATCGTTTTCCGAGAAATGGCTTACTTTGGCGACTTAGTCAAAAAATTTAAAAGTTCCACCTTGTGGTCACACTTCTCAATGCTGAGAACGACTCTTAGTATCTATAATGATATAGATATTGCCAAATATTTGAAACAAAGCATTCCTCAAGCGGCAGTCTAACGGCTACAAACCGAAAAAGTCAAAGATCTTTACAGCAAATGACATCGATAATTTCATTGAACAGGCTCCAGATGAAATATATTTGGCAACAAAAATAGGTATATTTCCATTTGATGAAAAATATGTTTAAGTAAACTAATTTACATTGTAGGTTGCGTTATGGGAGTAAAGGGTGCATGTAGAAGACATGAATTACATCAAATGAAAATTACTCATTTCAATGATCTTGGTTCAGCTGTTTTAGTAACAATACCAGACAGTAAAACCAAAATAGTACGGAATTTTACTGTAACTGGCAAATTCTACAAAATTTATAAAACATACTCAAACCTTCGCCCTTAAAATGCTAATGGTCTATGGTTTTTCATTAATTATCAAAAAGGAAAGTGTACCATTTAGAGAATAGGTCTGAATAAGTTTGGAGCTATGGGAAAAGACATTGCCAAATTACGATTTATATACGGGACATTGCTTTCGCCGATCCTCCGCAACAATTCTTGTTGATGCTGGAGGTAACATAACCACGTTAAAACGCCACGGTGGCTGGAAAAAGATGGTTATCTGGAATTTATATGTTATGGAACTAGGTGGTAGCACTTGTTGGGCACGGTATAATGTCTGTGATATTGGGAGCTTTCCAACTACGACACAGAGCGACACAGTGTTCATCGCTTCTTGTTCCAACTACGACACAGTGACACACGGACGAACACACAAAAAAGTTGAGTTAGAGCGTGTAGTGTTTCAGTGCTACCAACATTTATAGTAGATTTATTGCATTAACGTTGGCAATAGTTTTAATTATTAATTTATTAGATGATTATCATTGCATTATATCATATTAATATTTCACTTACAGTTTTCATAAGTTAACGTGATACAAAATTGGCTAATGACGGTGTACGTAATTCGTGATGAACCGAAACAGAAATCACTTGTCCATTGCCTTTTGAAATAACGATGGCTGCGCTCTCTGGCGTTTTACATAAAAATCAAAAAGGCTTTCCAACAAGCACCCGTACACCGTGTTCGGTAGTGTGACACAGAGTGGCACGGTGCTGCCTTGTTGGAAAGCTCCCACTTTTCTATTATCTGTAGTATTATAGAGCGGCTTGTTTTGCGTTTTTCAGTGACCATTAGGAATTTTGTTTTTACCGACTTGGCGCAATAAAAATTTCTTTTATTCTATTAGTGGTTTCTTGTGTAATTGGTGAGCATTTTTATGAAATTTTCTGCATTATTTCGTTACTTTTTTTATTATGGTACGGAATCCATTTACAGTAAACCAAAACTTATTTTTAAACGAAAATTTTCACACTTTTATGAAGAGAGTACGTCGTCGGGTAAGATGGAGACGTAGGTAGGTGGATAAGATGGTGATCTCCATCTTACCCTTCAAAACAGTCATCTTCAACTACTCAGTTTATCGCTGAGCCATCTAATTCTATCTTCACTTTGCAAACTGCCTTAAAGAAAACATGCAGAAAACCAAGGCAAAAACCTCCATCATTACATGCCACGAGTACACCCGTCCAAAACTACTTTAATGCAGAAGCAAAAAAATCGGCCAAGTGGGAGTCGGACTCGCGCAAGAAGGGTTCCGTACAATTAACTATGGCCCCCTCAAATATTTATTTTATTTCAATTTTATCATTTATCATTAAAGTAAAAATACAACTGAGTATTTTGTGAATGTTTCAAGTGCCTACCTGTTGCCATTATTGATATCGAGCAAAAAAGTAATAAAAAATCGCGTTGGTTGTATGGGAGCCCCCCTTAAATATTTATTTTATTTTTAGTATTTGTTGTTATAGCGGCAATAGAAATACATAATTTGTGAAATTTTTAACTGTAGCTATTGCAAGAAGTGCCACAATTGGGCACACGCAGCTTGCACTTGGTTGACTAACGCAGAAGCCTAACAGAAATAAGTCTTGGATTTGTGATTTTTGTTCCTAAGCAATAAAACGCTATTAATTTCAATGCTTTTTCATTCATATAGGTCCAGTTATAGTCTTATATCAGTCAGAAATGTTAGTCGCCATCTTACCCTCCAGCAGTATTCATCTTACCCGTAGTAACGGCTAAGACGGCGACTTTGACATAGGTGTCAAAAAGTAGAAAAATAAAGTGAATGTCCGGGTTTTCAGCTCTACAAAAATTACAATGTATTATTGAAATTCAGGCGATAACAGTACATCGAAAGGATTCATAGTTTCACTATAATTGGGGCTGAAAATAAATAAAATCCCTTAGGATCTCCATCTTACCATCCTCTCCCCTACATACATACATTTATAGGCTTCTATCTCTATGTACCTTTACCTAGAAATAGCAATAAAGAAAATATTTACATATTTCTTCAATTTATATTTAAATTCTGATAGAAAGCCCATTAGCGTCGAATTCGGAGTAATCAAATATCATCAGTTTATTTCTTTCAAGTTTTTACAATGTATGCATGTATTAAATGTGAAAGATATGTTGTCATAGAAAAAGTATAGTATGCAACTCGCAGCAAAATGGGCATCATTTTGTGCTCATTGCATAATATACTATTTACATGCATCTGATGAGAAATATTGCGAATTTAATACATATTTAGACAGGAGTCGCTCATCTTATGATCTATTATGATGAATAGATAAACGATTAAGCAACTGAGCTCCTTCACAAAGCATGTATTTTTCCATAGTTTTTGTTCTTTTTTACATATTTTAATAAGAAATCGTATTGAAAATCCAATTGAAACAAATGAATAAGAGAAAACAAATTTATTCTTGATATGATTTTGTACGCCATGTCTAACAAAAAGGTCCGTAGTAGTCGTTTTAATGACTATTGCAAATTGTTTGGCGATTAATGAAGGAAGCAGACAAGTTTATGTACCTACTATACAAGAACGGGCGAATTGTGGTACTAAGGAGACTGCCAAAAAAGTGGGTCCCCAATAATTCTCAGTAGTCATAATAATCAGGAAATTGTCAACAGACTGAAGAGACTGAAAAAGACGAGTTTCCTTTGAATCAATGTTTGAAGTTCAAAACATAATCAAGAGCCTTGAAGAAGAGTACGTACTCAAATATTTCAAGTAAATGTCGGTCTCTGTTATGAAAATAGTTAATGCTGGAGGTGGTATGCAAACTGAAAAGAATTAAATAAATGAATGTCAAAGAATATACAAATAAAAAAATAGACACAATCCGAGCAAAAAATTATTATTAAGTGATCATAGTTCAAAACTAGATAGCTATTTCCATTCTCGCTAGAGGCAAAGACCAGCGGCCATTGATTTAGTATTGATCTGATTACTGGCGTACTAGGTACTAGGAGTTTAATAAAATGCCTTCCTGGATTCTGTTGAAGTGCCTCCATCGATAATTGCTGCCTTCAGGACTGAAAATTCGTGGATACGCTTCTGTCGATTATTTTTTTCGTATGATTTTCAACCAATCAGAACGATCAATTTAGTTAAGTTACCTCGTATAATTTCGATAATACCTGATTATACATAGAGTAGCTCTACCAATCGAAAACTAACAGGACCGTCAAATTTTGACGTTTATCAATAACTGTTCACAGAAATGAGTCAATTCGGAGATTTTTACTTAATATACTCAACAAATAATCGTATCAAATACAATGCGTACTTCATAATGATAGTATATTATTCAACGAGCGGTAATGTAGGTCATAACTCACGCAAATGAAGTTTGCACGAGCTGCAAGCGAGTGCTGTAATTCATCAAGAGAGTTATGACCATTACCGCAAGTTGAATACTATACTTTATCTACGATTATAACAATAAATACTAAGATACAAATACAAATTCACAATAATTAGGTAGTATTAACTCAATTTGAAAACGTCAGAATTATTCAAGTGACATTAGCAGATGAGTGACAGTCGATCTTACTTGGGATCTTAGTAGACTATATAGTGAGTTATTATTACTCACGCTGTTTGGTAATAGATACTATTAATTGCTAGAACGCAGTTGAATAATGAATATATTATTCAATAGCAGTAGATAAATACGGTTATACATCTCAAACCTCCTGCATAACTACAAATCGTGTCAGTTTGACAGAATAATCCTCCCGCTTCGCGGTCGGATCATTTAAACTGTCAAACTGACACTCTTTGTAATTATGCAACAAGTTATCGATGTATAACCTGATCATTTTGAAGTACTTATAGTATTACTACTGATTATATAAAGATAAGTCAACCATTCTGTAGCCAGTCGCTAGATAGACTGGTGCCTCAAATTTTCAATAGAAGTTCAGCGAATACTGATGACGTCCACGCGAACTTGAGAGGCCATACGCCTCTGTTTTTATGAGATTATGTGAACAAAGGAGAAAACGATATAATTCAACATTCCTGCTCAGGCCGGACCGTGAGTTTAGGGGGCCCTGGGCTAATACTACTTAGGGGCCCACCTAATTACTCAAAGTATAGAAAAAAATGAGATAGTAAAATACTTGATTTATATTATAATATATTCTGCCTTAGTGATATAAAACCTTAAATAAATTGACAAATTATAAAGCAACCTTTCTGCACTTTCCTTCGGCAAATTCTTTAATTTACTCCTCACATTCTAGGTTCTAAGTCAAATCAACATTTATGGACAAAAAAGATAAATGGTTAAGTCGTGAGTTTGACATCGTCGTATCTATATTTATTCTCTATATATGCCATCCTGGAAAAGGAGCGCTGGGGTTAAAAAAAATGTCTACGCATTACGAGTAGGACTCTGTCGACTGAAGCAAATAAATTTTTAATTGGATGTATTCATTGACTAAATATTCATCCACATCATCGGAATAATAGTCAATAACCTTACGTGCGCTTTCTAAATCAATGTGTTGCATGTTTTTTTGCAAGTCCATTAAAAATTTAAATTTTTTGCTACGTGTCTCATATACTTGACTTCTTTGATTTAAATCCGTATTGAGTTTATCCAGTGCAACGTTCAGCGTATCTATTATAAACTTTTGTGCGTCGTGTACTGCAACTTTCTCTGTAGAATTATCAGAATACTTAGATGTAATGCGTCTCTTAGTTAAACTGTAGCTAGTTTCCACATTTGTACTTAATTTTTTGGCTTCGAAATCCTTTAGCTTCTGATGTGATTGTTGCCTTATGTTACTAACAAACTCTTTTATGATCCAATTAACTTATATCCTTCACAAATCTCTAAACCAAGGCTCTGTATTTTTTATTAACTGAACTAAATCTTTCCAAAATTTCTTCCAAAAAATAAACTTGCAGTTTCGAGTTTTGCCAGATTATTAAATAAATTTCTTTCCTCTTTTCGAAAATCAGCTTTCTCCTCTTCATTTTCGTTAAAACTTTTCAAGATGTTTATAGGTAATGTTATGCAGTCAATCTGGATCACGATATGTTTAATTTAATAAAATTATGGATTCTTTCGCATTATCGTCTATTTTTGACTCTAGACTGCCTCACAGCAGGAGGGACCACTCAGAGTGGTCCTACGGGACATGACCGTGGAGGAAGCTCTTGGGTAACTAAATAATCAGAATTATCTAATATCTTTATTCACGAAGATGTTGAACAATTTTAATAGGCCGATGCTTCTAAGGAGGGTTGTCCTCAAAATATCTGCAGAAGCAAAACGCATTTTCCACATGCAACATTTTTCCACCTCGCGATGCAGATAGAACAAGTAGGTATATTACGGATACCTACCTTTGTTTGAATTTTTATCACATAAGATCTTCCCAATTTCTTCTAATTTCTGGGCATTGGCAAAGTTTTAAAATGTTTTTAGTAGTGGTTGCAGTTTTAGTCATCTAGGTCAACGTAATACATCCTTTCAATTCAGCTACCCTCAATTTTACCGTAAGTCCCCTTAAACAGTGCCCATCATGACGTGGGTATCAAATGCAAGAATTTAATGAGCACTCATCCGAAATTTTTCATATTTACACGAACATATAAATGATTGCAGAAAGTCAACTCATCATCTTATACGGCTGAAATTTTCAAGGGTAACTTACAATGTATACGAATTATTTGAGTAACTATTTTTAGTTCTTCATGTATACTTAATAGACTAAATATGTCCGATGGTAGGAACTGAAGGTAGATGTTGAAAAAATGAAAGTTCTCAAAAAACTTTTATTCTGGTTTTCATCATAAATTACCTATTATAAAATTCTTTGTTGATTTGCTGAAGCTTCAAGGCCATTCAGTTCAACGATCTTGTTTTTTTTGTTGCTAGTAATGGCAATGAGTTTGATCAGTCTTACAATAAAATACAGAGAAACAGTAAATTTGAGTCCACCATTCTTCCTCATTTTCAAGCCAATTAAGGCTAATATTTTGAAATTAGAGGTTTCATTTCAACTAAGAAATATTTGATTTTTGTACAAGGTGCAATTATATACAATGGTTTTTACAAATTCACATAAAAGCTGCATTCAAATATTCTTCGGGCATAAAATCTTCAAAATATAGAGGGATTCAATTGAATTTATGATTTTTGAATAGTCTTGTTATCAAATCATGAGGATTAGTGATACTCTTTTGAAAACTTGAGGATTTCCTCCAAAAATCTAGAAATAATTTCCAAGCATTAGAATTCTAATGGGATAGTGTGATTCAATTGAAATGGGCAGTATAAAATTGCGATTTCATCAACACACAACGCAAATATTATAAATTTCATTGTATTGCTAAAATTATATATAATCTGTCTGCATCATTCTTGAGATTACAACGAAGTCAGATTGAATCGTCGGTAAAAGCACACATATTTTTCCGGAGAATATTCATTTCAGCTTTGGTTTTCAAATTTATCTCAGAATAAGCACATCATTTCTGTCTCATCATGCGGAAATACGAAGGAAGATCAAATGCATAATAATAATATACCATATTCCACTTTCTGTAAGTGCAATGAGTGCGTTGTTTGTATACATAAGCGTCTGCAAATGATAATTCTAACACAACACCAAAATTATTTGCTTTATAAAAGCAATCAACTTTATATTTTCCCCACGTTGATAATTAGGCTTCAATAAAAACAGATAAGAAATATATAAGGAAAAAAACTATATTTGAAATAAACCTGTGAAATTCTGAAGAGATTGAAAAAAAATTGGTAATTATTATCAAATTTACTCTTTTGAAGAATTATCAACTTGAAGTTTTACTACCGATATAGTAGCTCTGCTGTTTTCCTCAAAATAATTAGGATATTGTTGATGAAAGAAAAACTGTGTTAAAATTACAAAAATTTTGGCAATCAAGCCTTCAGTCAAAAATTTAAATTTACAAGAACAATACGACTTATTAAATATAACATCTTGGTATAAATTGCGTAGTGAATGTTTCCACATCAATTATGCCATAAATTAGAAATACACAGCAGTGTTATAGATACTGTGCAGTAGAATAAAATGTTTTTGAATAACGATCAATCACAATAGTCTTAAATAGCAACCCTTGAATATGAAATAATTTCATATGAATAATGCAAATGCAAAGTTATTCTTTTAAATTAAGTAGGGTAGTGAAATTATTCTCTAATATGTGTTAATTAGACGGGAAATTGCAAGAATAATGCTCAAACTCAATCAATAGATTGAATTTTGGTCCAATAACTTTGTATATCGATAACTTAGTAAATTTAATCTCCTTCATGGTCCCTGATATTTCACAAAACTGAATCTTGTGATTGAATTTTTTTTAAATATCCTGTGATATCTACTTGAGAAATAACATAAAATTATATCATATCACAGTTTCACTTGTCATAATGGAGTAATAAGCAGATAACTACTATTTTATGTGAAAAATGAAGAGCTATCACATAATCCTCAATTTTCATTGCCATAAATTCATTTATACAATTAATGCATGAACCAATTCGAACAATATTGATAAAATTGAACAATAAAACGAAAAATATTCAACTTTGTAAACATATACAAAAGTATGTAATAAACTTTTCTTATAAATCAGTCATCCTGTATGACACAAAGATTAACTGCTGCACTGCTAAATTTATGCTCCAAGAAAACAGTTTCATTGGATATTCCATTTTTAAAAAACGTATTACACAAATTGGTTAGAGGTATTTGTTATATCTGATAGGGGAAGAGCGAGTAGGCAATTGTTATCACTTGCTCATCTACAGAAATATTGAAGATCTGTAACAATCTACTACTTCTGCGTTCGACTCGTGCCAGTACGTTTTGAGAAGCAGGGCCGGCCTAAGGCGAAAATTGCAAGTGTGCTAGACTCAAATTTTATGCCCCTGCCGGGGGGTCTGGGAGGTATGAAGTTTTTTGAAATTTAAGTTCCAAAAACACAGTTTTTGTGCACTTTTGCGCCTTGTAGAACATTAAATTTATGTATGACAATTTGATTCATTATTGATTGACTGGATATGTTCAGTACTCTTAATTGTACTATAACCACTATTATGTCAAATAAACTAATGAAAGCTCAACTCTAGGCAACGTTGCAATGATTTTTGTGCTTATACTGCAATTACTAGCTAATGCGGGAATCACCGTCCACCGGACCTAAGATAAATTTCCATATGTCATGGGTAAAAGAAAATAAAGCAACAGAACATAGTGAACCAATAATAACAGTGTTTATTAATGGCGCAAACACAAAAAAAATTATTAACTATTAGGATAGTACATAGTCTCTTTTATTATACATTTTATACAAGGGCTTTTCTTGCTTTCATTTCGGAGGATGAATTTACTATCTTAATTTCAGACGCCAATTGGCTAGAAAAGCAAAGCCAGGGGTGGTAGAGGGAGGCAGGAAGATGAGTCACATTACTTTCCGCGTCCCGCCACGAGACGACTGTTCTACTGACCTTGGTCAAGGGCATCAGACTTAGTGTATTTCAGAACTCATTAGGGTAGCCGGGTAGATCTTCGGTTTTACCTTGAATTTTAACTGTAATAGTTTTAAGACAAAATTCCTTCTAAAGTCGGCGGCAAATCATTGGAAGCTTAGGATTTTTAGCTGTGTGAATTAATTTTTCAATCCACAAACTGGCAACGACGCTGGGCGAGGGGTGTAGAGGGGAGTGTACAGCTGTTTAGCAGTTTCTAAAAATTTGCCAAATTTATTATTTTTTTCTTCACAAAAATTGAACAATTTAATGCCCCTCTAAAAGTCTTGAGTGTGCGGCTGCATACTTCGCACAGCCCTTAAGTAAAACAAACGTTGTGGAAATGGCTTATATTCAAAATTGTGATGTGTAAATAGAATTGCGTTTGTAATTTAATTTTTTAAGGATTTTTTCTCTTTAGTGTAGCAGTGAGTGATGAGAGTCACGTGACACCCAGTGCCATCAAGCGATCACTATATATCCATTATAAGAAAGTACCGGTCAGACTTACCGAAACGGCAAACTGGACTGCTGATTCTCTGGAAAAATCTGAGCTTTCTGAGAAACATGATTATTCCATATAAAAGTTGCCAAAACTATTAGAATTATACTTTCTAGTTTACGAGAGAGATATGAAAAAAATCCAACTTGGGACACGTCTTGGATGACTCCGAAATAAAACACGAAAAGCAAATTTGGGTTAAACGATGGTTCATATTTTGTATGGGTATTAATCAGATAGAAAAAGAGGTTCAAGTACTGGGAAAGCTTGAATTTGAAGTACAATTAGAACAAGTCTTCAAGATTGGCTCGTGTGATTGGTTGAATACATTTATGATTAGAAATAATATATACTGTTCGCAAACCAGAAGCAAAAAGTATAAATTCTTAAAAAAAGGAGGTGCAGGTGTTCTATAAGTTGCTACGAGAACTAATGGGAAAACATAGATTTGTTCCAAAAACATCTACAATTAAGACAAAACTGGTATTCAAACTAAACAAGCCTCGGTGGCAATACTGGCTACAAAATGGCATCATAAGTTGGGAAAGAAGGAAAAACATCAATTCAATGTATGTTACCAGCGGATTCATTCAGGGAAAGTTAATTTTTCTTAGAAGCTTTTTAAAAAAACCCAGTGAACGGCTAGCTAATTAGAACTGCTTTTTAGAATGGCGTTTGCACTTTAAGCAGCATGCTTAGCCGTTTGTGGATTAACCTGTCTGTTTGATACTAGATGAACATGCTTATCATATTGCACCTGACATCTAAGATATTGCAAGCTCAACCATACTGAAATCCTGTAATTTCTACCACACAAGTTGCATAGTGTGCAGCCCTTGGATTTTTTCTCTTTGGACGACCCATACCAAAACGGCTTGCAAAAGAGAGTCACTTATTTTGGAAAAGCAAATTTGCAGCAAATATAACCCCATGTAACGTAGCTTTCTTGGTGAAGAAAGTATTCAATAATGTTTAATCTATGAGTAAGGGAGAATCAGGATTCAGAGCAACTGGCATTTCTCCAATTCAAAATTCATGAATATGTTTCAAATTATAAAGAATGATCAATTAACTGCAAAAGAAGTCACTGAAAGAGTGGAAAGACAAGTTCTCCAGGATTCAAACGATACTTCGGTATGAAACGAAAGTACTAATGAGTTATATCAGGTTAATGATAAAGAAGCCTTATATGCTAAAACTTCGAAAGAAGTTAGATGTGGTATAGATGTACTTAATGCGGACTGCACTGTGTAGGACTTACTCAAGGGTTATATGTACGAAATGTGTTAACCCACAGGGTAACCACCATCTTGAAGCAATGGTAGTGAAAGCTGTCATTTGTGAACTATATTTCCTGCGTACAACTGATCTCAATATAGTTGTATAAGTATATTGTCATTAGGTGGTTGCAATAAAGATTTTTTCTGAAATAAGTTTCGATGTCAAATTTCGCATTACGTTTTTTAATCCCCTATATATGGGTGCATCAGAACAACAGTGGTTCAAGTCCAAAATTTTGATTTTCTGTTTTATTCTCGATTCAGTACCCCCAATACGGTTCCTTTTCAGAGCAACAAAGATCCAAGTCCACTCCTCAATAATTGCGTTTAAAATGCCACTAGATTGGTATTGCTGTGAATTAAAAATGAAAATGTTCAGAGCAAAGGTGATTCAAGTCCTATTTTTCCTGTCAGGACACGTATTGCTTCAATTAGTGGATATGACTATGTGACTAAAAATTCAGTTAATTAACTGAAGATTCAAGTCATCAAATTCAAACGTAGACAAGCATTTTCTTCATTATTTAGAGAAATTGTCTCAAATGTTATGGACTTAATGAAGAGTGCGTTGTAAAGAAATTCACATCTTTAGCAGCGGTTAATCGTGAGCCTCTGTACATGCAACGACGAGCCATAACTTTAGTAAAGAAGAACGAAAAATAATAGCTTCTACCTTTTATACCACCTATTTCTCATCAATTTCATGAAAATCTTCCTGTTAAAATTAATACAAGAACTATCTTCCAAGATGGTCAGGATTAGAGTAGGTGATCAGTTGTTGAGTGATGAAGAGTTCAACAACAAATACCAATTCGACAAATAGATTAGCTAGTTTTTTTAATATTCATGTTAAAATTGTTTTTTGATATATATTTTATTTTACTTACTTGTTTCAGTCTAAAAACATCTGTGCAATCCTAATACACACAAATTTGAATTTGTGACTCTACAATTCAAATTTATTTTCTGTAAATTGTAAAAGAATGTTTTCAGAGCAAGTAAAATAAATAACATAAAATATTTTAGCTAAATTCAGTTTTATTCTTGTGACTTGGATTAAACAATGCACCTTAATATGAATTCGTTCAGTGCAACACTGATCTAAGTCCATTTTATTTTCTTAATTGATTGATTAGTAAGGTGTTTTTGTATTTATCATCCATGAAGTATAAGAGAAATAAAATTTAATATATCACCAAAAAGAATCTAATGAATCCAATTTGAAATAAATAACAAGAAATTACCTATAAACATAAACATCTTAATTAATCAAAACTTTGTAAAATGGACTTGGACCACTGTTGTTCTGATACACCCATATGTTGCTTATATTAATCAAATTTGCTAGAAGACAGGTCAAAATATTAACCTTTGTTAATTATTCTATTGACGAACAGAAAAAGTATGAAAAAGAATAACGCAGAATAAAAAGAGAAATGATCAATTTTTAAACTATCGCCACCTGATTAGGAAACTAATCCATATATGTGATCTCCAAATCATACCACGGCATTATATAATTCTATAAACTTTCTTTTCTGACGTCATTGAAAACTAGATTCAAAGAACTTTAGTGTCTTAAAAATATGATTCTTATTCTGGGAAAATACGGAATTGAAAACGTGAGTTAAATTATTGAAATTGCAAAGTGCTTAAATTATATTGAACAGGCAGATCTTGAAATTATATTGAATAATGGGAAGTTTTTGAATTTCCATATAATCAAGAAATTAATATTTTAATTTGCAGAATTGGTTTCACAACTCCATGACATTCGATTTTATCAAATAATTTATTGGTAATTTCAATCTGTCCTTGTATTTTCAATTACCTATTTGTTAGTCTCAATTGAATACTAAGTTGTTTCAGTCTCGTTATTTCTAACCGTATCTATAAATAGGCATGACGACAGTATCAAAAATTTGTCGATTTAATGGTTTTAGGAGAAAATTCATACTAAAAAAAAATTAAAACAATGCTTTAGTTTCATTTAAAAAATTCAGATTACTAAGATTTTCAATAAAATAAAACATTAAAATACTGCAATCGACCATTCTGACTGAAACACCAATCACAGCGCATGACGTCACGCTTAGGTAAACTCCGCTGTCAGTACTCTCATTCACTGTGTTTTGTTGTTGTGAATACTACTGATTACGCATTTGGATTGATTTTTTTTTATTATTTTACGTGTGATTTATCGACTCCATTCTACTATAACAATGGAACCAAGCTTTGTTAAGGCAAATAGCTCAAATTTGCCCAGGATTGATGTATTAATGTTGGGCGATTTCCTCTCAACAAATGAAGAATTTTGCTCGTCTGAGTTTATAAACGTGAGAACTTCCTTGTAAGTAAATTGTATTTGTCTTTACCCTGGATACATCCAATTTAGATATAATCAAACCCGTTTTGAACTCGTGCGAGTTTATTTTACTTTCATAGGTTATTTTTACAATAAACTTGTCATTGTTCATTTTTGAGGTTAGCTCCCTAACAGCTTGTAAGTTGCCATTTCAGAGTTAATAACATGTTGAGACCCGATAAAACAAATACATTTCTGTAATCAATAAGCACCTACTAGTACTAGTAGTATTTGTCCTCATAGAAAACACCTAAAATCTGATAAATCACCAAGTCAAATGTATTTGTTCTTATTAAATTCGGTCATATGGGGATGATGCAATCAGTTGTGTGCAACTGACACGGGAAGGAAACATTTGTACAGTAAAGTGCAAGATTTGCCCAGAGCAAATATATATATATATATATATATATATATATATATATATATATATATATATATCATTCGGGTTTCAATGTGCGAGCTTAAATCACTTATTTCTTATTATTTTCTTGTTTGGAACATGTACAAATACTTTGTTGGGTGTTCTTATTGATGTGTTTTTACACTGCGGTACTGCACACCACTCATAATTTTTGGAATTAATTTTTATCACACGAATTAATTTGATGTTTTGTTTACTTTCTTCACTACGCATAGACAAGAATGATATGTTTACCTAAGCGTGACGTCAGACCGACGCCATGACACATGCGAGCTGTTTTCGCGCGCTTTTGAAATAATATTAGAAGAATGGCTTTAAACTTCGTTAAACTTAAGTTGATTACCGAAATGAAGGTTTTTTTGTGAATAGTAAATGTGTACCCACATTAAGGAAGAGTATTTCAAAATCTTTCGTCACGCCTATTCTTCTAGCTACCCAATATTGTTATTGACCAGATAATGAAGTCTCTTTAGGGGTACACGCTGTTTAAAACACAAGCAATAACTTCGATGACACAATTGCAAGTTGTAGAGGATGAACGTTACTTCAAAACTACAATTATAAAATTTGAAATACCAATTGATTGAATTGTAATGTAATGACAATACTGTTTTATGAATTGAAAAAGGGTTGTTTCATTATCGGTTGTTGTGCACTTTTCAACTACACTTATTCGTTACATAAATAGTATTAAAATACTAGTGAGAGGCTCCCCCGCCTATTAAATAGATCCATAAAAACTATAGATCGATGAAAATATAGGTTCCCGAACCACGATGAGTGCAAAGCCTGTCCCTGCCTCTGTCGAACGGTACGCGACGCGTCAAGTGCTGAGCCCGTCCCTGCCTCTGTCGAATGGGCGCGCCATCTGCTCACTGCAATCTGTAGTTCGTGCGGAATCGGTAGGATACTACTATACTTGTTGCACGGTTGGTAGAATAATAACCGTGTACTTGTTGGGCCTCGCCGTGCCGAAACTTCTCGATAGAATTCGACCCGTCCAACCAACTATCGGCTCGAAAGGCGGTCACGGGAATGCGAGTCGGATTGAAGCGAAAATGGTTCTTAAGCGTCGGAAATGCTTCCGTTTTAGCGAATTTCGGAGAAACGTCAAACTTTAAACGTTTGATATAGAAAATCGGCGTCTCGGATCGAGGCGAGACCTAGCCTAAGCACTACGGAAAAGACGCGGGCGATCGACGGGGCCCTTCGGGGCCGATCTCCTTATCTCGGCTTCATAAGTTTGCCAAAATGCGCCTGCATTTTGGGAAGTCGAATTTGGCGAAGCAATTATTTATTTAGTATTATATACTAGTGAGAGGCTCCCCCGCCTATTAAATAGATCCGTGAAAACTATAGATCGATGAAAATATAGTTTCCCGAACCACGATGAGTGCGAAGCCCGTCCCTGCCTCTGTCGAACGGTACGCGACGCGTCAAGTGCTGAGCCCGTCCCTGCCTCTGTCGAACGGGCGCGCCATCTGCTCACTGTCAATCTGTATTTCGTGAGGAATCGGGTAGAACTACGATCTCGTTGGGCCTCGCCGTGCCGAAACTTCTCGATAGAATTCGACCCGTCCAACTGTCGGCTCGAAAGGCGGTCACGTGAATTCGAGACCATGTGAAGCGAAAATAGTTCTTAAGCGTCGGAAATGCAGCCGTTTTCGCGAATTTCGGAGAAACGGAAAACTTTAAAGGTTCGATATCGAAGATCGGCGTCGCGGTCGGGAACGGGACATAGCCTAAGCACTGCAAAAAGGTCGGTGGCAAAAGACGGGGCCCTTCGGGCCCCGCGATTCGGGGCCGATCTCCTTATCTCGGCTTCAGAAGTTTGCCATAATGCGGCCTTCGGCCGCCTGCATTTTAGCAAGTCCAAAATGGGAAACCAATTATTTATTTAGTATTATATATAAGGTTCTATAGGTTTGTTTGAAGGTGTGAAGTACCAAAACCTTCTACCGGTTGCTTTTCCTAGTTACTCATTTTAAGTGTGAAATACTGAATACTTGATAAGATTTTGATGGTGATTATCACCAGTCAGATTTTTATACCAATGATATTCATAAATTCGAACTATAAGAAATACTTCGAGTTGAAAATTTCAGGATACAAGTTACATTTAATCTATTTAATTTCAAATGTTGGTAGAATTAATATTTCGACGTCAATACATACAACATCTCGCATATTTCAGATATCTTATACATAAATTCCAAGAGAATATTCGAATGATATATTTTCATTCCACAAATTTGCATTTATTCACTGAATATGACCAATCAACTTCATACGATGAAAATTGTTTGACATTCTATTAAACGATATTTATAAAACTACTAATTCGTCACTTGATAATTTTAATAAGATAAATAATCTTACAAGAATAAAATAATGAACAGCAAATAATTGTTACTCAATCTGTGACATAGTCCAATGTTTTGGTATTCGATTTGAAGTTTTGGTTTAGTAAATAATCGATAAAAGTGCAATAAATAGTTCAGTCAATGTCGGTCCTCGCCTTTTCAATGCTGAAAATATAATTATTCATTGCATCCTACAGTCAGTTTCCCTAACATCCTTATAGTCCAAAAATTTAACCCGGGTAAGTTAGCCCTATGTTTTTATAGTCTTCAGTCTATTTATTTAATCTCATTCTCTCCAACACTATAAGATGAAACATTAACTAATATTATAACAATATGCTCAAGAAAGAAAAATCATAAATTCTAATATTACAACAAAAAAAATTTCTCAAAAGGTATAAAAAAACTCAAAAGATAATGAAGCGGTAAAACTGAAACTCGTTTTCTCAGAGCATAAAAGCAATCCTTGTGAATGTTCATTTCTCCACAGTATGGAAGAACCGCGATTGCGCAAAAAATATCATACAAAAACTAGGTTTTCATTTGGTAATCATAATAAAGATGATTTTTATCTAAGAAGTGTCACGTACACCCGTAAAAGGCATACGACTGGAAACTACTAAAATCTTATGATTAACTCTGTTTCCGTGTCGTACGCCAGACACTTTGGCTAGTAGCCGATATGAGTCACTGTCCAAGGCCAGACGAAGGACACCAGGATACCGCAAAAGATGCCAGTGATCAGGAAGGCTCCCCCTAACATGCCTGCTGTAGATGCGTACTTTCGTTCAACTACGCTAGAATGAAATTTCCACTATAAGTTCAAGTTATATACAACTGGGTTTTGTTTTCTAAAAAATTTCAAGCATATATTTCAAAGAACCGCCGATCAAACCAAACTAATATACAGATATTATAACTCTGTTACACATCTGCGAAATATTAATATAGGTAATTAATGCAATCATCAATAAACACGAAATTATTCAGATTTTAACCATTTTAAACAGAAAAACGATTGCATAACCAGAGGCACACTTAATTTAATTAATTAATTCTGTGGATAAATTAGCGGATGAAAAATTCACTTCATAGAAAATAATTTTGAACTGTACAAATTACTATTATGAAGAACAATTGGGACAACAGCATGCACGATGGGAAATACATAAATATATAGGTATATATATATATATATATATATATATATATATATATATATATATATATATATATATATATATATATATAAAAACATAGAGAATAAAACATTTTTACTACACATATTTATCACAGTCAACGGCGTTGCTAGGTCAGTACTGTTATTTCTGAACGTACAACAGAGGAGCATACAGTTTGGTTGTATATTTACATCTTTCTTGTCATTAATTGCACATCTTATTCTTTATTATTTCGTTTGTTATGGTTGTTGCAAATTTTGGTCCTAAACTGAGAACGTCCAAAATTTGCAACAACCATAACAAACGAAAAATACTTACCAATTGAGAATATTTTAGGAAATATCGAAACTGGAATGTGTCAACTGAAGGTCCAAGAAAAAGATGAAATAAGGACTAAAACATGCAATATATTGACAAATTTTAAAAACAAAAAAAATTTTTTAAAAACAAATACCCACAAAAATAAAAAAGGAAATTCTATAAAAATGAAAAATGTAAAAACATATTTGAAACAAAATCTCAATATAAAGGTGTTGAGAGCAGATAAAATGAACAAAACAGTCCTAATGAACTCTGATGAATATGACAAAAAATGTGCGAATTATTAAATGATAAAAAAACCTATAAAGAAGTGAAACGTGATCCAACAAACCAACTTCAAAAAGCGAACAATAATTTAATTGAGTCGTGGGAACAAAAATTATACATCTCACCCAATATAGCAAAAAAACTAAAACTCTACAATGCAATATCTCCAAAAATCTATGGTCTACCAAAATAACACAAAGAAAACAAACCACTCCGCCCAATTGTATCTTGTATTCAGTCACCCTTAAATTTACTTTCTAAATTCATGAATTCTATATTAAAGATTCCAAAGATTTTAAACAAAAATTAAAAACTATATCCCTACCAACAGATTACATACTTGTCTCCCTAGATGTTGTTTCATTGTATACAAGTATCCTAGCCTTACAAATTATCAAAAAAAACTGGAATAAAATAAGGGAACATACTGACATACCACAGGACGAATTTATTAGGGCAATTGATTTAACTTTAAACTCGACATATTTTACATGCGAAAATAGACTGTTCAAACAAATCGAAGGATGTGCAATGGGCGAATCGATTTCACGTGTAGTAGCCCATGGAAGATCTTGAAGAGACAGTATTAAACAATTTCAATTTCAACATTCCATTTTTTTACAGATACGTGGACGATTGTATCACTGCAATCCCCAAAAATCAAGTCAATAATATTCTAGAACAATTTAATAGTTTCCACAAAAATATTCAATTCATCATCGAAATAGAAGTACATGGAGAAATAAATTTTTTAGACCTAACATTACACCATGTCCAAAATACTATAAGAACAAATTGGTTTACTAAAAAAATTTTAATTCTTGTCGTCCCATTAGCCAGAAAAAATCAGTAGTTATAGGACTTGCAGATAGAGTAATCCAGCTATCCGACCCAGAGTTTAGAGCAAAGTCAATAGAAAAAGCAAAAAACGCTTTAAGACAAAACAGCTATCCGAAGAATATAGTTGAAAAAATTTCTGAACGGTGTACAGGGAAGAACAATAGATAGTAATTCAGATCATCAAGAACAATAGATAGTAAACTACTCATATTTTCGACATTGAAAAAGTTCACTTGAAAAAAAATTGTTTAAATTTGGAAACAATATTCAGATTTGAAATCACAGCCACAGTTCTAGCCTCATAAAGAGTATTAGTATCTCATTAACAGTTTTTCCAATATAGTCAATCGATGTTTGGTGAAAATATTTCACATTTCGACTGGTTTTTTAGTGCAAATTTGATATTTCTTTCTGTATGTATGTCCATAATAACTATGAGTATGGTTCAATGAAAAAAAAAATTATTAAATTAATCAATGCTAAACAATTGAATGATACAAATCTGTAAGTTTACGATCACTTCAACCATAATGTTACCTCATAAGGGTAGTCCTAATTTACATCTGTATTGAACATAAATAAAAATTACAAAATCGTTCAGACACTTTGAATTATCAATCACTATATCCCCGAATTATCACATATCTTCCTTCTACCGCTAAACATTTTATTGTTCATGCACAAAATTCTCTATTGACATTTTCTAAAAGAAATAGATTTTTTTGTTTTGTTGCGTAGGTGGTGAAGATTTCAAAACTGAATATTGTTTTGAGAGTCAAACAACTTTTCTCATTAAATTTTTTTTTTTTTTTATTCGATGAAGGACTTATATGTCCTTCTTGGCTTTGACTGTTATAGTCATTAGCCACCACATTCTTTCTCTATTTGTACTAATCACTGGAAATTTTAGTATCCAGTATCAATTAGGAACATATCAATAAGACAATAGGAAAATACAAGGATACTACGTCAAGGGACTCGTCGAGGCGATTTTTTCTTCTTACACATACAGAATTTGAGCCATGGAAAGAGAATTTAAACACAGGAAATAACATAAGGGTAATACCACACCGTCTTTTTATATTTTCAAGCCTTTCATTTCGATATGTTCAAATAGCAACTCATATACTCCCAGGTTATTGAGAGCTAATAAAAAATACAAACTATAGGGTTGGTAAAGTTTGATCAATTTGTTGATAGTCGACATGAGCTCCACATTTTGATGTCTGTAGTTACTACAAGCTATTATAAGGTGATCAATTGTTCCTAGTTCTCCGCACTCGCAATTTGGGTCTTCTTTCAGTGTAATGTTATACATATATTGTGGACAGATTGCGTGACCACTTCTTAGGCGACACATAGTTCGAACAAACTTCCTTCGATTCCCAATCATTTTATACCATGTCCGATTTGAAGGTACTGGATTAATGCTTTTATAGGTTGCACCCCTTGTATCCTCCTGGAATTCACGTTGCCATTTTTCCACGATTGTCGTCTTCAGAACTGCGCAAATATCAGAGGAAACACACTTACTAATATCTACTGCCTTATTTGCTGCCGCTTTCGCTGCTTTGTCCACGAGTTCGTTAGAAGAGATACCCACATGAGCTTTCACCCATAGGAGCTATATGTCTATGTTCTGTTGACTAAGGTTGAATAGATATGTTATTATTTCTTTATGAATATACGAAAAACTCATACCACACTTCAGGTTCCTCAGTGAAATGAGTGCACTCTGGCTGTCTGAAATAATTATGTAGCGGTTCAATTTACATTCTTGGGCACGATTCTCAATGTACTTCAGTGCCATCGAAATGGAGAATAATTCCCCGTGGAAAATAGAGAAGTAATTGTTCAAAGTTGAATGAATATAATTAAGATCAAAATTCCTATTTTTTGTTCTCCCCTGTACATCGTTCCGAAATATAGAATTTTATCTCAAATACATGTTTTCTGCAATTCTCCAATTTTATCAAGAATAAAAAATGGATAATAAAGAAGTGTCCCATACGGTGCAGACTTTTTTTAAACTCACACTATATATATATATATATATATATATATATATATATATATATATATATACATATATATATATATATATACAGGGTGTCCCGTAAAGACCACGTCAAACTGAAGGAGCATGTAGGTCGAATGTTACCCTACCTTCTCTGAAAAATTTTTTTCTATGAAAGTCCTTCCGTTTTCGAGATATTTTTTTTATATAAAAATATAGAATTTATGTCCCTCCCAGTAGTTTTTTTATGCTGTTGGTACAATTTTACACTTTTCTATGTAATTTCTTCAGTAAAATATTGCTAAATGATTATTTCAACTTTAACAGTGAGAAAATGCTCGAAACATTATAGAAGGGGGCTATAAGAAATGTTTTCAATAGAAGTTTTGAGAGTATACTTTTTTTTCATGAAGTTTAACCCATCGTTGTGAAAACAAAATGTTTTGGGCTACTGCTGCACATTACATTATTAAATTGCCTATTTCATGGAGATTTCAAAATGGTATGATACTATAGATTTTTCATTGGAAAACTGAAAATTATCGCAATTTTTCTCAAAAAGGGGACATTTCTGATAAAGCTTAATTTGACGGTTTTCATTTAATAACTTATTGAACATTATTGATATTTTCACTATTTACAATCATTATAGTAAATGTTCAAAATGACGACCTCTTTCGCGTACACAGGCCCTGCATCGACCGAGAAAAGACCTTTTTAATTATCGATCATCAAACTAGTCTCTGTTAGATAATATTTCCGCTGCAGCAACTCGGATACCCTCCCTCAACTCAGCTTCATTGCTTATGGTTTTTGAATAGACTCTGCCCTTCAAGTAACCCCAATAATAAAAATCCAGTAGATTCAGGTCTGGTGAACGAGGGGGCCACAAAATTTCACCTCCTCTTCCAATCCACCGGTCGATATTGTGATCTGTCTTCTCTCTTCTCGTGTGGATTTACGATTTGCCAGCTATGCAAATTGTGAAGATTCATGTACCCATCCTTTCGACAGGAAGTCTCATCGCTCCAAATAATCTTATTAAAAAAATTTGGATCTTCACGATTCAGCATTTTTCGGCAAAATTGAACTCGGGCTGGGTTTTTATTTCATAGGCAGTTGATTTGGGTATGCCTGTACGGCGTTCTATCATACGAGTAGATATTAATGGATCTTCTTCGACTTCATCCAGAACGATGTCATCATACACCATTGAGGGCCGGCCACTGCTTTTACGACGACCAGGAACTCTGCCTTCAGTGATTGCGTCGTGTGTTCGGATAAACACTTCATAGTTGGGTTTTCGGCGATTAGGATACCGCTCTGAATATAGCGTTACCGCAGCACGAGCATTAAGGCGCTCTCCACCGTAAATCAAATGCATGTCAGCGTATTCTCACGTATACTGAGCGTTTTCTTCCACCATTTTCAGAAAAAGCAAATTCGTAAATGATAAAACTAGGAGGTAAAAACCAACAAAATAAATATTTGTTAACACTTCAGTCGAACAAAATGCAATTTGTTAAGCAGAACAGTTCTAAAACAAAATCAGATAGTGCGTGAACGATAACCAAGAAGTGAGAATGACGCACGAGCTAAGTAACATACTGAAGGAATTGAATCACAAGTTGATATCAAACGAATCCACAGCAGCCATTGTTAAGTTTTTATGAAATTTATCTTCTGCCTAAACTAGATGGATAAAAAAAGACCCGAAAATGGTTGCATTAAATGAATAATTCTGATTATTGAGGTAAATGATTATGCAACTATCATTTTCTCACGTGAAATATTGATTGTTTCATTAGATAAGGCAGAATAAAATATATGATGACCAAAATTGGCAAAATAGATTATGTCGGAAAAGTCTCCTTTTTGAAAAAATTGCAATAATTTTCAGTTTTCCAATAAAAAATCTATTGTGTCATACCAATTTGAAATCTCCATGAAATAGGCAATTTAATAATGTAATGTGCAGCAGTAGTCCAAAACAGTTTGTTTCCACTACGATGGGTTAAACTTCATGAAAAAAAGTATACTCTAAAAACTTCTATTGAAAACATTTCTCACAGCCCCTCCTCTATGATGTTCTACTCACTGTAGAAGTTAGAATAATTATTCAGCAATATTTTACTGAAGAAATGAATTAGAAAAGTGTAAAATTGTACAAACAGCATAGAAAAACTACTGGGAGGGACATAAATTCTATATTTTTATATAAAAAAAAAATATCTCGAAAACGGAAGGACTTTCATAGGAAAAATTTTTTCATAGAAGGTAGGGTAACATTCGACCTACATGCTCCTTCAGTTTGACGTGGTCTTTACGGGACACCCTGTATATAATCATCTATTCAATTTTTTTAGTATTTCTCAAAAGTTTCTATTATATTTTTAGCATTGTTTGTTCTTGGTAACTACCATGTAATTACATGCTAGTTATGGAAATAGACATAATCTTTCTTTATGATAATGAAATACACAAACTATATATATTGAAAGTTTCAAAAGTTGGACAATGAGGAGTTGATTAATTGTTTTATGAGAATTGTCATTGTATATATATATATATATACATATATACACACACATATATATATATATATATATATATATATATATATAGCTTAATTTAATTACAAATCGTTGAATTTTTATTAATTTATATTTAAGGGTATTCGATTCCGTGTTGCTTCATCAGGGGCTTCTACAAAATTAAAATGATATATATATATATATATATATATATATATATATATATATATATATATATATATATATATATATATATATATATATATATATATATATATATTATATATATATATATATATATATATATAAGCAATAAAATATTTGCGAAAGCTTGGCAAAGATATAAGAGTATCTCTTATTAAATAATAATCACCAACACGGAATCGAATACCCTAAATATAATTTAATATATATATATATATATATATATATATATATATATATATATATATATATATATATATATATATATATATATATATATATATATATATATATATATATATAGTAAAATTCAGAACCGCAAACACCCTTCGTGCATACATTGAACTTACCGGGAAGTGTACATCATTGCTAACGAAGATAGATATCCTGAACTTAGAGCAAATGTTACTGACACTATCCAGTAGATCCAATCATTCTCGAAATAAACAGGTAACACCCTCTTTTTGCCTTGGACTTGATAGTTTGTAAAAATATAGTACGGAATATACAGCAATCTTAGGGTTATGGGAAACCAAAGAAATCTTGGTTTCGGCTGTAAAAAGGAAATAATTCAATTTTCTCAGTACTGATCCTTATTAATTTGTGCAATAAGGGTTTATTTCCTAATAAGTGATTTCATATAATTAAAGCAATCAAAAAAGTTTCACTAGCATGAACCGTGTAAAAGAACATAAACTTAGTGATCTTTAATTTTTCTATATATATATATATATATATATATATATATATATATATATATATTTTATCTATTTATATATTTATATATATATATATATATTCTATATATATATTATATATATATATATATATATATATATATATATATATATATATATATATAATATATATATATATATATATATATATATATATATATATATATATATATATATATATATATATATATATATATATATATATATATATATATATATATATATGTGTGTGTGTGTGTGTGTCACCATTTTGGAATAATTTATTAAACAAAATTAGGATACTGTTATTCCCAAAGCAATGTCGATGATAATAATGAATAGCAATAAGAACTGATCTGATGAGGAAAGTTTCGTTTTGTAATGCATATGTAGTTATTAATGTTTGATACTTAGGCCAAGTTATACCTATATACCTCATGAAACTGCACAAAATTAGTCCAACCTACGGGAAACGATTTTGAGCATGGAAATATTTACCGTGTTGCTAGGCAGCAATCACATCTTGCACCCAGTCAAAGAGGAGTTGACCTCGTAGGTTTGAAAATAGAATTAACTGTTCTCTTTCTAAAGCCCCATTGTCACTCTCTGTTAACCAAGCCATAAAATTATCCTACATTTCAATACTAAAACGCTTGGAATACACAAAGACTTTGGAAAAATTTGAAAACAATAAATATATCAGACTTATGAATCAGCAAAGTTCTGTA
Source organism: Cynegetis impunctata (assembly GCA_030704885.1). Classification (NCBI taxonomy): domain Eukaryota; kingdom Metazoa; phylum Arthropoda; class Insecta; order Coleoptera; family Coccinellidae; genus Cynegetis; species Cynegetis impunctata. Next base: position 477,000 of record JARQZK010004363.1, on the reverse strand, counting down.
CAACAAAAATTGGACGCTGGCTAAAATTTGCAAATTTAAATTTTTCAAAATTTTTGGAGCGTTTAGTTTGGATAAATAATACCCACATGCAGGGCATTGTAAAATAAGATTTTAAAGGATGGTAGCATAAGTCTAAATATCCATGATAATAAAATTTACATTAGCCTGTACAATCACTCTAAGGATAGTATAATATCTCACTTCAAGTGGATTTTTATTGTATTATATATATATATATATATATATATATATATATATATATATATATATATATATATATATATATATTTATCTATATATATATATATATATATATATATATATATATATATATATATATATATATATATATATATATATATATATATATAAATATATATATATATATATATATATATATATATATATATATATATATATATATATATATATATATATATATATATATCTTTTAAAATAATAGCATTTTATAGACCCAACCCAAGTAACTTGACTTCTTTCATTGATGAACTCGATACGTTTTTAGACAATCTCAAATGAATGCTGAAATTGGATTGTTGATTGGAGATGTTAATGTTGATTTATTAAATGAAAGTGAACAAATATTTATGCGTACTCGCTCAATATGGATTTGTTCCCTATATTTTGAATCCTACCCGTGTTAGGCTGCGGTTTAAGGGCGGCCGCACATTTACTACAATCGGATCCGATTGTCTGAAATGATTTCAAATCGGACCACTAGCGCACACTGCCGACAAAATACGTCCGATTTTATTTGAATGTCGCAAGCAGGGATATTTTTCGACCGTGGTAATCAAATTTTCAGTATCGCACACATAGATAATTATATACTATCAGATATATATTAAGATTTCTATGATCGCACATAGTTTGACAATTCCTTTTTCTATACTCCCTGTCAAAAACTGACAGAAATAATCGTATGTTTGCGGAAGACTATGCAAAAACAATGCACGGTTTGCCTTCCGGTAGTCGGATCAGACTTTTAATCGGTCCGATTGGTAGGACGCACTGCTCGTGCATCCGAGTCGGACGTCCGATCCGATATCGGATCGTAGGTGTGCGATATGATCGTATAAAAGTATAGAAATTTGAGCGTCAGATGCCCTGATCCGACAATCGTTTCAGACAATCGGAACCGATTGTAGGAAATGTGCGGCCGGCTATAGTGGATGCGTTTTCTGACGACCAACTAGTCGCACGTATACGTCAGATCTAGCAGGAATGAATCAAATACATAATAATGTATCACTATGGTTATAGTGCTTGCGAATCGGTCGTCAGATGACGTTAGAAGTCATTCAAACGCTTTGATATTTCATGCGACTTTGTGCGAACGTCAAAATTGATATTGAAAAATTGATATCATTAGTTTTCGACATATTCACTTTTTCCCGACAGTAATAAAACTTTTAATAGCGGACTTTCTACATACTTACTGATAATATTGTTCAAAATTATTATTGTTGATATCCATGTTAATATGTAAATTACGATACAGTCTAGGTGCGAACACAGAACAAAGTACGCATTGACTATAACCACCGTTGTCTGACGAACAGTTCTGACGTGTACGTCCGACTAGTTGGTCTTCAGAAAACACATTCACTGTAACCGCAGCCTTACACGCGATTCTGAATCATGCTTGGATCACATTCTCCTTAAAAGTTCATCTAATAGCAGATCAAGCTTAAGGTTTGACTCATTTATCCTCAAATGTCACATCACAGATCACTATCCGGTTTTACTACAGGTAAATCCCCAAGTAAAAACAGAAAATAACTCTATTTGTAATGGAAAAATTATTACCAAAATTAACAAACATAAATTACAGACCTTAATCAGGAATACAAGCTGGAGTGATGTCTTAAATGTTCATGACCCACAAATTGCTGCTGATCGCTTTTTAAGCAACTTTAACAAACACACAGAGGATTCTAAAACCCATATAGAGAATAAGAAAAAATATTTCAAGATCAAACCGTGGATAACAGAAGGTTTAATTGTTTCAATGAAACATAGAGATGAATTAAAAAATAAATGGAAATTACGCTCCTCGCCAGAACTTGAACATGAATATAAAACAAATAGAAACAGACTAAGTGTATCACTGAAAAAGTCCAAAAATGATTATTATTACAGGCAAATTGAAGAAAACAAAGGTAATATAAAAAAAGTTTATAAACTTATCTCCGATGATAACGAAAAATCGAATAAAAAATATACATTACAACTTGTTAACGACGAAAATGTTGCCTTTGCGAACAACAATCAAATGGCAAATTACTGTAATCAATACTTCATCAGCATCGGCTTAAATATGGTAAAAAATATAAATAAATCAAATTGTTCAGAAAAATTATCGATGAATTCTAATAGTATGTTTCTAAATCCAGTTACAAATGCAGAACTTATAAAGCATATATCCACATTAAAAAGTACTAGTTCACCAGGAATGGACGGAATAACAGCAGATATTATAAGAAACAATCATCAATATATATCAGAACCCCTTAAACAAATAATAAATTCAATTTTCTTGAAAGGGGTTGTCTCCAGTCAGTTTAAAACATCAATGATTCCTCCAATTCATAAAGAGGGAGAAAGATCAAAAATTTCAAACTACAGACCAAATAGTGTGATCAATAATTTTTGAAAGATTTTCGAAAAATGTCTGAAAAGTCGAGTGGTTAAATTTTTTGATCAGAATAATATTTTAAATGAGCAACATTTTGGTTTTCGCCCTGGCAAATCAGCGGCGGATGCTATGCGTTCGGTTATTGCGGACGTTACAGAGGGTCTTGATAAGGATAAAAGATGTATAGCGGTTTTTCTGGATTTAGCTAAAGCATTTGACACTGTCAACCATGAGAAGCTGCTGCACATTCTAGAATGTTATGGTATGCGAGGGATTGTTTTGGATGTTTTTAAGAATTACCTCTCAAATCGTGAACAGTGTGTAAAGGTTAGTGACACAATAAGTCAACCTGGGATTGTAAAAGTGGGCGTGTCCCAAGGTACTGTTCTTGGTCCTGTGTTATTTCTCGTATATATAAATTCTCTCTTGTCGTTGGTGACGCGTGCAACGATTGTGTCTTACGCAGATGATACTGTCGTCATATTTCGTGAAGACTCCTGGGCGGAAGCCAAAATTGCTGTTCAGCGCGATCTTTACAAAATTACGAAATGGTAAAGTGTGTACCAACTTTAACAGAATGTTAAGATGACGAATTATCTAGCCTTCAGCATAACTGAAGCAAATAGACCAGATTTTTCTGGTATAAAAGTCCCTGATATGCAAGATGAAATTAAGGACGCTAATGAAGTCAAATACTTGGATATAATTATTGATAAGAATTTAAAATGGTGTGATCATGTAGATTATTTATCGAAGAAGGGGAGGAAGCTCATCTACAAATTCTACCAGCTAAGAGAATTTCTTTCACGAAAGTTACTTATACTAATTTACAAGTCTCTAGCCGAATCACTTCTTCGATATGGCATCTTTGTATAGGGGGAGGGGTATGTACAGGAACTCATTAAAGAAACTAATTATTACTCAAAACTTTATACTAAAAATTATATTTAAGAAACAAAGGAGATATCACACCAGTCTACTTTATACTGAAGATGTGTGCAATATCCGGACAATATACTTTCATAGTTTATGTGTACATGACTTCAAAAACAAACTTTTCCGGAATTGTAGTCCATTAATATATCAAACCTGTGGATGTGCTGGTGGGTTTCTGTCGACGCAAAGATTCGAGAGAATTTGCCATCGGTTTTTCATTCACACCTTGCCCAAAGCATGCAATCTCTTACCAATAAAGATTAGGCTTATGACTGGACTAAAAAGTTTTTTAGTTGAAACAAAAAAATTTATTTTTCGAAATTACACAGTAGGCCAAGCGCCAGAGCAAAAAAATACTGTTCGTGATGCAATCTTCTACAGAATTGATTTGACTGTTGGAACATCTCCAGCATTAGCAGTACTGTTTGGATCAACGTTCTTGTCGATGAACAACTCCACAGCCTTCAATAGAGAATCGTTGCACAGTTGAAAGAACTTTGGTTTTCCCTATTTTATATACACAACGCACAATTTTTCACTCCAAGCTGTAGTACAGAACACAGAACTGACGCAGCTACAAAAATTTCAATGCAATAAAGCAGAGTGCGAACCCTGTATCAATATACAGCATTATAATCTCGTGGCTATTCTGCGTCGACTCGGCATTTACAGCGTTATAGCTCTTAAAGTATACATTTCACGGGAAAAAAAATTCAGATAAAATTTATAGTGAATTTTATGCTCTACAAATTTGCTTTCAACCATTCTTCATGTATTATCAACGGTTAACTATATATTTAGCAATTAACAAATTTTAAAAAATTTTGAGCGCTATAAATAAAAATCTATGCATTGTACAGAAAAAAGTTTCAAGTAAAAGTAGTAGATAATGTTATTATCTACGAAAATGATTTCCACTATTTTTGTCGTACGATGCACAGTTCACGAGATATTTGATAAAACGTGTTTTCCAAGATGGCGGCTAACGCGACCACCCCCGCATGACGCCAACGTGGATTAATCTTCAGGGCACACCTCTGAACATGTGTCAACAATCAAATCAATTCTGTAGAAGATCGCAGAAAAAAAATACGCGCGCGCTTGGCCTTCAGATTTTATAAAACTTTTAGAATAAATAAAAATGATAAATTGCTGAGATTTTTTGCTCAAACATGTCTAAAAAGTGTCCACGTCACTGTAATGTGTTTTTGGAATTGCACAACACAAGGGTTCAGTCACTTAGGTGCTTGAACATAAACGTATTCATTACTTTATTGTTCCTGACCTTATATTTTAGTATTATATAATTATTCTTTCATGGATTGTTTCTTGTGTTTACTTATAATTAATTGCCTGAATTTGTGTTGGTAATAATAATAATTAATAATAATTGTATCAGTTGTGTAGGAATAAATAAATAAATATATATATATATATATATAAATATTTTTTTTTTCAAAATTCTCAAAAGTGGATTAAAAAAAAATTCGTAACGGCACATTTTTAGACATCTAAATACTCAATTTTGCCAAATTCAAACTTCCCATCTAATTCTTGCCGTTTCGGAGGTCCCCATAGTTTTCCTCGAATTCTGAGATTAAATATAATATATATATATATATATATATATATATATATATATATATATATATATATATATATATAAACTCTTGATAATTATTAGAAATAACAGGCTGGTTGAATCTTGAAAAACTCAAGAGTTTAAAAATAGATCACAGGCAACAACTATTCGAATAAATATATATATATATATATATATATATATATATAATGTATATATATATATATATATATATATATATATATATATATATATATATATATATATATATATATATATATATATATATATATATATATAGTCAAGTGCCCTAACTTGAGACTGTTTTACACTTTATAAATGAATAAGAAATCTACCAACATTACGAATGGTATTTGGATCTACATTCCTGAAATTTGAAGATTATACATAATCTACAAAAAAAAGCGATACACATTATGATAGGAAAGGTTAAGAAGCCCCGATATAAGTACAAATTTACCAAAAAAACTCAAATGCCATCTAAAAAACTTCAATACAAAAGAAATATGTGACGATTGCGACGAAGGTGAATTGGCTCAAAAATCTTCTGGATTTTGTCTAAAGATACGTTTTGTCCACTTTATCAATATCAGGGAAATGGTAAATGTCACCTTGTGCGACACTGATGATCTAACCTTTCCCAAAAATATCCCATGTTGTAGCGGTGTTTCAAATTAAGGCCCTTGACTATATTATATAATATTTATTTGATTGTTACTGAAAAGTATTTCTGATAATAAAATAAGAAGATATTTAAACCTGATAAATAAATTAAATTAAATTTCAAATATATTTATAACTTACCCACTGTACTACAGTAGCCAATAAACTTCCAACCATAGCAAAAACATTAAAAGTGAGGAAACAAGTAACTTGCGTAAAATAAGGCTGTTTGAGGAAGAAACTTGCATCACTGGGATGGACATCTGTAAATGAGTTGTTGAATGAGTATAATCAGTATTGAGTTTCAAGATAATAGAACAGTTAATTATATATAAATATTTATATATATATATATATATATATATATATATATATATATATATATATATATATATATATATATGTATATATATATATGTAGGTATATATATATATATATATATATATATATATATATATATATATATATATATATATATATATATATATATATATATATATATATATATATATATATAAAATGTTGCGTTGACTATTTTAAATAAACACTCCGATTGCCGATCATTCTAAATATGAGTGCAAAAGACAAAGAAGGAAAATGAGATAATGAACAACTTTTAATCAATAAGAAGAGAAGAATGGATAAGATGAAAATATAAGTCGAAAGGAGGAATATTGTAATAAAAGCTACTGTTTTCACGAGGAAAATTGAATAAACCTCGTAAACTTTGCAAAAGGTGGACTTGATATTGAACAGATGATATGAAAAATATTCGGAAGACATAGAATGACCAATCTTGGTTGATTTACAGAAAATCATAATAGACTGACTTTGCATAATACGAAACAATTGATTGGTATGAATTGATGAAGACTAACTAAGGAAAATTCCAATCGAAAGAAAAGAGCACTTTTTCGAATAAGGAGTTCGGATAACAGAAAATAACAGACAATAAATGATTCTGAATGCATAAAAGTACCATTGACATCCTACCTATCAAGAATATACCCAAGAAAGGATAAAATACTCAGAACGTTTATTGGAAAAAAACCTAGTGATAACATCCATACATGAAAAAGGTGATGACTTAGAAAAATGTAGATAACACAAAAAAGTGTATAAATAAGAAGAAAATGAAAAACACGTGCAAAAAAATTGATGGTCAGAAAAAGCTATAAGTGGAGAAAGAGCTAATAACTTTAGTGCATGGAAGATATTTAACAGTGAAATGAAGAGATACCAACGTCAAATGAAGAGATACCATAACAATCAATTTTGAAAATCAATTCATCAGAAAAAAGAAGATGCGGCATTATTTGGAAGTAGATTTAAAGATGAAATGCAAAAGACTGGAGTTCAATTTAGGAAATAATAACATAGAAAATGTAATAGCATTCACCACAGTTTCTGATAAAGTAACTACTAAGCGGATAAATGAAAAGGGAGGAATATGAACACAATGAACATATACGCATCTAAGTGAAAGATTAATTTTATGAACAATAATGTGTATGTGACAGACTTCCAAGTAGGGATATAAAAATTGAAAACAGTTTGCAACGGCAAAATCGGATACTTATCAATACGCGAGATAAGTAAAGATGGTGTGACGACCGACCACAGAGACTGACAAATTTCGCAACTGCAAAAATATGGTGGCAAGAAAGGATATAGTACCAGCAGGCAGAAAATCAACTAGACCAATATTTATATTTTTGAATATTTGAAAAAAAAATTAAACACTACAGTTTAACGCCGGTTCCGAACGACTTATGCGCTTGTTACCGATGTACATTACCCAACTTCTCAATTTGTATAAAAATTCGATCCCAGCACGCCTACTTCACAGATGGCCACTCTGCCTCTGTTCCACGAGGCATGTATGACCATTTTTATAAATAGAAAACATAAGAATAGTACCACAAATGACAGATGTATGATGAGCATATTGCGACTTCGAGTATTTTATATAGAATCAACTGGAAGATAACGCAAATATAGCAACATATAATAAAAAAGAATAACAAACCTCCATAATATCCATATAATTAAAAGCAGTGAAATAAGGAAGTATGAAAAACAAATACATAAAAAAATGAATTGGAGCAACATTAACAATTAGAAATATTATGTAGTAATTATCTGAACGAATGAGAAATGTTCACCGAAAGTAAACAAATTGAGTAGAACAAGATCTTATGATAGACAGCAGATAAAGAGAAACTTGAGGGGTTGTGTCATGCAGTATGGAAACGAACTGATATAGAAGAACATGAAGCAAATAAAACTGAATTGAAAGAGCTATATCGAAAGAAAAAATTTAAAATGAGTCTAAATGCATAGAAATAGAAGAAAAATTTCATATATATATATATATATATATATATATATATATATATATATATATATATATATATATATATATATATATATATATATATTATATATCTATGTCCTAATCCACCGCTCCATTCGACTATCTGACGACGAACGCCGTGAATCAGAACTCAATACTCTAAAACATATATTATTACAGAACGGTTAAAACACATATCAAATCAACAAGAACATACGCAAACACTCAAACATCACCCCACCTCTACCTCCTTCCAATCCCACTGAACAAGAATCTACACCTAAATTATTTCTTCCTTACATCAAAGGAGTAACAGATAAGATCGCAAGATCTCTCAAAAACACGAACATCAAAACAATATTCAACACTCAACAAAAACTCTCCCATCTGGTCAGATCCGTCAAAGATAAAATTCCTAACGAAAATCACGGTGTTTATGAGATTCCCTGTTCCAATTGTCCTCGTTCTTATATAGGACAAACAAACCGACGAATTCAGGTCCGTGCCAAAGAACATTCACTTTCAGTAAGACACTCAGATATCTCCAACGCCCTTTCCCAACATCACACCCAAACAGGCCACATTATCGATTTCTCCAATACAAGAACTATTGCTCCCGTCCGATCTGTCAAATCCCGAATTTTCCGTGAAGCTGTAGAAATAGAAAAACGTCCAAATTGTTTGAACACCAGAGATGACAGTCACAGACTCCCATCAGCATGGAAACCACTTCTCAGTGGTCGCCATGTAACACCCAATCAGAGTACATCCCGCACTGATGAGCGTGAGTACCCGCCCCCCTCCCCTATAAATACGGCCACGCGACGATCGGCCCGTCAGTTGACTCTGAAGAGTAGGCAGGTTGAGACTTCAGAGTTGACAGGAAGCAGTACGGTTAGTGGAGTAGGCAGGTTGAGACCACGCAATCGTATTGTTTCCGATTCCTCCTAATTCGAATCGTGGAGTAGGCAGATTGAGGCCACGATTCTGAATTATTTCCCTTCTAATTCTCCTGAAGATGGCTTCGCAAAAGGAGCCGAAACGTCGAGATTTTTCAAATCTTTCACGCGGTTCATTCCGTGAACCAAGTTTTTCAAATACTTCCGACCGCGGAAATCTTTCTGAACATATTATATATGTATATATATATATATATATATATATATATATATATATATATATATATATATATATATATATATATATATATATATTAATTCAACCAAGAAACTCAAATAATTGAAAGGGAGTTCTGAAGTACCATCAACTAAATAAAAATGATAACGACGGAAAAAACTATATTATAAAATAAGATGGCTCAACAGTAGAACCTTCTTATATTGAGGAAGTGAAAAACATAATTTAATCCCATTAAAAAACAAGAAATCAGGTCAAAGCGAAATCAAAGCAGAAATGTTTAAAGCAGGTGGAGATCAATCAGGAACGAGGAACATGACTTCATCATATTTATATACGAAGAAGAACTGTCAAGAGCGTTAAATAAGGGCCAGATTCACCAATGGTGAAAGAGGGGATAATGAACTGATGATCATATCTTGAATAAAAATCATATTAGAAAAAAGGAAGCGGAAGTGCTAAACGAATACCAGGATTTAGAAGGGTTAGGTCAAAAAGATATCAAATCATCATGAGGATTGTTGTGATGAAAAAATTTCCTTCGTTGACGCCCTACTTATTGATTTAGAACGAGCAAAAATATAGACCGAAGTTAAATAAGTGAAGATTTAGGAGAACTGGGTATAACTGCTGATGTCTGAAAGGTCGAGAAGACCCTAGATAACATGAGGAATAAAATAATATGGAGAGGATGAATTTGAGACCGATAGGGGCAAGCGATATTATTCAATATGTTAGAAGGTAATGAGAAATGGCCAATCAAAAATTAGTAACCTATACTCAGTAATGCGTTCTAAAAAGTAGCCTTTGAGATCGACATACCCTTAGTAGCGAAATATAAAAAGGAGTTACAGAGAATAACGAAAAATATTATAGTATAAGCCAACTACGATTCATGAAAACAAAAAACCAAACAAATAATTATGCATTGTAGTAGAAAATCTAGTAGCGTTCAGCCCAGGAGAAATTCACAGAGTATAGAATTTTGTATATTTTGAAACAATGATATAATTTTATAATAGTATGGAACTGGCGTGACAAAAATAAAGGTAAAATTTCTAAAAGAAATCCAAACTACAGTTACTTGAGACAATGATGCGATCCATATATTTTTTCAAAATAAACTTAATTAAGAATTAACACATAGCTCAAGATAAATACAAAATTAACATATAGCTTCGAAAGTTAGAGTAAGGAAGATGTGGGAATAGATATTGAAAGATGAAAATGCTAAGAGCAATCCATGGTATCAAACTTCTGGAAGAGAAGAGATGAAGAAGTAGAAGAATTAATAAGAAGCCTACGAGAGGTGTGTTTTTTAAATGACATAGAGGAAGATAGCTTAGGCCATATTGAAAATAAAGATCATAAGAATGGAACAAAAAAGCGGGAAAGAATCAAACAAAAACCCAGCAAAAAATACATCAATAATATTTTCGAAGCCTTGAGCTGTCATAAATGATATAAAAGGTTCCGAAACAATAAAAAATAATAAATTAAATTGATATGCATTCACAATTCACATGTTCAACCCCTCCTCTAAACCTGCATTGGCTGTATAGTTCCGAACTAACTTATATATATATATATATATATATATATATATATATATGATTATATATATATATAATATATATATATATATATATATATATATATATATATATATATATATATATATATATAATATATATATAATATATATTATATAATATATATATATAATATACTATATATAATATATATATATATATATATATATAAATATATATAATATATATATATAAATATATATATAGATATATATATCTATATATATAGATATATATATATAAATATATATTGTATATATATATATCTATATATATATATATAAATATATATATATATCTGTATGTACGTAAAGGAAATACAAGAACAAATTAATTTTGAGACAAACATAAATTATCATATCAATTCACAAATAAAAACTATTAAAATGATGTTAACTTCAATAGTTGAGGAAATAAAGGCCAATGAAATAATAAAATATGTTACTATTTCACACAAAATTTTATCTATACATATTATTTGAATTATTTTATATATCAAATGAACTCACCTCCTTGAATGGATGGAAAAATACAAAGAGTAACGAATAACACACAAAACGTGTTATAAAGCTGCACTTTGCATTGATTAATCACCTTCAAATAAGGAATTTTTCCTGTAGTTCCTAGAAGGCCCTTCTGTTCTAATGCCAGCTTTTTACTTTTCAACTCGTGATGCCTATAGAATCTCTGCAAAGATAGAATAAAGAAAATGGATATGTAGTTAAGGAATATTTAGATATTCGCCATAATCTCAAATTTTCATAAAGCATTATTTAGTTTTAGTACAATCCAAAGAGTATGAAGAAATTGAGCAATTGTATGTCAAATATTAACACATATATATATATATATATATATATATATATATATATATATATATATATATATATATATATATATATATATATATATATATATATATATATATATATATATATATATATATATATATATATATATATATATATATATATATATATATATATATATATATATAGATATATATATATACATATATATATATATATATGAAAAACTTGGTTCTCGAGATGGACCGCGTAAAAGATTATCAAAATCTCGACGTTTCGGCTCCTTTTATGAAGCCATCTTCAGGAGAATGTAAAGGGAAATAATTCAGATACGTGGCCTCATCTGCCTACTCCACGAATCGAATTAGGAGGAATTCGGGAAAATAATACGATTGCGTGGTCTCAACCTGCCTACTCCACCAACCCGTACTTCCTGTCAACTCTAGTCTCAACCTGCCTACTACTTCAGAAGTCAACTGACGGGCCGATAGTCGCGTGGCCGTATTTATAGGGAAGGGGGGCGGGTACTCCATTGACGTAGTTATTGACGTAATATTGACGTCAATGGGGTATTCACGCACGGTATCAGTGCGGGATGCACTCCGATTGGGTGTGACACGGCGACCACTGAGAAGCGGCTTCCATGCTGATGGGAGTCTGTGACTGTCATCTCTGGTGTTCAAACAATTTGGACGTTTTTCTATTTCTACAGCTTCACGAAAAATTCGGGATTTGAGAGATCGGACGGGAGCAATAGTTCTTGTATTGGGGAAATCGATAATGTGGCCTGTTTGGGTGTGATGTTGGGAAAGGGCGTTGGTGATATCTGAATGTCTTACTGAAAGTGAATGTTCCTTGGCACTGACCTGAATTCGTCGGTTCGTTTGTCCTATATAAGAACGAGGACAATTGGAACAGGAAATCTCATAAACACCGTGATTTTCGTTAGGAATTTTATCCTTGACGGATCTGACCAAATGGGATAATTTAGGTGTAGATTCTTGGTCAGTGGGATTGGAACGTGGTAGAGGTGGGGTGATATTTGTGTGTTTGCGTATGTTCTTGTTGATTTGATATGTGTTGTAACCGTTCTGTAATAATATATGTTTTAGAGTCTTGAGTTCTGATTCACGGTGTTCGTCGTCAGATAGTCGAATGGAGCGGTAGATTAGGGTATTAACTACAGAGTTAAGTTGAGAGGGATGGTGGTGAGACTGGGCGTTCAGACAACGGTCCAAATTGTTTGAACACCAGAGATGACAGTCACAGACTCCCATCAGCATGGAAGCCGCTTCTCAGTGGTCGCCGTGCCACACCCAGTCGGAGTGCATCCCGCACTGATACCGTGCGTGAATACCCCATTGACGTCAATACTACGTCAATGGAGTACCCGCCCCCCTTCCCTATAAATACGGCCACGCGACGATCGGCCCGTCAGTTGACTCTGAAGAGTAGGCAGGTTGAGACTCCAGAGTTGACAGGAAGCAGTACGGTTAGTGGAGTAGGCAGGTTGAGACCACGCAATCGTATTATTTCCGATTCCTCCTAATTCGATTCGTGGAGTAGGCAGATTGAGGTCACGTATCTGAATTATTTTCCCTTCTAATTCTCCTGAAGATGGCTTCGCAAAAGGAGCCGAAACGTCGAGATTTTTCAAATCTTTTACGCGGTCCATCCCGAGAACCAAGTTTTTCAAATACTTCCGACCGCGGAAATCTTTCTGAACATATATAACTGGTGATTCATTTAGAGGTACTTTGTGTGATGGACAATTAATGTTAAATCACGCATATGTCGAATAACATGTCATGGCAGTTTTGTTCTGTAATGTTTGACAATTCACCATGAAAATACTTAGACCGGCACAGCTTCTACAAATTGTTCAGCTGTATTATGAAAATCAGCATTGTACGAGGAATGTGTTTCATGCACTCATGGTCTGCATAATCTGCTTGACTGAACGCACAATTCGCTATACAATCGAGAAGTTTGAAACGCAATTTACATTATTCGATAATACACGACCAACTAGACCATATCCAGATCGTAGTGTTGAAAATTAGAGGCAGTAGCGGTGAGCGTTCCTGAGAACAGCGAAGAATCAATTCGTCGGCTTTCTCAAAAGAAACGATTGTCGTATGCACCAAATTGGCGTACTCCACATGATAATCTGGGTTTAAGAGGTTATAAAATGCAATTAGTTAAGAATTGGAGCCGACTGACCTTCCGAATCGTCAATGTTTTAGTGAATAGGCACTTGTTACCTTTGGACCAGTGAATTGGCCGCATATAATAACAGATAATGTGACATCACACCTCTAGACTATTTTCTTTGGGGCTACGTGAAATCAAATGTATACATGGATAAGCCGGTTACGATTGATGCATTGGAGTCCAACATCAAACGCGTAATTTTCCAAACACTACGCGAAATGCTCCAACGCGCCATTGAAAATTGGAATATTAGGATGGATCATGTTAGCCGCAGTTGAGGCCAACATTTAAAAGAAATAATATTCAAAATATAAATGTCAAGAATTGTTCTTTTGTATAATAGTGAAGAATAAACAATAAAATAAATTTTTTGATTTGGTATTTATTTTTGAAAAGAGAAGCTCTCAATAAATCACCCATTATATATATATATATATATATATATATATATATATATATATATATATATATATATATATATATATATATATATATATATATATATATATATATATATATATATTTATAAATTATAAATACTACATAGATTAATACTTACATTTAAAGGCAGAGCGAAATAAGTATCGAAACAGATGAAGAGTACGAACAAGGCTATGATGAAATAGTAGATGGCAGCCATACGCGGATCATCGAATAGAAATATTGTCAACATGGAGACCAAGGCGACAAGGGTCCCGCTAATGTTATTACCTAAGATTATAGCACCAGTGTATTTTCCAGGCAGCTTGGCAGCCATCCCAAATACAGTGTTTTGATAAATACCGTTGGCCACTGAAAGAAGTTTTACTTACATTTTGGCACTAATAAACATTGTTAAAATTTTCACTTCGAGCTTTTTTTTTACCGAATCACATTATTGGAAGGGAATATGTAGAATAAGGTAAAGAATATCCAAAATGAATATTTAAGTATATACATATTTATATATATATATATATATATATATATATATATATATATATATATACAAAGAGATAATATACTAAGAGATAATATGGTAAAATTCGACTCTATGACGAAGGAAATTAAAGGCAGAAAGATTAATTCAATAGTCGCACTATCAGAACGAGTCAAACTTCATGAAAATATGCGATAGAACATGCACTTAGCAAGCTATCCAAAATTAAAATCATAAACATAAGATGATTAAAATATCTCATTGTTTCAAACAACTTCAGGAAAGACAAAGTCAGACTTCTCTGAGCAAAAATTCAATCTGAATAGTAAGACACGCGAATTCCAAAAGAAATCAGCAACAAAGGGAATATTCCAGATGTCAAAGGAAAACTTCTAGAAGTATCAGGAAGTCCTACAGGTTCTAAGATAAAAAGGTACTCACTTAACATACTATTCTAAGCTATGTCCACGAAGTAGGAGGTCAGCAACCAGGCGCGGGTCCAGGGGGGGACTGTTGAAACGTCCCTCCCAAATGGCCGGGGCCCTACCTAATTGTTTTGATTGGGAGCTACTCGATTTACCATTGCCCAAAATACCAGTACCTTTTGAATATCTAAAAGTTTCCCCCCCCAAAAAAAGTCGGGCCTGGATCCGCGCCTGTCAGCAACAAATGTAACGAACATAAAAAAACTATTTGACGAAATCCAAGTACTATTGACACAAAATAGAGAAAGACAGAATACTAATATACAAAGAAATAAAATATACAAAACGAAACATTTGACTTGTACTCAAATGCTATGGTATCCTGAATGAGGCCCTAAAACGACTACAACAGGAAGAATAAATTCAAGAAAAAAGCACGGAAAAGAAGAGTAGTTAGCGCTTTTAAATCAGTCCACATTATAGAGGAACAAAAGCCAACATCAGAAATCAAGGAATCTATTGACAACTATATACCTATCAGCCTGCTTATATACTCGTATATATATATATATATATATATATATATATATATATATATATATATATATATATATATATATAAATATATATATATATATATATATATATATATATATATATATATATATATATATATATATATATACATATATATATATATATATATATATATATATATATATATATATATATATATATATATATATATATATATATATATATATATACATATATACATATATACATATATACATATATAAATATATACATATATACATATATGTATATATAAACTATATATACTATATTCGTATTTTTCGCGCAAAGTGCATCGCTACAAGATGCGATTCGAACGGAAGAAATTATGGTTAATAAAACCACGCTTTAATAGCAAACCGAAATAAAAAATAGAAACAAGATTCGCGAAGTGCATCGCGTACTAAGGTGCGATTCGAACGGAAGTCTTCGCATACAGCATGGTCGAAGAAAAAAGTTGAAACCCACAATGGAACGTAATACAACTTGAACTCAATCTACGTACCAAAATTTTCTAAATTTGC
This sequence comes from Cynegetis impunctata, assembly GCA_030704885.1. Taxonomy (NCBI): domain Eukaryota; kingdom Metazoa; phylum Arthropoda; class Insecta; order Coleoptera; family Coccinellidae; genus Cynegetis; species Cynegetis impunctata. The sequence continues at coordinate 460,586 of JARQZK010004363.1, read as the reverse complement.
AGAAGCAGTGGAGTTACAATTTTTCAAAAATCACGAAAATATAAGAAATATCTACATAAAAATAGTGACGGTTAAAACATTGACCCAAATTTTCCTAGTTTAGTTCTGCCTCGAAAACAACATACCAGATACCAAATTTCAGCTCATGTGGTTTGATGGAAGCCGCTGGAGATGCAAATGTACTTTGAACAAAAATATATCAATGAAAACACTAATATCTACATTAAATTGGCGGCAATGTGAGAAATTTACTCAAATGTTGATACTTTAGCCTGAAGAACAATATATATATATATATACAGGGTGGGCCAAATTGGACACTTTTAAAAGGAAAGTCCTGTTTTAAAACTAGATAGATGAAAACTGATGGCGGTGTCTGAGGCTCAATTTTTATGACAAACTCAATGGTGAAAACCGCATATCGATATATGTCATCGTTTCTGAGTTACAGCATGTTTTTCGAAAATGTTCATTTTCAAAAAATTGCTGTAACTTTTTTCCTGTCAAAAATTCTTTGGTTCTATGAAAACATTTTCGAATCACTTTTTTACGTAGAATTCAATGGTTTAAGTAATTTATTTTTTCATATCAACCATAAAGAGTTATTGACGGAAAAATCATTTTTTTAAATGAGACACCCTGTATATTTATGCATATTACGATCAAACTTAAAATTTCCATTTCAAAAATATAGCACACTTGCCGTATTACTAGAGTCATCTCTGAAATTCAGAGTTTTCAAGTTTATTCATGTAGACCTTGAAACGCACACTATGAACAAAGTAGGCTTTGGACGAAGCGGCAATAAAACAGGAAGCAAGTGTTCACTAGTAGCTGTCAAATTTTGATATAAGTAGTAAAGGCGCTCTTCAATTTGTGGTTTTTATTCATTTTTCAAACACATTTACAATGAAGTATGATAATTATGAAAAATGGGATATGATAGTCTGTTTTATACTAACCGGGGAAAATGTAGATGCAGCAAACAATGTGTATTGCGTGAGGTATCCAGATAGAAGGCAATCTTTTAGAGACATTTCGCAAGATTGCAACACAGCCTAATTGATGGTGGTCAATTTGAAAAGATAAGGCCAAAATCATATGCATCAACTAGGGATAGGGAATTGAAAGAAATAGTCGTTGACGAGCTGTTGCTAATAATGCGAAAACGTCAATGCGAAATTTAAAAATTACAACAGGCCTACCAAGAACTCACGTTAGGTGAATTTTGAACGTCGCATGGATTTTTGCCACTGGTTCCTGGAAAATTGTAACCAAGTGCTTGATTTTTCATCAAATTGTATTTGGCTAGATGAAGCTTATGTCAGCAGTGGCCGGTATTTTCAACCGCTATAAATCTCATTCTTGGACACAACAAGAACCTCCTTCTATTGTGAAGCAGAGAAGTCAAGGAAGATTTGGATTCAGTGTATGGGCAGGTGTTTTTAGGGGTAGAATTATCAGCCCCGTCATTTATAATGGCACTCTAGCTTCTCAGAGGTATTTAGAAATATTAAGGCAACATATTGAACCGCTTGTTGACGAATTGCCGCTAATGGAGCTCAGGAAAATATATTTTCAGCAAGACCGGGCTTCGCCTCACAAGGCAATTGCAATTGTCTGCAATTTTTTGACTGCAAATTTTGGCAATAATTGGATAGCCAACCAAGGACCCAACCGTTGGCCGGCCAGGTCACCGGACCTAACGCCTATGGACTTTTACCTCTGGGGAAGGTTGAAAGATCTTATTTTCAAACTTTCGACATTTTGAACTCTTCTTCTAAAGAAATATTTTGTTCTTTATTGTTATTATTATTGTTTTAGTTTTATTTATTAGTGTAAATATAGTATAAATTGTTATCAGCTTTACTCAAACTATGAGTTTTAAGTACTGGTGTCAACAGCTTTCCTAACCATTGATAGCTACTAGTGAACACTTGCTTCCTGTTTTATCGCCGCTTCGTCCAAAGCCTACTTATCCATAGTGTGCGTTTCGAAGTCTACATGAATAAACTTAAAAGCTCATTTCAGAGATGACTCTAGTAAAACGTCAAGTGTGCTACATTTTTGAAATGATAATTTTAAGTTCTATCGTAATATGCAAATATAGTGGGTGTCTCATTTAAAAAAATTAATTTTCCGTCAATAACTGTTGATGTATGATTTGAAAAAATAAATCACTTAAAGCATTGAATTCTACGTAAAAAAGTGCTTCGAGGATGTTTTCATAGAACCAAAAAATTTTTGACAGGAAAAAAGTTGCTGTAACTCAGAAACGATGATAGATATCGATATGCGGTTTTCACCATTAAGTTTGTCATACAAATTGAGCCTCAGACACCGTCATCAGTTTTCATCTATCTAGTTTAAAAACAGGACTTTCCCTTTAAAAGTGTCCAATTTGGCCCACCCTGTACAATATATATATATATATATATATATATATATATATATATATATATATATATATATATATATATTTGAAAAAAATTGCAAATCGTTAGCTAGAAATTCTACAACTACTCTCGCGCCTGAAGGTCGATTTTCGATACGCTGCAATAGCCTATTATTTTCGGGGAAAATACGACTAAAAAGCAAATTAATGGTGGGACCCGCATATGGAAGCAAGCGTTTCGGACTCTACATGGATGATCTACATCAGAACGGCTTAGCCAAGGTAGCAAACTTGAGAGTGAAAACAAACGAAATACCTTACTACAGAAGATATTTTAACGATTGATGGAGATTGGGATTTAGTAATCTTGTTCGTCGTAAGTGCATAAAATAATGTTCAACTTAAAGTTACTTACTGTTCAGAATTACAACAAGGACCATTGTGATCCAAAAGAAAATCTCTGGCCAAGAAGCAGTGTCGATCATCGCCAATATAACAGTTATTAAAATGCACACAGAAACAGTGCCTATACTATATACAATTCTTGCTGTTAATTCACCCCTGAAAAAAAAATGTTTTAATTTTGAAGTGATGAGACCTTAACTTGGTTTTTTGATAAAATCATTGATTCAGCTAGCAAAATTTAACTATGGCTCTCAATAAAATCAATTTCGGTGTGCCTTAGTGAAAGTTTTGTTAAAAACAATATGATCTTCTCGATCAAAACCATTTGTAAGATATTTCAAAATATTGGGTTTAATCTCCCTCATTATAACCTTTTGAGAATATATATATATATATAATATATATATACATATATTATATATATATATATATATATATATATATATATATATATATATATATATATATATATATATATATATATATATATATATATATATATATATATATATATATATATATATATATATAGGGTGTCCCACCGGGAAAGAACTCGATCTGTATATAGAAAACTACACATCGAAAAATTTTGAAAATTCAACAGTATACTAATGTCGATAGGGGCAACTTGACTAAAATATTTTCAAGATGGTGGCACTTTCAGTTATACCGGAAGTAGATACCAACTTGCTTATTTTAATACATTTTTTGATTTTACGCAAGATTCTAGGCAGATTTTATGTGTTATGTCCTATACCTAAGTCTAAGCGTTTTTGACATATTTACGTTTTAATGCCAAAAATGACGATTGCAAGCCCTAATATAAATATCAATTTTTCCTATAACGAAGCTCTTTTCACTTACTTTGGGTTGAATTTCTTGTTGAAAAAGACCTACTTCAATAGATTTTGTATAATATTAGGATAACTAATCATACAGAGTGTTCAAAAATTAGATCTAAAATGAGATTGAGAAAACTGACAAAAATCAATTTTTTCAAATGGAAACCCCCCATTTTTCTTATTTTGTAGTATTTAGCATTCAAAAAGAAGGTATCTTTGTATAAGGTTATCTATATCTAAGATTTGAAGTTTTCGAAATATTGCCAATTTAATATTTTTATATGGCGATTTTGCATTTAATTGTTGAACAATTAGATCTAGGATAGCCACGATCGTATTTGACATTTCAAATCATCGTAATGCCACCCCGGTTAAATTATACAAACAAAGATTATTTAAACTTATTTATTATTTATGGACAATGTGATAAATTTATTTCAAGAACATGTGATAAGAAGAGCCATCCATGAACAATTGCTGCTTATATGCGAAAAATGTTTAGAAGCTCAAGGACATTCGAACATTTACTTAAATAATTTTTTTTAACATTTCTATTTCAATTTTCGATATCAATATTTTCATTACTAACAACTGGTTTCTTTTTGTACACTTTTGCCTTTAAGGATCAAAAGTTCTTGAAATTTTCTTCAATTCGTTTAACAGTATTTGCTGATGGTCTTTGTTTATGAGGATATCGGGTGGTAAACGTATCACATGTTCTTGGAATAACTTTATCACATTGTCCATGAATAATAAATAAGTTTGAATAATATTCGTTTGTATAATTTAAAAGGGGTGAAATTACGATGATTTGAAATGTCAAATACGATCGTGGCTATCCTAGATCTAATTGTTCAACGGTTAAATGCAAAATCGTCATATAAAAATATTAAATTGGCAATATTTCGAAAACTTCAAATTTTAGATATAGATAACCTTATACAAATTTACCTTTTTTTAAAATGCAAAATACTACAAAATAAGAAAAATGGGGGGTTTCCATTTGAAAAAATTGATTTTTGTCAGTTTTCTCAATCTCTTTTTGATCTTATTTTTTGAACACTCTGTATGATTAGTTATCCAAATATTATACAAAATCTATTGAAGTAGGTCATTTTCAATAAGGAATTCAACCCAAATTAAGTGAAATGGGCTTCCTTATAGAAAAAATTGATAATTATATTAGGGTTTGCAATCGTCATTTTTGACATAAAAACCTGAATATGTCAAAACCGCTTAGACCTAGGTATAGGACTTAGTACATAAAATCTGCCTAGAATAATGCGTAGAATCCAAAAATGTATTAATATATAGGATGTCCAATTTAAAATAAGCAAGTTGGTATCTACTTCCGGTATAACTGGAAGTGCCACCATCGTGAAAATTTTCAAAAGTCTCCTGTGTAGTTTTCCATATACAGATCGCGTTCTTTCCCGGTGGGACACCCTATATATATATATATATATATATATATATATATATATATATATATATATATATATATATATATATATGAATATATACGGAACGAAATATTATTAATATAATGAAAATTATACCTACCGTATTTGGACGAAAATATTTAACCAGTTGAATGCCACGTTAGGAACTTGGGAGCAAAATGTTAATATCTGCATAAAAATTGGTACATAGGGGAAACTGTATCCTATGTAAGATTCTGCTAGTTTATATTCTGTGAAATACTGAAAAAGAGAAGATAGAAAATATGTATGACTGTTCTATTTTTGCTATGTATATATATATATATATAGTCATTTTCATTATATTCTTGAACCATTTTATTTATATTTAAAGAACAAAGTTAGTAGGATTTTTGGTTCAGTTAAACAATCTTACGATTATATATATTTCTATTTTCATTAACGTTTCGGTCTGTTACTTTGACCTTTATCAAAATGATTGCATCAATATGTTACCATCACTAAAATAAAAAGACTCATAATAACTTATCGTAAATATCAAAACAGGCTTAACTCACCAGAATTAAAAACTTTTCACATAAATCACATAAATACATTAACAATTTATAAATATTACGTAAAAAAAAACTTGACAATGATCCACAGTAACAAATTTTCAAAAATTTTCGTCTACATAGACACGTCAGCCTTCGCTTTTAGTTAGAAAGTGAAACACCTGTTTTAATTTCAGTTGATCCTCCCTGTTTATCATTTGCTCAAGATGTTGTTATATATTTTGCTAAGGCTCTTGATATATGTTTTGTCATTAATGGCATCCGGGGTTTGTTTTATAAAAATCATCTCATGAAACTCACGTTTTCTTTTATGGTATTCTGATTTCAAAATTTTTGTGGAGGAGAAATCAAATTGATGTTTTAATGTTTGTTTCGTGTTTTTTCAAGGCGGTGATGTTCTTCCGATCATATTTATGTACATTCAGTCTGTTTTTCAAATGCTGTCTAGTCTGACCACTATATACACCCGTGCAGTCAAGGCATGGTATCTGATATATCGTGTGCGTTTTACTATTATCTGGTATTCTGCTTTTCAATTTGCTGAAGTTAGATTGCAACAAATTATGTCCCTTATGACACATTTTTATATCATGTTTTTTGAAAAGCTTTTCCAGGTTTTTCCGACAGCCTTGGAATATATGGTACAGGCAGGTATTGATATTTTTCTTGAACATTGTCTACATTAGTGCTGTTGTTATTAATTTGCTTTGTTTGTTGCTTTTTATTATTTTGCTCGAAAATTGCGTTCACTAATTTTTTTGGGTATGAGTTTCGATTATAGTACCTGCTTTGCCTTATTTATTGCGTCGTGAATGTAGTTTGGGTTCACTGAGCCTTTATTGCCCGATCTGCTAATCCAATGACAAACAGCTTTTTTTTGAGAAATGTGGTGCTGTGAATTAAAATTGAGGTAACGTCCCGACCATGTTTGGTTTGGTATACCATTTTTTGTTTCAAGACTGTTGTCATTGTGGTAGACAGTCATGTCAAGGAAATCAATTTTATTTACATTCTCACACTCTACCGTGAATTGAAGTTTCTCATGGTAATTGTTGAATTGTTCCAATATATATTCAGTCTTATTCTTAGGAACTGCTGTGATGCAATCATCAACGTATCTGTAGAAAAATGGCACAGAAAAATCTAATTTGGTAATTACATCACTCTCCAAATCTTCCATTACCAGTTGTGCAACAATACTTGATATTGAGGCACCCATAGCACATCCCTCGATTTGTTTATAGAAGTTATTGCTATATGCAAAATACGTTGATGTTAGTGTAAGTTCAACAGCTGCCAAAAATTCTATCAATGGGATGTCAGTGTATTTTTTTATATCTTCCCACCTACCCTCTATAACACGCAGAGCTGTTTCAATTGGAATGTTAGTATAAAGAGATATTACATCTAATGATACTAAGACATATAATCGTAAGATTGTTTAACTGAACCAAAAATCCTACTAACTTTGTTCTTTAAATATATATATATATATATATATATATATATATATATATATATATATATATATACAGGGTGATTCATTAAGGGTGGCGACCGGCCGTATCTCGGAAACCGTATGTCCTAGAATTTGAGGAAAAAAATTCTTATATGATAATCTACCCTAAAAAAATGATTAAAAATATTTTTGAGTCCATAGTTTTTCGCTAGGTGGAGCAATCTACCACTTATAAAATATAATTGGATTTTTTACGAAATATTCCCCAATTAAGGCTGGTAAAAAATAACAACTTTAGAAACTACTTTCTTAAGTCTACAACTTTTGTAGAAGTCATTTTTCTATATTACCTATTCTGAAATGGTGGGGGAAGTTCTCTTTCTTTGAGATAAAAAAGACTGTAACTCCATAATTCATGAACCGATTTTCGAAAACGTAGACTCCATGCACAGAGTATTGAATGTAGATCTCAGTAACAAATAACAAAAACACTTTTAATTTTTCAATCGGCAACTAGAGGGCGTAATGTAACACCTAGCTCTATTTATGATTTTTTTTGAGAAATTTCAAATGCAATGCTATAAATCTAACTAGCTAACAAAAAGCCAAATTTGATGACTTATTGACCTGTCAAAACCGCGAACTGATATCTCTTTTCATTCCAAAGATATTGGCATTTTTTGATGAGAGTTGATGATTGTTGACTCGCCTTGTAAGCTGGAAGAGAAATTATGTTGCTAAAATTATTTTGAAAATAAAATAACAAGTAGAAACGCATCATGAAAATATTTACTAACATTACATAATGAAACAAAACTAGTCCGGTCAAATTAAACCAAAAAATAGGAGTGAAGTTACAAAAATTCGCACCCAGCTGAAAATAAGTAGGATTGTTCAAAACATCATTATAAATGAAATCTGAAAAGTCCTCGTCGATCCGATACGTGCAAAAAATTTACTCGGGGTCGAATGTCACAAAAACGGATTTTTTGCGATTTTCAGCAAAGCATTATGTTTTATCATGGAATTAGTCTAGACAAAAATTGTAGATCACCTAATTATCTATTAAAAACGTTTGAATAATTTTTTTTTCAGAGCCACCGTTTTTGAGATCAACGATTTAAAAAGTTGAAAAAAAAAACACTAGCTCAAAGGTGGCGTTGAAACGTGCATATTATGATGATTACAACTCTCTCAACTTTTTGAATCGTTATATCTTAAAAACAGCGACTATAAGAAAAAGTATTTTGAAATTTTTTATAGATAATTATTTGATCTACAATTTTTGTCTAGGATAATTTCATGCTGTTGTGAAATAATATGATAAGGATGCATTTTATAATCCCTTAATATTCTTTGCACCAAAGAATAATTCAATCCTAGATCTCCTGCAATTTTTCGAATAATCAAATGGGGTTCAGACTTAACTAACGCCAATACAATTGATTTCGAGATTAAATTAGATAAATTCAATGAGCTAGCCACTAAAATGGGTAAACTGGAGAGGGAGAATGATTTGTTAAAAAAAAAATATACACTGACCATATAATATGCCTCTTCATTTCAATAAAAAGGCATTATAAAAGAGTTAGTTTGCAAACAGTCAGAATAAATTTGACAGCAATAAAAACTTAAAAGTAAACAATCATAAAACATTAGTGTCATTTCCATAGGTAACTCGCTGACTTTTGAAACATCTATCTCTCAACAGTTTCATTCGTAATATTGCAGCTCGTCCATGAACATAAAACTATAAGAGACCGTTTGAGAGATTTGGAATTGAATTTTTAGCCGAAAATTTTTATCCGAAATAGTTCAAAGCAAATACTGGCAAGCATTTTGAGTATTCACAATAATGAGATAGTGGGAGCGTTTTGTAAATTTCTGTTATAAGTAGCTCCCTTAGTTTTGTTTCATTATGTGATGTTAATAAATATTTTTGTGATACGTTTCTACTTATTTTATTTTCAAAATAATTTTAGCAACATAATTTCTCTTCCACCTTACAGGGCGAGTCAACAATCATCAACTCTCATCAAAAAATGCCAATATCTTTGGAATGAAAAAACATATCAGTTCGCGGTTTTGACAGGTCAATAATTCATCAAATTTGGCTTTTTGTTAGCTAGTTAGATTTATAGCATTGTATTTGAAATTTCTCAAAAAAAATCATAAATAGAGCTAGATGTTACATAACGCCCTCTAGTTGCCGATTGGAAAATTAAAAGTGTTTTTGTTATTTGTTACTGAAATCTACATTCAATACTCTTTGCATAGAGTCTATGTTTTCGAAAATCGGTTCATGCATTATGGAGTTACAGTCTTTTTTATCTCAAAGAAAGAGAACTTCCCCCACCATTTCAGAATAGGTAATACAGAAAAATGACCGCTACAAAAGTTGTAGAGTTAAGACAGTAGTTTCTAAAGTTGTTATCTTTTACCAGCCTTAATTAGGGAATATTTCGTAAAAAATCCAATTATATTTTATAAGTGGTAGATTGCGCCACCAAGCGGAAAACTATGGACTCAAACATATTTTTAATCATTTTTTTAGGGTAGATTTTCATATAAGAATTTTTTTCCCCAAATTCTAGGACATACGGTTTCCGAGATACGGCCGGTCGCCACCCTTAATGAATCACCCTGTATATATATATATATATATATATATATTTTTTGGTAATAAAATAAGTCAATTTTTGAAATTATACTATTATGGAAAATTATTTTTATCATCTCCTCATCTGAGGTGTTACTCAGAATCTTCGTGAGTCTAGGCAGTTTTAAAACTTAAATTCAATTTCATGAAAACGCGTATTTGTTATGGACAACAGGTTATTCAAAAATAATAGAGACGACGGCAACGGGCCTTCTCCCAGCACTTCATTATGAAGTAGTTCTCAAAGAGAAGGAAAAAAACACCGAAAAGAAAAAAGACGATTCTTATTTGAATTTTCTTATATAATTTGTAATGACGTTGTGTAACCAAGTTGTTTGGAAGGTTGTGCAGAGAGCATGAAACCATCCAAGCTCAGGCGATATCGAAAGAAAAAATACGCTTGATGATAGACGAAAGTCTACCTGAATCAATGAACATCTCGGAAATAATTCATTGCAAAAGATAAGCTAAATGAATTTGAAGAATATCTATTTGAAATAAAACTGCAACTAGGCGAATATAATCGATTTTCTGATGAGCAGCTAAATCAACTTCGCAGTAAAATTATAAACAGTTCACAGTTTGCTATTCAGTTGGACGAATAAACCTATGTTTTCAACCTAGCTGAGCTGTTACAGACCATCAGGCAATTTTTTTTTAAATCTTGGTCCAAGTCTAAACTGAATATAAAAACTTCTGCAATAGTTTATTATGTTCGGAAAAGATACTACAGAAAACCTAAGGCATTATAACCGTAAACTAAGAGGAAAAAATAATTTAAACCCTCTTTCTTAAAATCAGCAAATCTTATTACACAAGTTTGTTGTTCATTAGTAAACAAACAAAAAGTGTTTACACAAATTTGTACCTCAATGATTCAACCTTGCATAAATTAATATCAAATTCTACTTTGTGTGATATCTGCTTACAGTCTAGAATTATGTTTGAAATATTTGCAATTGGTTAAATGTTTTTTGAAGACGTGTTCAAATTTCTAGAAGCACGACAAAATCTTGAACACGACACAAATTAACTTTGCATACCTATATCAGGTTAAAAAAAGTATTCCAACTTTAGTATAAAAACTTTTATTTGTTTTTCAATTTTAATTTCGAAACACTGATATACTTTTACGTATTATTTTCACGCTCATACACAATCCGTTGGAAGAAAAATTAAATCGAAAGCCTGATATGATTTAAAATCAACAACATGACTTGGTACTACCTAGCCGATACTTAGCTTTTAAGTTTATTTACCTATCGTGACATTGAATGGTATAATGTTTTATTAGGAGTAAAAGTGATACTTCTTGTGGCGAGTCTAAGAGCCCTTTCAGACTTGGATACTGTATCCGAGATACGCGTATCCCAGATACAGAAAATACATGCGTTTATATGTACGTTTTCACACTGCATTCAGCACAGCATACCGTATCGCGATACTAAATTTCTGAATCTCGCTCATTCAGCCGCCGGCAACAGTATCCGAATCCGGGATACCGAATTATCATTGTGGCTTATGGACCTCTTCAGACTTGCATACTTTTGCGATTCAAAAAGCACAATAGCATAGGTGTACAATATTTTTATTATTTATTAGTAGAAGTGAAGTGGAATAGAAAGATTTTTCGATTGTACCATGGAGAATAAAGTTTTTGATAACGAGAAATTTATAAGTTTGGTAGAACCGAATTCTTGTATATGGGATACAAGTAATGAAAATTATTTCGATAGAAATATGAAACAAAAATGTTGGGTGGAAATTGCCAAACAGATGTGTGAAAATTTTGAAGAAATGACAATTATTCAATAAAATGAATATGGTAGGTATATTTATAAAAGTAATTATACAGTGCATTCAAAAAGGAATGCATAAATTCATTAGCTTAATAAATAGAATTATAATATTATTAAAAATTCGCGAAACAAGACGATTATTTGTCGAAAGCTTACTGAAAACTTTGTTCGATCTTGTAGTAATTGTTGGTGAAGAAGGTTATAAATTCCTTTAGTTTCCCTTAATTCTATTATAAGAGGAACCCACATAGTTCGTCTCCTTTTGATTTTTTTCTTTTTGTTTATAATATACCATAGCATAGCGCACTCTTCAATGTCCATTTCATAAAAAGCACCGTACAGCACTGATATTGTACTGATAAAATTTATTTACAAAACTATATTCTAACAAAAGTATCTTGACTGTATCTGGCCTGAATTCTGTACCTCGCATACAGTATCTCGGATACAGTATCCTAGTCTGAAAGGGCTCTTAATGTTCGACAATTGCAGGCGTGCCACAAAAAGTGCTTTTCTCCGAATAAAACATGCAATTTTTTCTGCAAACGGTGTTCAAACGATAGAATTAAGATAATATTTTTACCAAGGATTAGATGTAAAAAAAAACGTATATTTTTAAAAAGGATTAGATGTAAAAAAAAACGTAAAACTAGATTGCTTTTCTCACTGGTTTTGTAGGTGTCAAGGCAACACAACTTGACAATTCAACAAAATAATTGTCAGAAATATTTAAAGTCACTTATCTACGTATTATAGGACTGTGCGTTTTTGGTAAGTACCCGAGTTCTTACAGATTGCATTATGTCGGATTCGGAACCCAACTGTACGCCGCCCGGCGTTCTTGAAACTGCCGAGACCGTACAAAAAAGTGTACTTTTTGCACGACCGGTCATAAAATGCTGTTTTTTTGCCCTACGAATAGAGCTTAAAGAAGGCTTTTTTTGCCCTAGGGCTGAAAAACTTTTTTTCCACCATTTAGACGCTAGTTATAGAATATGATGCGCGTTTCCAAGGATACCTTATAATTATTTTATACCACAGCTGAGATGATTTTAAGAATATCTCTATGAAAATTATTGTTATCAAAATCATCGTAAAATATACTTCTTAATTTATTACTTTTAAGGTCGTGCAAAAAATGTTGTATGCATTACGGGCGTAAATGCGTGTTTTGCCCTCAGTCGCTTGTTTTCCTCGACCTGCGGTCTCGGAAAATAACTTGCGCCATCGTGCAAAAAACGCTTTATTCACGCCCTTGATACATAAATAACTATTTTTGTACGCTCACGGCCGGACAAAAAAGTAAAAACCAAATGACGTCTGTGAAACCAAACTTCAACATTAGGAACTGAGGTTAAAAAGTCGTAATTTTTTGACGTTTGCGGAAAATAGTATATTGTTTTATTAGGACTAAAAGTGATACTTTTTGTGGCGAGACTCAGAGATATGCGATTTTTTCCGCAAACGGTGTTCAAACGATAGAATTAAGATAATATTTTTAAAAAAGATTAGATGTAAAAAAACGTAAAACTTTGCTTACTGGTTTTGTAGTTGTCAAGTCAAAACAAATTTGACAATTCAACAAAATAATTGTCAGAAACATTCAAAGTCACTAATTCATAGAAGTCAATAAATCAGAAAGTGTTAAATTTGAGCGGTGCAACCTTAAATAATTATAATTTTACCATTAATAATTACGATCGTCAATGAAGTTCCAAAGTTTAACTAGTATTTACTTTCTATAACGTAAATTTTTTGTTTTCCGAGAGCGTACAAAAAAGTAAAAACAAAATGCCGTCTGTGAAATCAAACTTCAACATTAAGAACTGAGGTTAAAAAAGTCGTCATTTTTTGACGTTTGCGGAAAAACTTACTTTTTGGGCAGTGATGAACATATTCCAAGGCGTTAAGGTGCCGATACCGTGTACCAGAAAAACAACATATATGAGGTTCCACCTGTCTCTAGGCGCATGCACCTCTAGAGTCGCCTGGTCCATCGAGAGGCTCCTGAAATTGAGCTCGTCTTCGGGCAGGTTGTTCTCCTCCCAAGACGGTTGCAGTTTGACGGGCTGTTGCAGCCTACATGTTTCAGAAGGTTCTTCACCTGGTGGGAGAAAAAACACGGTTCATGAAAACGACTGATCGTTAATTATTTTTTCTCAAAAGTGATCAACCTTATCATTGAATGAATATTGTCAATGTTCAAACTTAATCGATACCTTTTAATTTCCAAAGTTTATGTAATTCTACTGTTCCGAAAATGTAAACTATAGAATCTTAGATTTAATTCTGACTAACGCGTTCAGGATCGGGAAGGTGAGAAAGCGCACAAACTCATTAATTTTAGAAGACAAATCTTACATCTCTAGAATTGTTGGTCAGTAAGACATTTTCAAGATGACGAGGCCACTTTTCATAATTTCAGAAGGGTGGATTACTATTGTGATGGATGATTCTCTGGGATACCGTGGTACAGTTACTTCTCAACAAGAATGTTAATGACCTGGGTTGATTTTATAGAATTCTTCACATTGTTATCTGTGTTTTAACATTAAAGGTTTTCGCTTGTATTTTTTATATAAAATAAGAGTTGTGAAAAGCGAAGACTTCAGAGCGACCACTATTCGAATTCTTGCTGAGCCAACTCTAAATACATATATATTTAAAACACCAACCCTTATATATAAATACACTCTAACACTCACTAAGCTTAATAATTGATTATATAATGTTGTTAGCCCTTTGAAACATAGTTTCAATAAATTTTATTACTAATACCAGAAAGCATTGTGAAGCAGAAAAAATTATACCACACAAAATGGAAGATACTTTCAAATTTGGTGATTATAAGACATTTCAATCTCTATATATAAAAATGAATCTTTATTTCCCTTGGTCCCGGCATCACGCTTGAACGGCTAGACCGATTTCACTAATTCTTTTTTTGTCGTGTTTTTTATTGTCAGAAGAAGGTTCTTATGAAAGAAAAAATTAAGAAAACTGCGCGGGAAATTAGAAAATCTCTATATATAAAAATGAATCCATATTTCCCTTGGTCCCGCCATCACGCTTGAACGGCTGGACCGATTTCACTAATTCGTTTCTGTTGAGTTTTTTATTGTCAGAAGAAGGTTATTATGAAAGAAAAAATTAAGAAAATTGCACGGGAAATTAGAAAATCTGTATATATGAAAATGAATCCTTATTTCCCTTGGTCCCGCCATCACGCTTGAACGGCTGGACTGATTCCACTAATTCTTTTTTTGTTGTGTTTTTTATTGTCAGAAGAAGGTTCTTATAAAAGAAAAAATTAAAAAAATTGCGCGGGAAATTAGAAAATTTGAGAATAATTAAAAACAATAAGTATAAAATTATTTCTAAAATTCTTTTTTTGTTGTGTTTTTTATTGTCAGAAGGTTCTTATGAAAAAAAAAAATTAAGAAAATTGCGCAGGAAATTACACAATTTGAGAATACTTAACTACCACATAAAATTATTTCTCCACGATCATCACAGAATTCGCCAATTCTGATATCAAATTTGATTACCAAATGCTGGAATTTTCTCTCTTGAGATTGAAGAAATATTCTGCAACACCTTTGCCCCCATGCAAATTAAATGTATTTGCTTTCTCTCCCTTGTAATAGAATAATATTCTCACACTGGCTAGCACTAATAACATTAGCCTTGACGCAGTTGATAGTCATCGTAGTGGCAAATTTGAGTAAGTGTCAAAATTATTGCTGTCACGTTTTCATTCGAAAATATGGAAAGTATCATGAATTTCAGTTTTTCATTTCGAGAACTGTACAAATATAACAAATAATACAAAGTAGAATGTTTCTTGAATTATTGAGTGTTTACCTGAAATAATTGTGATTGAGTTCTGCAATATGAATTATCTTTTGTCGTTTCCATTCAAAAATATATATTTAAAATCTTTGATCGCTGAGAAAGTATAGTCTGCTACTCGGTTAGAATGAAAATTCGTGATGCTCGTGGTTCCTCACGCTCGCCTTCGGCTCGCGCTCGGAACTTTTCCACTCGCATCGAATTTTCATTCTAACCTTGTTACAGAATATACTATTCTAATCTATGTCATTTTTATTTTGTCATGACTTAGAATAAAAAAATTCATATTACTCTCAATTGTTTACCCTTCTACGATCAATCCCTATTTTTGCATCTTTTCATTTTTTCAAATTTTATCCACAGATCCGCAATAGGGCTGCAAGATGGCAATCGAAAATAACAATAGTCGGTTTGAAAATAGGTCGTATTATATTTTTCATACTCCCAATGATAGAAAGATAGATAACTAGATAGATAGATAGATAGATAGATAGGTAGATATACATCGGCAGATAGATGAATAGATAGAAAGATAGATAGATAAAAATAATTTATATGGCAGAACGTTTGCCCGGTCAGATAAATTGATAGATAGATATGCAGATAGATAGACAGATAGATAGATAACTATCTAGATAGATAGATATATAGTTAGATATGTAGATATACATCGGCAGATAGATGAATAGATAAAAATAATTTATATGGCAGAGCAACGTTTGCCGGGTCAGCTAGTATTGCAATAAAATAATATATAAAAAACAATTTTTCAATTTTGTGTATATGAAAAAAAAGTTTCAAGTTTTCCTATAATAATTGAAACATGAGTACAAGGGAGGATATCTGTAACTTGTTCGCTGATCATTTCGGAAGCCCAATTATTTTGCAGATAATCGTTGTTTAGATGAAATTCAATTATCTGCCGATTAATTGGAGGAAGCTTTGCGAAGGTCGTCCCATTATTTTTTCGTACTCATGTACTTCTTCTCTGAAAGCTATCTTTAAAAAATTTATAACAAATATCTACCAAGTGGCACATGTCGAATTTGCTGGAAGGTTGCATGGATTGTTTCTAGTTTTACAAACGGAAATAGGAATGTTAACTGAAACCTTATAAGCAAGCAGTATATATTCGAGAAAGTATTTGACTTTCCGATCTATTTAAACTGGTTTTATTTAACCTCGACTCAAATGATATCGGATCATAGATTTTTTGAAGAAAGATCAGTTGAAACGAACTCAATTGAATATTTATAGGGTCGCCTTGATTGCTGTGTTTAGGTGGATACCATTTATATTACTTTCAGTAAAGCATTTCATCAAAAGAGATGCAACATTTCAGATTATTAAACTTCTTAGAGGGGTGGATGCTGTGGCGGCTCGCGAGGTGTTGGTTTAAGGATGCTACAAGAGGTGTTAAAAAATACACCATCATACAAATAATATAATATTCAAATTTCAGCCATACTAAAATGGTTTGAAATTAATTTTTTTGTTTATAAAGAATCAAATCCTCAACAATAAATATGTCTGGCAATAATAAACTTTTGTTTTTTATACTGTTTGAATGAAAGTGAAAAAAAATCTCCTTGAAATTATTTTAAATTCAATATCTTTAGCAGCACAGGTGATATGCGCAGTAGTGAATGCAACGTCCACCGTCAGCCAGATAGCCGTAAGGTTGTTTATGAGAGCATTAGAAAAGATATATTAAACAACCAGCTTCCATAAAATTCTTGTTTTTCCGATGTCGCTAGCTTGCGTACTATGATACTTACATCCAAAGTTAGATGAACGGTCTCTGTATGTGTCCATAAAAGGATTCAGATCATTTTTTTTACCTCCGGAGTGTCTCAGGGATCCCAAATTGGAACCTCTTATCTTTATTATCTGAATAAATAAATTCACAAGAATTCAAGAAAAATTAATGTTCACTCTTCACTGAGGACTGAAGATTTTTACTCCAATTGAAAATTCTCAGGATTGTGTGGACCTCCAGACTTCCGAGTGGTTCTGAATAATCTGGTCGTATTTTATAATAGGCTTAGATCAATTCAGGAATAAGTCTTGAATTGATCAGAGAGCCAGCTGAGTCATTCACAAAAAAAATACCCCATCACTATTGATGTACTCTGAATGACACTAATTTGATAAGAGTCACTGAGATGAAGGATTTATTTATTATGTAGTTTGGATCCAAAACTTATTTTTAAGAAACACGTTAATAATAGCGATGTCAATTATAATAAAATGCCTGGTTATGTTCTTAGTCAATGTCACCCTTTCAGTAGGTATATATTCACCAAAATCCCAAAAAAATCAGCTATGCAGGCTAGCTTTTATAATAAAAAATGAGCATCATGTCATTAATTTCTTTCAACAATGAAACACATCAACTTCCTGAATATTTCAATTTTTCCAGGTGATTAACAGTAGGCTTACACTTTTTCATATCTTACGTTGAATATTTTATTTTGTAGTTTGTTGAAAGTATTTTGATTTTTGAATTATCTATTAATATCAGTGTTAAATGTCATAAAATGCCAATTGTTTTTAAAATATATAATTCTTAAATGTAGATAGGTATCATAATTTCGTCAAAACGGTCTATAAAAGGAAAACAAGTGCCAAGTAAACTTTTTTTAACAATGAAGCCATTACCACCCCACTTTTATATTTGGCCAGGTGATTGACAATAGCACTAATTATTTGTAGAATTATTTTGAAAATTTTGAATTATGTACTTTTTGGAAAAATATGAATTTGCATTTTGACAAAAACTTTTTTCTTATAACGTATGGCATATTATATATCACTGGAAAGAGCATAAAGAATGTCAAAATGACACCTCTTCCAGCTATCTACCTCAACTAGAACAGCTCCTAGAGCAATTTCAAAAAAGTAAGTTTTCGGTTTTTGGCCGAAATTTTGAAAGTTTACACAGCCATATTTTGGAAACAGTTTGAGATAAAAATTTGAAATTTCGTATTTTCTTAGTTCCAGCGTCTACAATAGTACTCTAAATTGGTGAGGAAAATTGGGTGTGTTGATTTGACATGGAATGACCCGTTCTTGAAAATCTAATAGTTTAATGATACGACATATGATAACTTGGTGAGAAAACTTCGTATTCACCTACAATGTTTTCCAGTTAGACGATAAGATGAACTAGTTTAAAAGTGTTCTGTGTGCGATATTATAAACAGTCATAATATCACAGGCAAAAGATTTCCAAGAGATAACTTTCAATAATTATTTGCATCCTCATGAATTCTAGAGAAGCGTAAACTTCGAAAGCAGTGTTACTAGAATTTTGTCATTATTTTAGGGTATTATATTGTTGCTTTCGGGTTATCTTTCCGCAAGAAATAAATAATTCTTTCGAGTAGGACAATTAGAAGAATCGATAAAAGAGCAGTGTCAGCTATGGCATGTAACACTATAAAAGAAGACAAAAAATAGAAATTTTTGGAAATATATCGAATGATATAAACAAACTTGAATCTCATTACAAATTAAATGTTATGAATTCCAGCTATTCAAGAATATTAATGATCAAAATCAATATTTACACATGAAGTGATATTTCGAATTATTTTGAAACATTTAGTAGTGGAAGACAAAAAATTGAAATGAAATCAAGCTGATTGCTAATTCAATTTAAGTACAAGAAACAAACTAAGCAAGGAATAAACTCATTATTCTTACCTGTCATATCAATCAAGAAAATAGAAATTAGTTCATTTATTCGAAAAATCTTTACACACGTTAAACATCATCACCACAGAACAGATTCATCCAATATTCGAAACTAGACGCCAATAAAGTAGAATTATGTATAAATTGAGATACTTAGTATCTTAAATTGATAAGGGTATCCATATTCTATTCCATAATATACTCAATAATATGGTATTATTTATTCAATGAAGACCTATCAATAACATAATCTGAAATTTTGGAGGGCAAGAGTTATGTACTTCGAATGATTAGATAATGTATCCTTCAAGTCAATATACTAGGATATTTTATGAATGAAAAACATTGATAATGGAAAGATTGAAGATAATTTTCGATTCGATAAACAATTCACCTGAAATAGAATATCAAAAAGCAAGATTTAAAAAATTATGTCATTAAGTCATGGCCCACCTACCAGAAAGCTTTGTAGTGAATAATGTTCAGCTATTGAAATTTGTCAATATTTTGTTCCTGTTCCTTATCCCGATAGAATCTCAAATTGAGAGCCAGAATGTGTATTAATCAGAATGGTATTCATTTTGAGCATTTCCTGTTCTTTATTCGAATTGTATTTTTGTGTGTTGTTTTAATTATATATATATATATATATATATATATATATATATATATATATATATATATATATATATATATATATATATACTCAATGGCCTATTAGAAGTATCTAGAGAACGAAAAAAGTTAGCGACTTGAAATTCGGGCTACGCGCATAGGAGATTATGATCTACACTTGGAAAATATTATCATTATTGCAACATTGCCAGATCTATGAAAAACTTATGCTAACTATGTTATTTCAACTGGCACACCATGTATATTTCAACATTTTTGAATTATGTGGAAATTTTTCAAATTATTTTATGGAATATATGACATACCCATCTTGAGCCATTTTCAAAATAAAAATAATTTGTTGAAAAATTTGGCAAAAAACATCTCCGAATTAAAAATCTATTTTTTCATAACTATCGCAGCTAGGGCCCTGAAATTTTTGTTAGTGAATCATATTAGGTTAGTTTAACATAATAAATTATGATAGTCATGATAGTCAAGGTATCTCATACATGGTGTGCACAAAATAATAGGTTTGTTACAACCTTGAATCACAAACAAATTTCCAACAGCTTGCAAGTCTTTCTCACTGTCTCAACGCGCATGTCTGTAAAATATTGGTTTCCTGATCTATGGTTGCAACACCTGATAATTTACTGGAAGTAGTGAGTCATCCCCTTAACATCATAATCTGCGAATAATCTTATTCATAGTGCTAGTAACGGGTTTTCGTGGGGACATTTGAAATTAGAAATTTCAAAATATTGTGGGAGGTTATAGCCACAAAAATTCATGAAATTCTAAAAATATGTGGAGGGTGGTTGAACGATCATACAAAAAATTTGTCGATGGACAGAAAAAAACATGAAGGGGTAGAAAGTTTTTCGAATATCAGGAGGAAAAAAAGGAAACACACGTGTTTCATTCCTCCCTGAAGTATGTCTCAGGGAGGTGGGCAGCTTGAGTTTGGGATTAACTCCTTCAGCCAGATCAGGGGATATACTTGTATGTACAAGTGCATTAAGTATAGGTGAGACTTGATATTTATGGAACATAGGAAGTATGGGTAGGGTTCAGAGGATTAATACTGGCACAGCATTCGCCTTATAAGTTTGCAAGCAGTGACTTACATAACCATGAGGAAACCTCTGAAAAAAACTCATGGCAGACCTGTCGGCCCCGGGATTTGAACCCGAGACCTCCCAAATACTAGCCAGCGTACGCTAACTACTCGACTAACTAGCTTGGTATATCAGGAGGAAATGGATATCATATTTAAAGGCCTGAGGTTCTGTTGGCAACCGATACGATAGAAGATTTAGTGGAAGAAATAGAACCATCTGTAAATTTAAAAGGGCCCCCCCTTTTTTTTTTAAAAAATTTTTAAAAATTTTTTAAAAAAAAAATTAAAAATTATTTTTTAAAAATTTTTTTGGGGGGGGTTTTTTTTTTTCCCCCCCCCAAAAAAAAAAAAAAGGGGAAAAAAAAAATTTTAAAAAATTTTAAAAAAAATTTTTTTTAAAATTTTTTAAAAAAAAAAATTTTAAAATTTTCTCCCCCTTTTTTCCCCGGTTTAAAAGGGGTTTTTTTCCCTTTTTTTTAAAAAAATTTTTGGGGGGCCCCCCTTTTTTTTTTCTTTTTTTTTTTTTTCCCCCGGGCCCGGGGGCCCAAAAAAAAAAAAAAAAATTTTTTTCCCAAAAAAAATTTAAAAAAAATTTTTGGGGGGGAAATTTTTAAAAAAAAGGGGGGGGAAAAAAAAATTTTTAAATTTTAAAATTTTTTCCCCAAAAAAAAAAAAAAAAAACCCCCCCCCAAAGGGGTTGGGGGGGGTTTTTTTTTTAAAAAAAAACCCCCCAAAACTTTTGTAAAAAAAAAAAAAAAAATTTTTTTTAAAAAAAAAGAAAAAAAAGGGGGCCCCTTTTTTTTTAAAAAAAAATTTTTTTTTTAAAAAAAATTTGGGGAAAAATTTTTTTAAAAAAAAACCCCCCCCCGGGGGGGGGGAACCCCCCCAAAAAAAAAAAAAAATTTTTAAAAAAGGGAAAAGGGAAAAAGGGTTTTTTGGGGGGGTTTTTTAAAAAAAAAAAAAAAAAAAAAAAATTTTTTTTCCCCCCCCCAAAAAAAAAAGGGGTTTAAAATTTCCTTAAAAAAAAAAAAGGGGAAAAAAAAAATAAAAAAATATTTTTAATTTTTTTTTTCCCCTTTTTTAAAAAAAAAAAAAAAAAAAAACCCTTTTAAAAAAACCCCCAAAATTTTTTTAAATTTTTTTTTTTTTTTAAAGAATTTTTTGGAAAAAAATTTTTAAAGAAAAAAAAAGGGGGAAAAAGAATTTTTTTTTTTTAAAAAAATTTTTTTTTTTTAAAAAAATAAAAAAAAAAAAAATTTATTTTTTATAAAAAATTATTTTTAAAAAAAAAAAGAAAAAAATTTTTTTCCCAAAAAAAAATTCCCCCCTTTGGGGGAAAAAAACCCCCAAATTTTTTTTAAAAAATTTGGGCCCGGGGGGCCCCAAAAAGGCCCCCTTTTTTTAAAAAAAAATTTTAAAAAAGGGAAAATTTTAAAAAAAAAACCCCCTTTTGGGGTTTTTTTTTTAAAAAAAAAAAAATTAACCAAATTTCAAAAAACCCCCAAAATTTTTCCAAAAGGGAAAAAATTTTTAAAAAAAAAAAATTTTTTTTAAAAAAAAAAGGGGAAAAAATTTTAAAAAAAAGAAGAAAAAAAAAAAACAAAAAATTTTTTTCCCCCGGGGAAATTTAAAAAAAAAGGTTTCCCCAATTTTCCCCCCGGGGAAAAAAAGGGAAAAAAATTAAAAAAAGAAAAAAAAAAAAAAAAATTTTTTAAAAATAAAATTTTTTTTTTAAAAAAAAAAATTTTTTAAAAAAAATTTTTGGAAAAGGGAAAAATTTTTGGGAAAATTTTTAAAAAAAAATTTTTTTTCCCCTAAAAAGGGGCCCCCAATTTTTTTTTTTTTTTTAAAAAAAGGGAAATTAATTTTTTTTAAAAAATTTAAAAAAAATTTTTCCCCCCCTTAAAAACCCCCTTTTTTTTGGGGAAAATTTTTTTTTTAAAAAAATTTTAAAAAAAAGGGGAAAAACAAAATAAAAAATTAAAAAAAAATTAAAAAAAAAAAATTTTAAAAAAAAAAAAATTTTAATTTTTTTTTAAATTTCCCCCCCCAAAAATTTTTAAACCTTTTCCCCAAAACCCTTTTTTTTTTAAAAATATATTTTTTTTAAAAAATAAAAAAATATATAATATATATATATACATGTAATTATATCCGGCTAAAGGCTATATGAAGTTTGTTATCAACTTGAATTTCGGGTCACCCTGTATCAGTTTTGTATAAAAGACATCCGTTCGCCAATTGTTCAGTGTATAGCGCATAGGGATTTTAGCTACTTGACAAGTATGTAATCTAATACACCATACTAAGTATACTTCAAAAATTTTCACTGTAATTTTTTAGCCGCTTATTTCACATCAACAACTTTGTTCGGGTTTTAAAAGAGGGAAACGAACAATAGGCGTCGTTTGTGGAAAGCGATATCTGAGGAAATATCTTGTTGCAGTCACGCCAACCTGAGCTTTCCTCACGATGTAGTTCAGAATATGATAAAGAGCGAAACGCGTAATCTTGAACATAATTGGAATGGAAATGCAATAATTAGCGCTTGATGGTTTAATTATATTGAATATCAATAGTGAACACCGTGTTTTGACGATAACAATATATTTTCATGGAACGACAAATATTTTTAATTTACAAAATAAATTAGACTACAATTTTTCCATATACCAATAGATTCTAAAATTCAAGAAAATAGTTGGTTCTGCAAAACTGCACGTCAATAAAAATATTACTTATCAATAAAAATATTACTTATCAATAAAAATACTACTTATCAATGTATTATTTTCAGTCGTATTTTCCCATAAAATACATACTATTGCAGTGTATCGAAGGAAATCAGTCAGGTGCGGGAGTAGTTTTTTATTCGTTTTAGACTCCCTACTCAACAATTTTCGAAACATTTTTAGTGTCTGATTATAAATATACATATATATATATATATATATATATATATATATATATATATATATATATATTCATATATATATATATATATATATATATTCATATATATATATATACAGGGTGTTCCTAAATTGAACGTACAAACGAAAAGGGGAGATTCCTTAAGTAAGTTTGAGAAAACAAAGTCCCGTAAACATAGGATCGCAAATGTTTCGTTTTCGAGATACAGAGTGTTGAAGTTTGAATTTTTTTCAAGTTTTTTTCTCATAGTATCTACACTTTATAAGATATTCAACTGAAATTTTGCATATATATTACATTTGAGAGTTCTCACCACGTGACATGGCAATTTTGATAGCAGATTTACAGAGTGATATTTTTTCTGGAACACTGTCATCTGTTTAACTCAAGAACTTTTTTTTGGTGAGCAACTGTTAATTTGAAAAAATGTAAAAAGAAGCTTTGTTGTTATACTAAACTTTTCGGTCTCTTGTAATTTTGTCGTATATGCTACCGATTTCGAGAAAAAAAATTTTGAACGATTCTCTCGAAATCCTCGGAAAAATCCAAATTATCATAAAATTAAGTTAGTAAGCTGTGGTGATTGTTTTCAGTGTCAGTTTTGACACATCAAATTATTGAACGTTTGTGTTTTGAAAAGTAAAGGTGGTTGCATTTGTGGCTATTTATTTTTTTGAATGTAGACTACTATTTTCATTACGATTTTTATGACTGTCACAACAATATTTGATCAGAAAATATAAACCTATAAACATTTTAATATCAAAACATGCCGAATTTCAAAAATTCCGAAATGACTGACATGCATTTCATGTATGGTCTTGCAAATGGAAATTCAAGAGAAGCTAAGCGTCTTTACATGGAACGCTATTCCAATAGAGGGATACCAAATCATCGAGCGTCTTTCAGAAGCTGGATCTTTTTCCACGAAAAAAATTAATGCCGGTAGACCACGCAGTGTGAGAACACCACAACTCGAAGTTATGAACGAAATAGGACAACATCCAAGAACCAGTACAAGAAAAATTAGTGTACTTTTGAATGCAAGTCATCAAGCTGTTTGGTGGATCTTGCGGGATTCTCTGCTATATCCTTATCACATTCAGAGGGTGCAAGTTCTTCTGCCTCGAGATTTTCAACCGAGGATTAATTCTTGTCAGTGGTACCTCAATAGACTATTGAACAATCCTCATTTTGATTGCCAAATTCTATTCACTGATGAAGCCTGTTTCTCAAGGACTTCAATTATAAATTTTCATAATGAACACATATGGGCTGAGGAGAATCCGCATGGATATGTAGAAAACCATTTTCAAAAGCAATTTTCACTAAATGTGTGGGGTGGTAATATTGGCGATCATTTGATTGGTCCTTCCTTCTTGCCAGGTCGACTAACAGGTCAATCATACAGACATTTTGTAGAAAACGATTTGCCTTTGTTATTGGAAGATATACCTTTTATGCTACGATGAGAAATGTGGTTCATGCATGACGGTGCTCCTGCTCATTTTTCAGTTTTGGCAGGGGAGTATTTGGACGACACTTATGAAAACAGGTGGATTGGACGGAGGGGGACCTCAGTCATGTCCCGCCAGATCCCCAGATTTGAATAGTTTAGATTTCTTTTAATGGGGCAACCTGAAATCTCTGGTATACTCGACGCCAGTGAACACCGTAGAAGAACTGAGAAATCGTATAATAGGCGCGTTTGATACAGTTAGGAATACTCCGGGAGTATTTGAAAGAGTTCGATCGTCTATGAGACGAAGAACAGAAGCTTGTAAAAGAGTTGGGGGAGGACATTCTCAACATTTGCTGTAGTTCAGTCCTTTGCGGTTACTTAGTTTTCTTGTTATAATTTTTCTTTTGAGTTTTACGTTTCTTGTAGTAATACATTCTTTGTAATGATTATACGAGTTTATCAAATCTTTATGAATCATCGCAACAGATCAGGAAAATTTCCATGAAAACAAATAATGAATTCATTCACCACAACTTACAAACTGGCCTCCTTATCATAATTTGGATTTTTCCGAGGATTTCGAGAGAATCGTTCAAAATTTTTTATTCTCGAAATCAGTAGCAGATACGACCAAACTACAAGAGAACGAAAAGTTTAGTATAACAACAAAGCATCTTTTTACATTTTTTTCAAATCAGCATTTGAACACCAAAAAAAAAATCTTGAGGAAAACAGGTGACAGTGTTCCAGAAAAAATATCACCCTGTAGATCTGCTATCGAAATTGCCATGTCACGTGGTGAGAACTCTCAAATGTAATATCTATGCCAAATTTCAGTTGAATATCTTATAAAGTGTAGATACTATGAGAAAAAAATTCAAACTTCAACACTCTGTATCTTGAAAACGAAACGTTTGCGACCTTATGTTAATGGGACTTTTTTTTCTTAAACTTACTTAAGGAATCTTCCCTTTTCGTTTGTACGTTCAATTTTGGAACATCCTGTATATACATATATATATATATATATATATATATATATATATATATATATATATATTATATATATATATATATATATATATATATACATATATATATATATATATATATATATATATATATATATATATATATTATATATATATATATATATATATATATATATTCATTTTTTCCCGGTATATTGGCATCTCCAGTCCAGCGGCTCCAAAGTGAAATGAGCTGCAATTTTTACGTAGATATTCTTCATTTTCATATAAGTATCCTTTCCGGTACATATTGACATCTCCAGCGGTTCGCATCACACCAAATGAGCTGAAATTTGGTAACTGAAGTGGTTTCTGAGGCAGAATGAAACTTTCAAAGTTTAGTTGAATTTTTTCAACCGCCACCATTTACGTAGATATTTCGTGGTTTTTGAAAAATTGCCGAACTCCACATCTTCTGCAGATTGAGTTAGAGGGTGAAGTTCGATGCGTACATTGAGTTTATGTTGATTTGAGATCCTTCGTGGGTTTCAAGTCTTTTTCTCAACCGCGCTGCATTTCGTGGTGACTATTCCGTTCGAATTGCATCTCGATCTGTTTCGCAATCAGTACGCGATGCTCTTCGCGAACGTTTTTTTTTTACAATAGAAGGTTGAAATTTGGTACGTTCGTTGGTTTCGCCCTTTTCCTCAACCACGATGCACTTCGCGAAATTTTTCTTTAATAAAATAAATTATTTTTCGTTTTTCAATTCGGTTTGCTGATTAAGCATGATTTTTCAAAATATAATTCGATCCGTTAGAATAGCATCAGGACGCGATGCATTTCGCGCGAAAAATACGACCTTAGTGATGGAGCTCTGCTGCTCTCGAGTTTTTTAATATTTTAATCAGGCGGGGGCAGGAAAAATTAGGGATATATCTGCCTTGGCAAAATATTAAGCAAAGTCAATATTTTCCTATCATAAATACATTATGCATCATTGAGTGCGGGCTACACACGGACGTTGATGTGTTAATACATCAACGGGCATCCAAAAACGTGCAGATTGCGTACACACGTTCGAACAAGACCATAGTTTTGTTCAAAGAAGAATGTTTAGCTCTTGTGACAGTGGCGTGTACTTATGCTCTTGAAAAGAAAAATAGTAATAAAAATAAAGATTAACCGCAACCACTGCTTTAAGAATGCACAAACATCGGTGAATCGCCTCCACACGTTGAGAAATGCACATGTTCATTTGAATGCGCATTCAAAAATTCAAACGATTCAGAAAACATCAACGCGGCGGCGAACATCCGATGTGTGCATTCAAAAACGTGGGTATTTTTGCATACACATTAACGTTATTGGTTGCACGTTCTTGGATGCACGTTGATGTCTTAAGACATCAACGTCCGTGTGTAGGGGCCTTAAAATGAAATTGATGTTTTTGCTTCTAGCCTGAGAGGAAAACCAAAGGAATACCTAATTTATGCAAGATTTCACAAAAAATATAAAAGGTAACTTTGAATATCAACAGAATGTTAACTGTTGCATCTGTACATTTATGAAGTCACTTTATGCGGATGATTTATTTCTCCCGGAAAAAGTTGGACACTAAGAAGTTTAGAGCTTTTCTCAGGTCAAGACCTGCTCCTGCATCGGAACTATCAACAACCAACTCAATTGATAGTGCTGTTCTTCTCCTCACCAGTGATATCCGAGAGGCTATGCAGAGATGTACTAGAGTCACGAACATCTCGGCTCCACATTGCTCTCCATTATCGCCTGAAATACTGGGCCTGATACGTCGTAAGAGAAGGGCACGAGTGGTCGCTCAAAGAACTCTAGACCCACGTGATAAACTCATAGCCACCAAATTGAAGAACCAACTCAAACGAGAGCTAGAAAACCTCCGCAGCAAAGAATAGGAAGAGTACATGTCCACCATAAATGCAGATCACCTAGCAGTGTGGAAGGTGGCCAAAAAGTTAAGAAGCACTCCGGTTGGGATGCCGCCTCTTGAAAGTGAGGGCTGGCCTTCAGCTATAAAGAAAAGGCAATAGTATTCGCAGAAGCGGTAGAAAAACAATTCCAACCAAATCAACAAGTTGACACAGACGAGGCGGAGCGGCTGGTACGAGAGGCGGTGCTATACTGCCGTTCTTTGGATCAGGGACCTCCTTATTCGATCAGGAAAGCCACGTTCGCTGAGCTGCTTCCGAAAATAAAGGCATTGAAAATTAAATAGTCTCCCGGCCAAGATGAAATAACTTGCCTGGCCATCAAAAGCCTCCCAAAGAAGACCATCTTGAGACTGCTGAACGTAATAAATGGCTGTCTAAAGCTCAACCACTTTCCGGAATCCTGGAGGCAGGCAAAAGTTATAATGGTTCCGAAACAAGGAAAAAATAACAAAGACCCAAACAACTATCGACCAATCAGCCTCCTTAGTCACCTATCAAAGCTGCTTGAGAGAGTAGTTCTGGAAAGACTACTAGAGAAAATTGAGAAAAATCAAGTTATCCCAAATGAGCAGTTTGGGTTTAGGAAGAGTCATTCAGCCGAACAAAGTCAGGCTAGCAAACAAAATCAAGACCGCATTGAAAGCAAAAGACACAGTGGCCGTACTCTTCCTAGACGTTGCGAAAGCCTTTGATAGCGTGTGGCATGAGGGGCTATTTCTCAAAATGAATATGTTGGGCGTCCCGAAAAAATTAATTAAGTTTTATCGTTCTTTCTTTGAAAACAGAACATTCACAGTCCAGGTTGGCGAAGCACTGTCAGGTTGTGGATCAATGAGGGCAGGGGTTCCGCAAGGATCGGTGTCAGGGCCTATTCTGTACAATATATACACAAGTGATTTCCCAAGAACAGAAGGCACTGAGCTCGCACTATTCGCAGACGACACTGCCGTTATTGCAGCCTCAAGGATTGTGGACCTTGCGGCGGGAAATGTGCAGAGACAGGTGGATAAACTCAATGAGTGGTATGACCTGTGGAGGATCAGAGTTAATCCTGAAAAATGTCAAGCAGTTTTGTTCACAAGAAAAACTATAAATCTGAGGCCCCTCCTTTACTACACCATGGCAATCAAGTGGAGTAAAACAGCAAAATATCTGGGAGTTCACTTTGATAAAAAGCTGAATTGGACCTACCACACAGAAAAATTGAAAGCTAAGGGACATACGGACCTTCGCATCTTGTATCCCCTGCTGAAATCTGGAAAATTAAGCTCCCAAACCAAATTGATGATATTCAAAACCATCCTAAAATCTTCACTAACTTATGGAATTGCTGTATGGGGGGACACTTGCGCATCCTGAATAAGATCCAGGTAATACAAAACAAAGCCCTCAGGATGCTCACTGATGCACCATATTTCGTAAGGAATCAACAAATCCACAGAGACCTGAACATAGAGAATATTGAGAAAGTGGCATAACAGTCAGCAGCAATGGCGAAAATGATAGCCTCAACCCACATTAACCCGCTCATTAATGAAAGAACAACTATATAGTTGAACCAAAAAGTTCAGAAATCGCACGATGCAAAGCGACATTTTACACAAATATGCCGACATCCATCAAAAGGAAATACAACAAATTTTAATTCGATTGACAGAAGGGGGGTCAATGTTGCATTAGCAACGACCCAAATATACATTTAACTGAGGCAAATAGAGAGAGAGAGAGAGTATAAGATGTATAGGGACATTGACAGGGTAAACTAACGAATCATTCCAAGTGTATCATATGAAGTTGTGAATATTTTTGTATGAAAAATAATATTTTTACTATATTTAAACTATATTACATTTCACTTCGTAAAACTCATGACGATGTGTGTATCAGAATACTGAAGCTTCATCTTATTATCATGATTAAGTCCGATGAAGTCATTAAATAATGGCGAAATATTGTGACATTAAGAACAAGGGATTTTATTTACTCTACCGACCGCTAACCCGATAATTTCCAATCCTCTTAGTTTTTATTGAACGGTCGATAACAAAACAATTTAAAGATATGTGTGCATATGTATATATCAATATGTTCGAAGTGATGAGGCCGTTACTCGATGAATATCAATTGTTAACATTTTTTTTTTTTGAGTTTGAGAAATGAAACTTAACTTATTTCGGCAAATCTTCCAACAAATAACAATCCTTTTTCTCTGATCTAGATTTCAATTTAGCATTCAGAATAAGAAATAGTCTGAGAAAATACATAAAAAGCAACTAGTCAAGAATAGATGAGCTCATTAAATCGGGAGTTTATAAACTTTCATGCGGAAATTGCGATAAAATATGGTCGGACACCAGAAATTTCAAAAAAACGATTACTGAACACAGGCGAAATTACATAATATGCAAATCATAACGAAGATTCAATATATGCTAGACATTCAATAAAAGAGAAACATAATTTCAATTCGGATTTCAAAATTCTACATCTTGGAAAAAAAGTTCAAAATTAAATCTTATGGAAACTTTAGAAATTAATACGCATAAAAATTCCCAGAAGTTACTTAACAACCAATTGGATGTGAACAGCACCCCCCTTTTGCAAAGTACAATTATTTTTTAGTTTTAGTTTGAAATTCGCACAAATGTGCTACTATTGTTGTTTTATTATATGTGAAAATCGTTAACCTTAGAGTTTCATTTCTCAAACATATTTATATATATATATATATATATATAAGTATATATATATATATATATATATATATATATATATATATATATATATATATATATATATATATATATATTATATATATATATATATATATATATATATATATATATATATATATATATATACATAGAAGCTACGTCGGACGGAGTGTAGATATTGAGATATGCTTTTGAAAATAAAATGCCTTTAAACTTTGCAGTTTTGGTCGAGTTTTATCCACAAAATTAAACGGGAAAACTTTTGAATTCCTCATCGTAAATGTCAACTCCACAAATTCATTCTTCAATTCAAAAGCTTGCGTATTATACATTATAATAAATAGCAAAGAACTCGCTACGTTCTTTTACATTAATGTTTTCGATGCTAGTTCATTGACAACGGGCTCCTCTATCGCAATGTCAGTTCGTTGATCCCAGCTTTAAAATAAATGTAACTGAACGGTTCCTACTAACCCACTCATATGAGAATAAATTTATTCGGTTATCCATGGATCTACGAAGTAGCACCTTTCCTTTGTTCCGACAAACCAAACTTATGAAATGTAGAAGTAGAAAATCTGATTATGGTCAAGAATTCGTATTTCTATTTTGCACAACCATTGAAAAATCTCGTCGCTAAATTATACTTACTAAACTCATCTCAGTATCTTAAACGGTAGAAAATTCTCTCACCCGTTGATCTCTTTGATTGGGAAAAATTACAATATCAAAAAGTTACATTTTATCTTCTCGCCAAAAAGTTAGACGCCACAAGTTAGTGGACCTATGAAAATTCAATTTAAGATAAAAAAATTTTATAATAAAAAAATCATTGCAAAGGATCTCAAACATTTTAATGGCTTCTTCAATATACGGACAACAATGTAATTTTTTATGCGGCTATGAACCATTCTAAAATCAATACACTTGTAGTCGGGTAATGGAAAATTATCTTCAAGTCACGAAATTTTCTCAATTCGATATTAAAACATAATTTGATTGTTGGACAGTTAATGAAATGGATAGCGAAAATAGTTGGCTATATATTTCCAACAAGAATGTGTAGCATGACAAGTAGTACAAGTAATGAACACAAATTATGAAAAACTCTATCGCAGCGAGCTACATTAGAAGAGGTTTTCATAACGTATCCAGTTTTTTTCAATAAATTATGATTTTTTTCCAAATTCAAAAAATAATACGCCCTCTAATGTGTAAACAATATTTATTACCTCTCCGGGGGATCAAGTCCCCAATCAATTCGTACCAAAACCAATCACATCCAAGGTATCATACGAAACTACGTACTTACAAACTTTCAACCCTATTTCTATGAAATTGCGCCCTTTATCGTGAAAACAAGATTCATTTCCTCCTCCGGGGGGTCAACCCTCCAACCAATTCATATAGAAATGAATACCACTCAATATATCATACGAAACTACCTACTCACAAACTTTCAATCCTATTGCTCCAAAATTACGCCCTTTATCATGTAACCATAACCAATTCCATCCGAGATATCTTTCGAAAATACCTACCTACAAACTTTAAACCCAATTACTCCAAAATTGCGACCTTTATCATGAAAACAAAATTTATTCCTTCCTCCAGGGGGTCAACCCCCCAACCAATTCGAACCAAAACTAAAACCATTCAAGATATCATACAAAACTACCTAGATACAAACTTTCAACCCTATTGCTTCAAAATTGCGACCGTTATCGTGTAAACAAGATTTATTTTCCCCCCAGGGGGGCCAACCCCTGAACCAATTCGAATCAAAAACAATCCCATCCAAGATATCATGCGAAACTACCTATTTACAAACTTTCAACCCTGTTGCTACAAAATTACGACCGTTATCGTGTAAACAATATTTATTTTCCCCCCAAGAGGGTCAACCCCCCAACGAATTAAAATTAAAAACAATTCCATCCAAGATATCATGCGAAACTACCTTTTTAGAAACTTTCAACCCTATTGCTTCAAAATTGCGACCGTTATCGTGTAAACAAGATTTATTTTCCAAATTTCCAATTTTCCTAATTCAAACCAAAAATAATCCCATCCAAGATATCATACATATATATATATATATATATATATATATATATATATATATATATATATATATATATATATATATATATATAGATATATGAAATTGAGTTGGTGCCAAGCATCATAAAAACTCATGAAACGAAAAACTAAGTATCTTGGCCCTAGGTCCAACTTTGCTAATCGCACCCATTTTAATAAGCAGACTGTCAAAGTGAAAACCTGCTAATAAATAATACAATAGAGAATGAAACAATCATAATGAAACAATGATAAAATTTTTCACAAATATTTGAATTATGAAACTTGGCCATCATTTCGAAGTTCTAGGTACTTCTTCGTCAGATCCTCACTAAATAATGGTTAAATTCTACAGATTCAGATATTCAAATACATATAACATCAATTATTTGGGAACTTGAGTAAAATACTAAATATGGAATTTAAACAGAACTGCTACATAGAACTACGTTGTTGAACAAGTTCAATTAGACTACTTGTGAGTTAATCTATTTGACCATTGAGAAGAGAACCTGAATATTAGAATTCATTGATCTGAACGAATTCTAGGAAATTTTATTTTGAATCATCACACGCCCAATTCATTATATTAAAAGCAGAGCAAATTAGTGATTCAAATTAATTAAAACTGAATGAATTATAATACTCAGGTTTTGTACTCAATGGTCAGGTAGAACTCAGAAGTAAGTAGCCCCTTATTAAACTTTCAAATCATGAAAAACATACTTGTTAACCACAGTCAATTTCATACATTACATGAAGTGGACAAGGAAAATTCTTCAATAATTTAAAAATTATCGAACAACGTTCCAAGGGAGCTGGCTATATGTATTCCGCAATGCTAAATCTGCATTCACCACAATCCAATGGTGAATTACAGAAAACGTCAAGTCACCCCGAATCAAAATCTTCATTCAGCTGTTTCTATCTTATTATATCTCATCAGTGCAGTTTATTTAACTCGGAGTGAATTAACAAATTTCTAATTGTTCCCCAATACAGTGTGCTCTGGAATCATATACGCCACTGTTGTAGAGTAGATAATATCTTCATGTTAGGATGTTTTCGCGACGAATTTCTGCATTTTCGATCTAAGCGGTGAATAGTTGGTTTCCAATATCTTTGGTTGAGGCCGCTCTGGGTTGTTATCCAGATAGTGTATCCGACCACGATTTGTATTGGGGAAGAATTAGAAATTTGTTTTCTTCACTCCGAGTAAAATAATCTGCACTGATGAGATCTAATAAGATCGAAACATATGCATGCAGATTTTGAGTCGGGGTGACTTGACGTTTTCTATAATTCACGGTTGGATTATGAATGGAGATTTAGCGTTGCGGAATACGTATAACCAGCTCCATTGGAAAGTTGTTTGATAATTTTTAAATTATTAAAGAATTTTCCTTATTCACTTTATGTAATGTATGAAATTGACCATGGTCAACAAGTATGTTTCTCATGATTTGATCGTTGTATTTTGCGTATTACGCTGCTAGCATCTACGGAGCGCACTCTCGTGAGTATATCCAAAGGTTTTAAATCACTGTGTTAGTGTGCCTTGGAATCATATACACCAATGTTGTAGAGTAGATATCTTCATATCAGGAGGTACGTGTTTACGCGACGATTTTCTGCGTTTTCGATCTAAGCGGCGAATTGTTGGTTCCCAATATCTTTGGTGGGAGGGCGCTTTGGATTGTTATCCAGACAGTGTTACTGACCACGATTTGTATTGGGGAACAATTAGAAATTTGTTAATTCACTCCGAGTCAAATAAGCTGCACTGATGAGATCTAATAAGATCGAAACAGCTGTATGCAGATTTTGAGTCGGGGTGACTTGACGTTTTCTATAATTCACCGTTAGATTGTGAATGCAGATAATGTTTGAGAATTTTTTAATTGTTGATGAATTTTCCTCTATCACATTATCTTATTAAATTTTTCAACAATGCAGTTTCTGGTAGTGATTTGGTTTGAATTCCTTCAGTATTTCACTCAAGTTTATAGATCATTATAAAAATTGATTATAAATATATATATATATATCTGTAGAATTTTACCATTATTCAATCAGAATTTGACGAAGAACTGATACCTCGTGTCAAGCATTATCTATTCAAATATACGTGAAAATGTTTATCAATTGTGTTTCATTATGAGTATAAGTTTTCACCAAGTATCATCCTAATTAATTTAATAAAGGAAACAATCATTTTAATCGATGATCCAGTCGAACAACGAAGTCATAACGATGAGTGAAGAAAGGATAGCGACTTATTTTTTTCTCTTCTACAAATAGTGACAACCACATTCATTATACATTGTAACCGAAACTTGAGACATAGCAATCACTGCATCAAATTAATTATAATTTGCTAAAATGACGATATCAGTAACATACTCGTACGTAGGTACAAAACTACACAGAGAATCCAATTATAATATGGACTCGTACAATAATGAACTATTTGAAATTAAATAAATCACATTGTAGTGCGTGGAGCAAAGTCGAGACTGATGGAAACAGGTTTATCTATATTGACAACAGCTTTTAAAAAACACTAAGTTTATTTATTTCAATGCTGCATTTGACGGATTGAATTAGCTTCATGTGAAATTTTCGAATATTTTTTAAAATTGAAATTTTGAAACTTTGATGTATAGCATTAATATATATATATATATATATATATATATATATATATATATATATATATATATATATATTCAATGGTTATTTTTTGAAAATCCATATGATTTTTATTTGCGAACAACTTTTTCCATCAGATACATCTGAATTAGGATTTCCTCAACACTCGTATCGATAGATTTGTCTCTGGATTGAGTAAATATTTCCAAGCATTTCTACTTTTGAAAGAGATTTATTCGTACTGCGATGAATACAATGTACCCTTCGATTTTTTACGAAAAAAAATAATTCGATAGAATTATTTTTTCTAATAAGGCAGAATAAGTGTATTTATACAAACCGTATATAAGGTAAAATCAACAAATAATATACAAGTGAAAAATAAACATTTTTTATTATCCGTTTGTCAGAAAATTTTATTCTTCATAAAAATTAGTGCCTTGGGGAAAACTTCAAGTTGAGATGTCAAAATTGTAAATTTCTAATTTCTGAACGGAGTACAGGGGAGAACAAAAAATTGAAATTTGGATCAAAAGTAAACTACTCTTATTTTCGACTATTAATAAATTTTATTTGAAAGAGTAGTGTACAAACTGTTATAATGTAAATATTAAATGCATATAGTGGTATTCTAGCACATCTGGTGCGATTACCTTTACTTGATATTGTATAAAGTATATAGTGAAATAAAGAAACCAGTTCAGTTTAGGCGAAGTGTTGAAGTGTTATCATATAAAATATTACACAAACAAGAAACATTTTTGATGTTTTCAACCTTATAAAGAGTACTAGAATGTCACACCTTCGGCGCCTCCCTCATATCCCTATACCTTATTAATTTAATATATTATTTCTTCTCATGAAATCATACTGATAGTTACTATGGACATACATACAGAGTGAAATATCAAATTTGAACCAAAAAACGAGTCAAAATTTAAACCATTATCAACAAACATCGATATACTAGTTCGAATAATAAATTGCATTGAATATCACATTGAAATATTGCTATAGTGATATAAGGGAGGCAACTAAGGTGTATATGAGATACTAGTACTCTTTATGGAGCTTGAACAATAAAAAAATGGATTGTTTTTGGTTTGTTGCGTAGGTAGCTGTGATTTCAATTTAGAATATTTTTCTTAAATGTTAACAACTTTTTCAGTAAAATTTTTTCAATAATGTCGAAAATAAGAGTAGTTTACGTTCGAACCAAATTTAAATTTTTTGTTCTCCCCTGTACACGTTAAAATATTTAGAATTTGGACATCTCAAATCGAAGTTTTTCGCAATGCACCAATTTATATCAAGAACAAAATTTTCTGACAAATGGATTTTAAAAAATTTGCCAAATGGTGCAAACTTTTTGAAATTCACCGAAGACATCCAAACATTTAGAAAATGAGATATAAAAAGCACTCCTGCACTTGACTGTTCCATACAGTGAGATAACGTATTATTTTCGGGGGAAATATGAAATAAAGAACGTTGATAACAATTGCAAATATGTTAACCCAGTAATTCCTAGAAGCATTATTTCAAATACAGATGAATTTGTGGCCAACATTCTTTCGAACAAAGCCAGAATGAAAAACATTATTCATGTTATATATTTCCATACCTGAAGGGTTTGCATGAAAATTTAATTACTTTAAATTCGATTTGAGAGACCCTCCGGACTTCCGACGTTAGATAAAAAATTCGCTCCCACCAATTCCAATTTGAAATATTGAAAATCCCTAAGCAATTATTTTACAGAGGATTTTCAGTTTCTCAGTCGCCGCTTAAGATTTCAAATGATTTACAAGAAATGCCGTAAGATGAAGATGTACTCCGGGAAAATACTTAGTTGATTGTAAAATTTCACTCGACTTTTTATATACATCTTACGGCAACATTGTAGCCTTTTATAGCTATAAATGTGAGTTTATGCATTCTCTCATTAAGCTGCCATCACAAGAACTAAACGTCGAAATGAATAACAACAGTACTTCTGTTAGTCGAAATAGAACTTTTTTTTAAAATTTCGTCCTTTGAAAGAGAAATTACTAACATTTAAAGTATTTTAAATATTTGGAGAGAAGTTTGGCAATCGAAGAGTGGTTCTGAAAATTATAATTCATTCGAATCGCATCGTAAACGCGATGCGATAAACTGAAACTGAAAATAAAAAATTAAGTATTCGATTCGTAAAAAAATATATATGAACAAGAAAATCCCACAAATGATTTTGTAATAATTATTGTAGAAATCAAGGATGAGCCAATAATCGATTCAAATACTTATAGATATATAATACACTGAGCACGGCTCGTTAGCTCAGTTGGATAGAGCTCCAGACTCATTTGATTTACTGGCGGTCGTGGGTTCAAATCCCACACGAGCCCAACCCTTCTTTTATCCTTCTTCTTTTATCAATTTAGAAATATATCAATATAATGTCCCATAAATTCAGCATTATATATATATATATATGTATATATATATATATATATATATATTTATATATATATATAGATATAGATATATAAATATATATATATATATATATAATTGCTTGATAAAATATATATATATATATATATATATATATATATATATATATATATATATATATATATATATATATATATATATATATATATATATATATATAATTATTTATTCGAATTGTTGTTGCCTGTGAACTATTTCTAATCTCTTGATAATTATTAGCAATAACAGGCTTGTTGAATCTTAAAAAACTCGATTTGAGTTCAATATACGCAGATTTAATTCTTTAATTTTTCTAAGAAACAATATAAATCAAAACAAAATAATTCAACAAACAAACTCTAACCACAACAACTCGCCTTCTTAGACAAAATCTAAACATCTAGAATTTTCAATTTTTCTAGAGAGAAAGTATAGTTTAGAACATGTGATCTCCAAAATCACAAGTAATGTCTTTTTAAAGACAACAATCAAATATTTTAAACCTATTTTGTACATTACGTGGGTGAAGGTTTCTGTGGTTCCCTTCCCATCTAATATCAACGGACCTGTCTGTTGATATTGGACTAAATAGCACGTAATTAATAACTGAAGACGGCCACAGCCGCAATGAGAAATTTTTGAAAAAAAGATAAATAGTACGCTATTATTATTATTCTTTGACTCTTCAAAATCAAAATAATTTGAACCTATTTCGAACATTACGTGGGTAAAGGTTTCTGTGGTTTCCCTTACCATCTAATAATAACAAATTTGAATGTTAATATTGGACTGAATAGCACGTAATAAATAACAAAGAACGGCCACAGCCGAAAAATTTTTTAGTGAAACAGTAGTCTGTTTCTATTCAAATTTTTCAAATCAATAGATGTCAAAGAAATTTCAATTTTTTCAAAAGTTTTGATAAAGCCACGAATGTTTAATAAAATCGAGTTTTTTAAGATTCAACAAGCCTGTTATTGCTAATAATTATCAAGAGATTATATATATATATATATATATATATATATATATATATATATATATATATATATATATATATATATTGTTATATCGTATGTTTTCTCGGATGGTGGAATGAATCTGAGAAAGATTCCGGGGTTCAATCCGATTTTTTCGAAAGTTTTGTTGGCGCTGAGAAGCACCGTTTGTTTCACGACGTTTCGCCAAAATCTCATTTGGCATTTTCAAGTGCTGCTGTACGTCTGGTGACTCGACGGCAACTACTGTTCGCCTCTGCTTGTGTCCGGGTTTTATTGGCATTGACTGGTCCTGTTTCCTGATTGGCCGGTTCGCTGCATTGGCTCCGCCCCCTCGCTTCTTCGCTTCGATTTCCTTTGTCGATGTTAGGTTTCACGTCTTGTGTTGTTTTAGGCATTATCGTGTTTTTTAAAATTGTTTTCCAAGTTGGTGGAATATTCAGAGCATCGTCCCGTTTGTTTAGATGTCCTGATTTCTCTATTTCTAGGGCTTCTCTTATGGTACGAACCCTGTAGTTTTCAATGGATGCTATTTCTCTTGATTGGTCAAAATCGATTCTGTGGCCTGTTGCTTGATGATGTTGAAATAGGGCTGATGTTGTTTGTTTGTTCCTGACGCAAATTTTATGTTCTTGGATTCTTGCTGATATTTTTCTGTTCGTCTGTCCTATATATGTTTGGCCGCAGTCTGCACAAGGTATGCTATAGACGCCGTGGTTTTCTAGTCCGATTTTATCTTTCGGGTTTCCGAGTATATTGGCTATTGTTTTCTGAGGTTTAAATATTGGTGTTATGTTATTTTTTCTCAAGACTCTTCCAATTTTATCTGTAATTCCTTTTACGTATGGAAGTACTGCTT
Organism: Cynegetis impunctata; assembly: GCA_030704885.1. Taxonomy (NCBI): domain Eukaryota; kingdom Metazoa; phylum Arthropoda; class Insecta; order Coleoptera; family Coccinellidae; genus Cynegetis; species Cynegetis impunctata. The sequence continues at coordinate 420,625 of JARQZK010004363.1, read as the reverse complement.
TTTGTCTGAATTCTTCGGCGTTGTTTTTTGATGTTTTTGTCGGATTTTCTTGTTTTTTGATGGCCTTTCTGATGTCAGTGTATGTATATCCATTTTGTCGTAAAGCGGTTGTAATCTGTTTTATTTCTTGTTCTCTTGTTTCTGGTTCTGTTAGTCGAAAAGATCTGGAAATTAATGAATTCACTACTGTTTTTGTGAAGGGTGGTGGTGGGATTGTGCGTTCAGGTATCTGTTAGTGTGTGTAGGTTTGCGATATACGCTGAAGCCCAAAGTTCCGTTCAGATTTCTTGTGAGGAGTAAGTCCAGAAATGGCAGTTTTCTATTTTGTTCAATTTCTAAAGTAAATTGAATTTTTTGGTGTATATTGTTGAGGTATTGAAGAAAATTCTCTAAATCTTTCTGAGGGTGTGGCCAGATTAAGAAAATATCATCAACATAGCGTTTCCAAAATTTGGGTTTCAGGGGAGCATTTTGTAGAGCCTCTTTTTCGAAATATATCATAAAAAGGTTTGCTATAACTGGCGAAAGTGAGGATCCCATAGGTGCGCCATCTGTTTGCTTGTAGATTTTGTCGTTGAACATGAAGTAAGTGTTTTTCAGACAGTGTTCCGCGAGGCCGATGACGTAATCTGGAAAACGCTCATTCCTTGAGATTTTGTTTAGGGCTTCCTCAACGGGTATGCTTGGGTAGAGTGATTTTATGTCTAGGCTTGCTAAAATGTCATTTTCCTCGAGGTGAATGTCTTTTATCATTCTGGTTAGATGTTCAGAGTTTTTCACGAACGATTGGGCGAGTTCAACTGTAGGTTGCATAATGCCGGCTAGGAATTTCTCGAGTTTTTGTGTCGGTGATCGAAATGCGCTGACTATTGGTCGGAGAGGGGCCTCAGGTTTATGAATTTTTGGCAATCCGTATAGTTTCGGGCATCTGCTTGATTTTTCTCTCGGTATTATCGATTTTTCGGTTTCTGGGTCCAGTTTAGCGGCTTTTATTTTTGTTTTAGTCGTTTTCTCTAAGTAGGTTGTTGGGTCTCTATTTGTTAGTTTGTACGATTCATCTTTGAGGATATCTGACATTTTATTCATATAGTCCTTGGTGTCCATCACGACAGTCGCGTTGCCTTTGTCAGCTGGTAAGATGGTTATTTCCCTGTTTTTCTTCAAAGATAAAAGTGCTTGATGTTCAGCCCGTGTTAAATTTGGCTCTGGGATTTTATTCGTTTTCAGTATGCGCGTTACGTCTTGTCTTATTTGTTCGGCGTTTTCTTCTGGGATATGGCCTAGGGCTGCTTCCACATTAGAGATTATATCTTCTACAGGGACAATTTTAGGGGTTACAGCATAATTGAAGCCTTTAGTTAGGACTGACTTTTCATGATCGGATATATATATATATATATATATATATATATATATATATATATATATGTATGTATGCAGCTGCAAAAAATATGTCTGTGGGAAGCACATTTTTTCCACATAAAAATATACATAGGGTAACCTAGACCTCGCCCGATGGATCGGTCAAGAATCAAATCGATGCTTATAGATTCGAGACACTTCTCTAATCTCATGGATGTACGTACGTATCGAGGGGCCAATATTGATTCAGACCACTACTTGGTTGGAACCAAAGTTAGAGCAAGAATTTCAAACGCAAAGAAGGAGAAAGGTAGAAGGAACACTCGCTATAATATAGAACAGTTCAAGGACCCTCAAGTACTGCGGAGATATCAAGGTTATATTGAAAATGAAAATACTATAGACGAAAGCCTTTTAGCAAGTGATCAGTGGACGATATGCAAGAACAAAATAGAACAAGCAGCAAATAATATTTTGGGAATAAAAAGGCCTCCTCCACGCAACGATTGGTTCGATGAAGACTGCCAGAAGATTACTGGAAGAAAGAATAATGCATATAAACTTATGCAGCAAAGAAGGACTCGGGAAAGAGAAGAAAAGTACAAAGATCTCCGAAGAGAAGAAAAACAAGTGCATCGAAGAAAAAAGCGAGCCCTTGAAAATCGTGTGCTGGAACAACTCGAGACTTTGAGAGGACATAATGGGACTAGACAGTTTTATAGGAACCTAACTGGCACAAGAAAGGAATTTAAACCAAGGCTTAGTATGTGTAGAGATAAAAATGGGCACATAATTGGCAAAAAAGAGGAAGTCTTGGAGAGATGGTGTGGATATTTCAAGGAACTGCTGTGCGCTGAGGAGGATAACCAAAACTTGACACCTCAGATACCAGGAAATTACACACCTGTAGTGCCGCCTACAAAACAGGAAGTACAGGACGCAGTAAAACACCTAAAAAATAATAAACACCCTGAAATTGATGGCCTTCCTGCAGAATTATTTAAATTTGGAGGCGAGACGCTCATAGACCAAATACATAAAATAATAGTTAAAGCCTGGAACGAAGAACAAATGCCAGATTAATGGTGCACTGGAATTATTTGCCCATTACACAAAAAAGGTGATCCACTTGAATGCAAAAACTATAGAGGAATAATACTCCTTAACCAATTTATAAAATATTTTCCAATGTTCTGTATAGCCGTCTGAGTGCGCACTCCGAGGCGATTCTTGGTGAATACCAAAGTGGTTTCAGGCCTGGTCGATCAACAACAGACCAAATTTTTGTACTTCGCCAAATACTAGAGAAAACGAATGAGTTTAACGTAGATACCTTCCATCTGTTTGTATATTTTAAATCAGCATATGATAGTGTGCTGAGAAACAAATTATATGAAGCCATGGACGAACTTAACATACCCGATTAACTTGTCAGGCTTACGAAAGCCACAATGCGAAAGGTCGTGTGCAAGGTCCAGATACAGGGCAACCTATCAGAGAACTTTGAGACTAACACGGGACTGCGACAGGGAGATGCGCTGGCATGTCTTCTTTTTAATATAGCTTTGGAAAAGGCTATTAGAGTTGCCGAGATAGATAACAGGGGTACTATTTTTTAAAAATCCTCACAAATCATGGCGTATGCAGATGACTTAGATATAGTGGCACGCGCCCCACGCAAACTGAAAGAAATGTTTGCCACTTTCTCAACTGCTGCGGAAAATATGGGACTTCGGGTAAACGAAGAAAAAACGTAAGCAATG